>VYZM01002751.1:18972-53122 GCA_013398915.1 Dromas ardeola
AAAAAATCCCCTGCCTTCATTTCTTTCTTGTAAAAAAATCAAATAAAAAATTAAACATGTAATCAACTACTATGAATATTTATAATTACAAACTATGTAATGGGAAATGATAAAAGAAAAGGTTACACTTCAGTTTACCTATGGCAGCTCCCTACTTTTATATTTTAAGATGGAAAATAAGACATGCAACTGCAGAAAGTTGTTGTACCTACAGTAGCAGGACTGTGAAATCAATTTCTCTCTTTTTCACACATAAGTATTTATACAGAAATTTCTTTACACCTTCTCTATAGTATAATTTTATGGTTTGTATGTGTGGAGGAGTCTGTGAGAACATTTTCATATACAAGATCTCAAACAATAGACTGCAGAAGAAGTGCTTGTGTAAAGTGTTACACTAGTTAATATAGCTCAGAATTGAGGATGGCCCATAGCCGTTAACCTCTTTTCTCTTCTGGGACAGAATTAATTGTGGCCCATATGTTTTTACAATGATAGGTTTCCTATGGGAAATTATTTCCTATTTTTCTTAATATGTATAGTTTGAAGCATAATGCAGTTCCACAGGAATAAAGAAAACTGTATTTCACAGAAAGATCACAAGGTAATACTCTATCTCAATAGATTGATTTCCTTGACATTTTCAGTATACAGTATATTTTAAACACAAAAGCTACTCTTTCAAGCACAACAGTGCCTCAGAGATTATTCTTCTTTCTTTTGGAGCAATCAGGGTCTGGTGCTACTTGAAGACAAAGTATATTTCCTCTTTTAGAGAAATGCAACCTATAAAGGTAAATATTTTAATCCGTTGGTTAGGTATTCTGCATGCTGTGAGCAGAAAGGGTTTAGCAATAGACTTTAAAAGCAAACAAAAATCTCATTCTTTTTTCTAGATCATCAACATAAGTTTAAATGCTCTGAAAACTTATATCCCCATCTCATGGCCCCAAGTTCCATCAACTAGTTACACTTCCTATAAAACTGCATTTCTTTTTACTAGTCTTAAATTTGTCTCAGTGTAGTTTATATAAAGACAGATACATAGAACAGTAGGAGGTAGAAAGATGGAAAATGTGAAATTTATGTACCTCTACTCTATTCATCCTTGATTAAGGTAAACACTATCCCTTTATTATAATCCTGCTCTTATTCCTGAAAAGCGGTCAATGGAAAAATTTAGTTACCTAGAATCTCTCTGTTTTACTGCTCTGGGCTGAAGAAGAATTTTTTTACCAAAACAATAGCAGTGGCATTCCTGCTTATACAGGATTTGGAGTTATTGAGACACTTATGCATACACGTGCAGATTAACTAAGTGAGAAACAGAAACTTTGTTCTTTTTATTCCTTTTATGACTATCGCCTTGGCCATGTGCCATGGAAGGATCTGATTCCTTAAATTTCTATTCTCAAGTATAAAAGCCAGGTCCTTCATGTCCACACTTAGCAAAATTACAGAGGCATCTTGTGCTCATCTGTGTGGGAAACATGCCCACATGGATGTATGTATTTGAACTAGAGCATCCTGAGAACACAGCTGCCCGATTTTTTTCCACAAAACATGAAAAATATGGAGTTTCTTTCAGTTATGAAACTGGCATATCTACACCTCTATTCCTATTTCAAGCAAATCTGGAAAAGGACAAAACTTTAAAATTTCTTATGAGATACAAAAATTAGAAATAAATGATTCAGGAATTTAGATAGACATCTATTTTTATAATTGTCACTACTGTCAATAAAATTTTTGTATATTTCCAGTTCAACATTACATTTATTGATCACTGAGTTTCCGTGTTAGTTGGACTTCCTGTCATCCACCTGCTGTTTCACTGTTGCTGAATGACAATGGTCTTGAGTCCTATCAGTTATCAGAACAACAAGGTAAGGAGTACTCCTAACAGCAGTATTAGACACTGTCTAGGAAAGTTCTATGAAAATTCTATTTGGTTAAAGATCAATTGCTGAAGAAATACTATACATGAGTTTCTGACCAGCCATACTCTGAGTACGACTTCATTTGCCATATATTAGTGCAAGATTTGCCATCACTAATTCCACTGTGTTGCAAATAATTAAAAGTTTCTGAAATACTTTAACTACTTCACACCCACCTGTAAACGTGCTGACCTATGAAATGACACATTCTGTTTTTCAAGCTTTGTAACTTAGTCCTTGATTCTGCAAGGTCATGCAAGGGAATGCCGAAGTCCACACACATTTCCATTTCCCTGCTGTTTCAACTTGTTCTAATTGAACATGAAATTTTAAATATGAAGGCCATCAAAACTGGTAAAGTCATAAAAGATTTCTTTTTCACTGTATATCTTTCCAAGTTACACTCTGTGTATGGTAGTAAAATTACAATTTCATAAAACAAAGATTTTAACTTTGCAGTCCACGTGAGCTTCTATCAAAATTGGTCTGCAAAAAACCCAGCAGAATAAAATGAAACTGTGAGCAACTGCATCCACTTCCTAAATTATGTCAAACTAACCTCTGCCACACAAAGATGACAATTCCCTGTTTACCATAGTGAAAGTAAAGAATTTTTTCCAAAACCAATGAATCTTTGTGAATCTGCATTAAAATGTTATCCTCTCAGACCTATGCAACCTGAAATATCTTGTGGAATATTTTTTTGAGGTAATTGGCAGAAGGAAATGAGTTTATTTTCTTACTTTTTCCGTCTTAACCATTAATAATAAAGCTATGATAGATCTGTATAGGTCTATAATAATATCAGAAGAGAATATGTTATTGTAGGTGAAAGCTGGGCAAATGTCCAAGGAGTACAAACTTTTCTGAAACTTTAATATAACAATCTTTTTAGCATGTTAGCAATGAATCAGAAAGAATCTGAATAAAATTAAAATGTCATACTTGTCACCAGTCTAATATTTTTACTTGTCTTCTTTTTATGCTTGCTGCATGCACATGTTGGAGAATATATAAATCGATATGTATTTACAATCAGCAATATTCTGGGGATACAGAATATGTGTCTGCAGCCTATGGAGTGTATGCATCACAAGGTTTAAATTGGTAGGGATGTTTTCCTTCTAAATCTAGTTTAAAGTCTCTTCAGAATGTATTTTCTTACTTCATTTGTCAGTAATAGTAATGTGCTTCCTAGACCACAGATACTATTGAAAACATAACCTTTTTAATTCCTTAACAATGTTTTGAAATTGAGGTATTGTGAACGTTATCATATTTGCTAGATATTATTAAAGTACCCTGTGGTTATTTCTATCTAATACAGGGTAATGGGGATCATGAAATAAAACACCTCAGAGATAAGACTATGTTCTGTGTAGTGATGCTTCATCTAGCAGGAGCAAGAACTTCTAAGACGGCCTGAGATTTTAAGAGGAAGGGAGGTTATTTCCAGTTGTCACTGAGATCTGTGGAAGCTCTAGTGTGAAGTAGCAGCCTGGGCTTCTCTGTAACTTCCAGGGGAGCACTGTAGCACCCAAATACAAAGATTTTCTGTCCTTCTTCTCTTTGAAGGTTTGTTTGATTGCTACAGGTTTGTATGTGCTTCTGGTCCTGTTTTGGAAGCTTACATAAAGGTGATGTGGCTTTCTCCTGTAAAAAAGCATTTTCATTTTGATTTCTTTGACAGTGAAGAGGTTTTTCCCTTTCCTCCATAAAGTGCATTAAAAAAAAAAAAAAAATCAGTTGCTAAGCAAATTCCTTACCAGATTCACAGGCAATCTCCTTAACAGTAAAAAGCAATATTACCTCAGACTCAGTGAATTTTAGTTACAGCTAAATAAGCCTCCTTCAGAAGATTCTTTGAGGGCAATGAAATCACTGGTTTGTTCCAGAACATCAGAATTCGTTTATCTATTTTCCCATCATTTGCTGAAAAAGAAAATAAATAAAAAATGGCTGTTTTTTCTTCTCCACAAAATAAATTAAACAATGAGAAAAAAGACCTAAATTCCCTGTTATATGAAAACTGAATTGAAGGGAGGGGAATTTCAAGGGGAGCATGAGTTCCTAGGGATTTTTTTCAAAATGAATTATTACTTAACACATCATCTTTCATTAGGCCAAAATCAGCCATAGGCTTTTTGCAAAGAATGACACTGAAAGCATCACACAACAATATATCTGGAAGATTTTCGTATGAAGGTGTCCATTCTAAAGTGTAAATCTAGACTCTGAATGGTAATCCAGACTCCCTGTTCCAATTTATAGTTTTAAAAGCTCTCTGCCTGTAGTTCTGAGAGTAGAAGTTACTTGGGCACAACTGTGAACAAAATTAGTTAAAAATTCAAAGGAAAAAATGTAAAAGTGACATGAATTTTGTGAACTGAAACTTAAGTATGTTTGCATTCATTATTTCTGTTGTAGTGGAAGACACTTATTTCCTCGCAGGCTAGTACAAGTACAGAGAAACACCCGAACTCTTTTGAGAAATAACGAATATTATGCAATTGAAAACTTTCATGATGCAACGACATTTCATGATGCAAGAAGACAAGTACTGTAGGAGCTGTGTTTTTTAGAAAATTATTTTTTTTAACCTACAGTGAGGAATTTGGTATCACACATTGATTCTTATTTCTCTACTTAGCAAAGTTATAACACATCTTGCTACCAGGCTGTGTGATACAGATCTTCTTGGAAAAAGCCTCAGGTATTGAAGCAGTAAGGGCATTAAGAAGACCTCAAAGAGAAACATTATAGACTTAGATTTATAAATTATTTTATGAGCTACTCATCCCAAGAAAGACTTTTGGTCCCTGTATTTTATGAAAAGGAAACTTAATGTATGTTAATAATTCTAAATTTCCTTTGTGTATTTTAGAAAAAAATTGCTTCATGTATTTTTCTACTTAATATGGACTAATGAGCATGTTGTATGGTAATACATTATCTGAGAGAATACGTGCCTGAGCTTTTCTGATAAGACATAAGAAAGCACTATTTTCACACCCATTCAAATAGCTGATTGAAGAAAAAGTCTTGTAGTTTCTCTACAGCATGTTGATCCTACAGCAGTTACATATGAATACTAGAAACTGTTTTATATATCACAGGTGTAATTGCCTCTTACGATGTTTTCCATAGAATATTTGAAATTATGCTTTTTTTATTGAATTTTCAGACACTTGCATTTATTTATTGCATACTCCATATGTTTTATGATTTTTGTAAATAATTGTGTTGCTGATTCATTAAAAAATAAAGCTGGTAGTATTGATACAGCCTTCGCTGGCTACAGATCAAGAAAATATAAGCAAAAAATTCACATTGATTTATTGGTAAGTTAGAAATAACACAGTAGTTTACAAGAGACATTTACAATTAGAGCATAATTTGGAGTGAATCAAAACCATACACAAAGTGCATTCTTTCCATTTCACAGGCAGTCATGACAGTGCTTGTTAAAAATAAGAAAAAAATATTGGGATCCTGGCAGATATACTGCTCGCACGGGGAATTGAGTCTCCAGAACAGCATGGTTAGTCACTCTCTGGTGGTGATGAGAGTTCTGTATTTGAACAGAGACCTGTTACAAGGGTCTTTCTGGTAGCATCTTCAGCTGGATTAGGGGAGACTCCTGAAATCACTGTTTTGCATAGTTCTTACAACCCAGCTGGCCCCAGCATATGCATAATTCCTTGCTCTTTATATGTTTTAAGAATATACAAAATATCTTTTAAATAAATTAACTGCATAGAAAAGACTGATCCACCTGACCATGTTTACAGGAGTAGTTTTTATTGAATACTTATAGTATACATACGATTTAATTACTTCTATAGCAGGAATCACCTCTGGGAGTCCTTAGGACACAGCACCCAGGGTGTTAATCAACATTTCTGAGTATGAAAATTAGACTAGACACAGAAGAAATTGCCTCAGGCTATTTCTAGACCTGTCCAAAATTCTTACCAGGAGTACTCCTCTAGTAATCTGTCGATAACTTAGTTCTAAAGGTTTGGCTAATGATCTAGTTTCAAGTCAGTCCACCATCTCAAGCCAATCCATAATCTCATGTATATACGTATCACTACCAGGGAGTTCCTGGACCATCCAAGAATGAATAACTTGGGTGCAATCGCTGTGCAGACAGGCACAGCCCAGGTATACTACCGAACAGCCCCAACTATTCCACAGAACATATTTGATTTCATAATTATAATTCAAGTCCTATAGCTCTTGCCATGCGATAGACCATTCTTTAACAAATAATGCTGTTTACAATACTATGAGGTGTATACTGAATAGTATGCTGCCTTTTACTAACAATGGTTCTGGGGTTTGGTCCTGGTTTCTGTTAGTATTGCTGCTCACTCCTTTTGCGTACCTTTCTCTCCCCATCCTGCTTCAAGCTCATCAACACCTGGGGAGGGACTGCTGCAAATCTGGGGGTGCTAGAGGAATGCAGAATTACTTGCAGGGCTCAGCCTGTGGATGAGGGGTCTTCATCCCCCGTCTCTTACCGAGACAGAAGTTCCCATTCCTAGCACTGGTGAAGGAGGAGAGCAGAGGATAGGAACAAGAAGAAACTTACGCCCGAGATCAGTGCTAGAAACACTTGGTTAGGCAACAGCCTGTAACTGATGAAACAAAACTTGTACTGGTTTTCAGTGAAGCAGAAGGCAGCAAGGACAGGAACAAATAACACATGAGAATCAAAAGCGACAAAGAGAACAGGGAGATACTTCCATAAAACCTAGGAGATTTCAGAAGATTTTATTATTATTATTATTATTATTATTCCTAAAAGAAATGTTTGATTCAGAATTAATTCGTGAATTGCTATTTAGATGAAAATTATTTCTAATCAACCTTTGGGAAAAGTCAATACANGATTTTAATTGTTTTATACTGCAGAATGTAATGCAAGGTTGAAACATTGATTAATTATGGATGTGGGCAAAATTTCATTATCTACAGCTGGGACTCTTTTGTACTCTAATAACAATATGCTCTAATAACAATATTTTTTTCAAAAATGACATTATCTAATAAACCTCTATAATCTGACCTTATCAAATGTTGTGTATTATGTGTTGCTTAATGAAGGACTGGGCCCATAACACGTTCTGTGAGGTGATTGTATATATGGGTTTTATCTTAAAGCAAATTTGATAGCTTTCTCTGAATGTTTGTGCATATGCACATTAATTTACTGATGCAAAGTTAATGCAAACTGTTATTTAGGAAACGAAAGATAAGAAAGGCATATATTCCTCTTTATATACTCTTTCAAAAACTACATTACCATAGTAGAGACAAATTAATTGTAAAATATTCTGACCTAGAATAATATAATTTTTATTTTTTAAAAAATATTTTATTTACAAATTATTTACAAAACTTTTAAGAACAAATTGTGGCTTTAATGAATGATCCAAGTACTGAGCTGGGAAGAATAATCTCTCTCTGAGCCTGGAGAACGTAAGCTCTTCTTTTTAATCTTTGACACTTGTCTTCATTTAAAAACATAATAATCACAACATAGATTTTTCAACCACGAAGTTATATTTTGTGAAATTATAATGGAATTTGTCTTGTTCTTTTGACAGTAGGGCACTGTTCTGTAGAACACTATGTGCAGACAGTAGATTTGTGACAAATGAAAACCTCGAGGAATTTTTGCTCCTTATTCTTAAGTCCTATGGTAATTTTACTGAAATCTACCTCTCAAATGCTGCAAGCAGTATGAGATAATCCTTTTGTCCTCTACCAAACCTATTTCAAAGAGAAAAACTCCTCCTTTACTTCAAAATTGATCATTCTTCAAGATTGTATAGTCCTAAAAATCTCTCCACTGTATTTATTCTGCAAGGAAAGGAGCAAGACAGTTAATGGGAGCAAAAAAAGCTCTAAAATATCCAGATTAATCTTCTACATTACTTACATGAAGTCTAGTGAAGATGCAGCCAGAGCTTACGTGCCTTTTGCTGACCAGTAAGTCTCCTGGTAGCGGTAGACATGACTTCTTTTCTCCTCCCAAACAGGTCTTCTCATCACATTTCTGTGTCTTTTTGTCATAGGGTAGAATCCAAAAGGTTTGACCAGAGATAGTAGGCGGCATCGTTTGCTATCTGACAGTCAGAGTCTAAAATGTATATATATCAGAACTGCTTCGTTGCCTGCTGGGGCCAACCCACCACACATATTCTATGTAGAGAAATTTTATGTATTTGGTGCTTTAGAGGACAGAGTGCTTGGCTAGCTTGTAAGCAAAATTGGAAGTCCCAAAAAGTTCTTTCTGTCTGTAGAAGAATTTCACAGAAGGGTCATGTTGGCTCAGACTCACTGAGCTCAGTCTAATATTTCAGTCCTAGAGCTGTATCATTTAAGGCTGATTATGGTTGTTTGTATTTGCCCCTCTATATAGGTCTGCTTATATAATGAAAAAACAAAAGAGAGTTCTCCAGTCACCATTTAACTGTAATGCAAATTTACCCTTCTGTCCTGATGGGATCAGATTACATGTGAATGACTCATGACTGGATGAAAAGCTGAACGTGAGCCAAAAATGTGCACTCACAGCCCAGAAGGCCAATCGCATCCTGGGCTGCATCAAAAGAAGCATGGCCAGCAGATCGAGAGAGGTGATTCTCCCCCTCTACTCTGATCTTGTGAGACCCTACCTGAAGTACTGTGTCCAGCTCTGGAACCATCAGCACAAGAAGGACATGGACCTGTTGGAGCTTGTCTGGAGGGGGCCATGGGGATGATCAGAGGGCTGGAGCACCTGTGCTATGAAGACAGGCTGAGAGAGCTGGGGTTGTTCAGCCTGGAGAGGATATAGCAGCCTTCCAGTACCTGAAGGTGGCCTATAAGAAAGCTGGGGAGGGACTGTTTGTAAGGGTTTGTAGCGATAGGACAAGGGGCAATGGTTTTAAACTAGAGCAGGGTAGATTTAGATTAGACATTAGTAAGAAGTTCTTTATAATGAGGGTGGTGAGACACTGGAACAGGTTGCCCAGAGAGGTGGTGGAGGCCCCATCTCTGGAGACATTCAAGGCCAGGCTTGATGAGGCTCTGAGCAATCTGATCTAATTGAAGATGTCCCTGCTTACTGCAGGGGCGTTGGACTAGATGACCTTTAAAGATCCTTTCCAACCCAACACGTTCTATGAATCTATGATTCTATGACTGCAGAGAAACTACAGAGGAATTACTACTGGTGCATAGATGTAGGGCATATGTATAGTGCTAAATAGATTCAGGGCCATAATACCACCTTGTGACTGACTGTGGGATCCACACACAACCCAAGCAACCAGAAAGCGGGGAGTCATTTCAATGATGAAACAGCATACTTGGCCTTACTCTCTATAGTGTAGACCAGTATACATCCTTTCAACTCTTTTCCAATTTAGTTTCCAGTTTCAGGTGCCTGCACTTCTGAGACTTTGTCAGAAGTGCTGGAAGGCATTAAAAGATTTTGCTACTAGTAAACCTCCCTCCCTTCCTTATCTCCCCATATTTCAGTCCAAATTTTTTTCTCTCAGAATTTTTTCATCTCATTATTCTGTGTTACTATTCCATTCCAAAACACTAAATAAATCCTCTCCTTTCTTCTTATTGTTCCAATAGGAACAATAGAAAAAAATGTCTTTATGTCCAGGTAGAACTTACCTGATTCATGGGAACTTGTGTAAAATGTTCCCTTCCCTCTGTTAGTTGTCTCAGTACTTGAGTAGTACCAACACTATGCAAAATGAAGTGAAGTGGCGATGCGGTAGCATTCTCCATCCCATTAAAAAAAAGAAATCCCATGGTTCTTGACTGCACTTAGAAGTTTTGAGATGCACACATACAAGGTTTTGGAACTCAACTCTATACATTTGTTTATACTGCCTTGTGTTTTAATAAGACAGGTGTCTGGCTTAAAGTGATTAGATGGTGAAATTAAATGCACGTGTTCTTAGCTTCACAATTTTTACTTAGTTGTTTTTTGTTCTCATTTTCTAACATTTATCTTCTTCATGTTTCATTATTAGAAGGATGGAGTTTGTAGGACCACTTTTCCCTTTCCCAGTTCGTTGCATAAAAAGGATGAATCATATCTGTCTGAAGTGGGTGCTTCTTTGAGATAAAGGTCACAATTTGCTCTATAGAAAAGAAACTCTCTTTTTCCCTGAAATTTAGTTTCTTAAACTTGGTGACCATGAAAGACTGATTTATATTGCTATGGTAGAGTAGTTCAATGCTGTGCTTGGATTTGAACAAAAAAGAAGCATGTTTGCAGTATGCAGCAGAACTAATTTAAAAAAAAAAAAAAAAAAAAAAAGAAAAAAGCTGCAAACCTTGAAGTTGGCATAGAAATAGTTAGTTCTGAAAAAGCCCATGGTTTTAGCAAAATAAATTCATCTGCAGCTCAGTGGAATACAATGCCATATACTCTACTTTAAGTGACATCAGGCTAAGCTGTCTGTCAGACTAAAAGAAGAGAAAACACTTTGTTAAATTAGACTAGTTTCTAAATTACTAATCTTCATGCTGCAGCCATTCACTTGTAATTTCAGTGGCATTGGAAATGGGATTTTCTTTATACAAAACAGAAAATCGGAACAAGAATTTTCTAAGTAAAAGAGGGATGTTATTTACATAAAGAATAATTTGAACCATTTTGCCGTGCTTCGTCCCAAGGACAATTTCTGTTTCTATCTTTAGAGGAGGTGCCTTAGAACCCAGATATGGGAGTGTGTAACTGTAATAACCACTATGAATTAGACTTTGTAAAAACAAGTACTTTGTTGTGAAGTGCTAAACTTTTGTAATAAAATTTACCTCATGTTGGACTTGTCAGGACAAAAAGCCAAATGAAACCCACATGAAACTTGAGCTCAATCTAGGAAGATGCAGATCACTTCCTGTGAGAGGCTGAAAACTCTGATCAGGATTTGAGCACAATGAAAATTTATTGTATTATATACTGAGTATGACCATAAAGAAGTATAAAGTTAAAGATTAAAATTGTTTATTTTGTTGGCTAACTGTTGACATGATAAAACTCGCCATGGATGAGTAAAATGCTTGAAGTATCCAGTTTTACCAAGGTATCACTACTTTGGATGTGACTTTTTTTTTCTGTTCAATTTCAATATGACCCACTTAAAACTCTGACTCAAACATTGTGTTAGTGATACCTACAGGAAGCCAGATACCGATTGGGAAAAAGGTGGACAAAATTCAAATAAATAAATAAATAAATAAATAAATAAAAGAAGATAGACCAGAGGAGGCAGAGTGAAAACTATAGGGAGATAAAANAATGAATATTACATAAAAATCCTGAGTATAAAGTTTTATTATCCTTTATATATTAAAATATATAAATTTTATTTATTATGTAATTATAATGCTTTTTATACATAAGAAGCAGATGATAGATGATAATTAATCATACAAATGAGTAACATAGAGATGTCCTGGATTCTAAGAACTGATCCTTTGGGTATTAACCCTTAATAAATTATTCATAGGTGGAATTCCCTTTTCAGAAAAGGCTGCTATAGGAAACTTCTGTGATACCTGATCAAGGACCAAAGATGGTGTAACCCAGCTCTCAGTAACTAGTACCTTGTTCTCATAGGTGTGGACTTTCTGTAAAGAACTACTCCATAGAAGCAAAGTTAACCAAAATTGGCCTTTACAGTTTATAGATTCAGCTCAGTTCAACAATGCAGTTCCCCCTCCTTTCTTTGCTATCCCCTCCCACCCAACATGTAGAAAAGGCAATCAAAGCTCACTGATCTGGAAATAAAATTGGGAAATGTGGGATATTATGGTGATCTATGAGATTTCTATTATTTTCTAGTTTTATCTAGGAAAGAAATATGAACACAGCCTTTTTGCTGTTCCATTTCCACTCATGCTTTGAACTAGGGTATGCAGAGTCATAGAAATTCATTAACTCAACATGTTGAATCTCAAAAAGCTGTTCAGTTCACTGGAACTTCTGGGTGAAAGTTTAGGTCACTTATTTTTTTCAGAACTGGTTCATCCATCCTTAGGTCTGATACAATCATTCAGCTTTTCCTAATGTAGTTGGAAAAAGCTAGAAAATATTTAACAGTTTCATTCCCACCTTGTGCAAACCAAAAATAAGAAATCTAGAGCAAATTACTCTTTTTTTTTTTTTTTCCCCCACAACGAAATGAATGCTTCTTAGAGCAATGCAAAAACATAAAATGGATTACAGTGGGCTAAGCTAGAGGTCTATTTAATACCTCCCTGTCCTTGGCTAGATGCTTACAGAAGCTCAGAACATTATTTCCACGAGTGTACTACTAGATTTGGCAATCTCCTACTTAAGACCTTCCATAGTGAAGACTTTGTTTTCGCATTACAATGTTTAATAGACCTTGCTGGACACTTCTCCTATGCATTTGTCTAATCTACTTTTGATGCCATTTGTACTTTTGGCATCCAAAATATCCTGTGGCAATGAGTGCCAGAATTTAATTATACATTCTGTGAAAAACTACTTCCCTTGATTTGTTTTAAACCAGCTACCTTATAATCTCATTTGCTGCCCCTAATCTATGTGCTATAAGATATAGCGAATAATAGTTTCTTATTCATCTGTTCCATGCCATTCATTATTTTATATACTTTTATCATACCCTGCCACCTGTTCTCTGAAGTTGATGAGTCTTGTTCTATTTAATTTCTCTTTCTACAGAAGCCATTTTATATCTCTGAGCATCCTTCTTCATATCAATTATTTCCTTCTTGACAGCAAGTGACCAGAACTGCATGCAATATTTGAGATTTAGGAATACCACAGAGGTATTAGTGACAAAGCAATATTATCTGTTCTTATCTCTATTCTTAATAACTCCTGATGTCCAATTTGCCTTTTTGACCTCAGGTGAATACTGAGCTAACTTTTCCTAAGTTCAGATCCAGGTCTCTCACCTGACTGACTAAAAGCTAAATTTAAGCCTGTCAAAATGCATGCACAGTTAGAATTGTAGTTCTAACTTGCACATGTGCACCTGCACATTACTTCAAAATTTTCAACACTGAATTTTTTCTAGCATTTTTTTGACTGAGATTCTCTTTCAAGTCTTTCCGTCTGTTTTATTTCTGACTATTCTTAATAATTTAGTATCATGAACTATCTTTGCCATGCCACTACTCATCCTACTGTTTTAGGTTTTCATAGATACCCTGTACTGCACAAATACTGGTACAGCTTTCGTGGTACCATCCCATGTTACCCTTAAAATCAACCACTCATCTCTGCTCCTCTTTTTGTATTAGATAACTAGTTATTAATACAAAAGAAGATCTTATTTACAATGAAGGTGTAAAAAAAGACCTAACAAGTCTGTGAAATATTCATTCCCTCTGCAAGAAGACTCTTAATGCTTCTCCATTACACTTCATTCACCATATCTATTAATTCCTTATTTTTGATAAGTAGTTTGGTGAAATCTCAAACCTAAGCACATATTAATGTAGAAATACTGACCTTGTTTTTTATCGTTTAAGGGACAGCAGCTCTTATCTGTAGTATTTCTATAACGGGTTCGAGAAGGAAACAGCTAAAAAAAGACATTTTCTGGGACCTTTCTAGCATTAATGATTTTTGGAATCATGACAGTCAAAGAGAAACAAAGGAGTAGAACTGAATATTAACTCAGGAGTGAATATTTTTCTGTTGGTGATTTGAGCTTCTAAAAACTTAGTTAAAAGAGAAAGGACAGCTGTGAAAGGAGTGATATTTCATCCTTCTTATAAAGATGGTTCTGAAAACTCTAGACCTGGGGTTTTCTTATTTCTTTGCAAACAGAAGAAGGTAGGTTGGAGCTGCTGTCCCATAAGGCAAAGACAAGGGAATTTGTAGAGGCTGCTTAGTTTTTCAATTTTATCTCTGAGACATACAGAATTTGTCCTTCAACCTGTTTCTAATGAACCAATAGTATTGGACTAGGTTCAAAATAACCAGAAACATAGGACCATTTATTTTGGCAGTATCCTGAAACATCAGTAGGTAGAGTCAAAGAAGAGAAAGAAAAATAAAAGGGAAAAAAAAAAAAGAGAAAGAGGAAAGCTTAAAAAAGACTAAGATTCTATCCATAACTTCCATAACTTATTTAGCTAAACATTTTTAGATTTCTAAGTGAACAAATATGTAAGACAGACAAAAAGCAAGATAAGGGGGGAAAAAGTGTCTGTCCAACACAGAAGATTAAGAATTCACATAATGATCAATTAGATTTTATCCTATAGTCAAAAAGTAGTGAATACCAAGAAGATATATACATATATATATATATGTATATTTATATACACACACACACACACGTACATATTCATCTTGGAAACACTATCACCAGTGGTTTTTCTCTCACAATAGAAGTAAATTTTCACATCACTTCCCTTTTTTTATTCCTTGGAAGTGATATTTCTGTAAGCTTGAGCCCTGAGATGTGTTTCAGTTATTTTCTTAAAATGTTTTATCAGAATTTATTCACCCAGTATTGGTTCTGTGTGAAATTATATGTACCTAAAAATCCTAGCTATTCCTAACACAAATATTGTGCATACAGAACTCTACAACATCTGATAAGTCTTAACTTGTTTTGCAGCTAACTATGAGATTTAAGAGATTTCAAGATAATTCAGTTAGATATTCTTTAAACAATAAACACCAAATAAATTTTCATACATGGATACTAAGACTTCAAGTTGTGGGTACTTTCTTGCTACAATTTAGTTAACAAAAATTGGTACAGTATTAAGAACTATTTTTCTCAGAAATTAAATATAAAGCTTTGTACTTTTTAGAAGTGAGTGCTTGCTACTCGTCAGCTGGAACAATAGTTTCTTGCCACCAAAATACGTCATTTCTATTAATCAACATCAGTTTACGGTGTTCCATTTTTTTCATCTAAAATGCGGAAATACTAATTTTCACATTCTTTTTAACGTCTGCAAGATTTTTTACTTTTGAATATGTGATTGTTAGTCAATGTTCTAGTGTGTTGACACTGTGCTTTTCTTGTTGTTTTGGTTAAAAACTGATGTCTGGAAAAATTTCATTTTGCATTAGTTTTCTCAGGCTCAATTACAACTTCTTAATGGTGAGAATTGTATCAGAAAAGCTCACAAACTTTTAAATACAGTAGATGTATAATGCACTACCCTAATAATTGAACAATATCACTAATTTCAACATAAAACCACCACAGAAAGCAAGTTGAGAATTTGGCAATTTTATCTCCCTAGGTTGTATTTGAGATCTAAAATTATTTTTTTTCCTCTGACAGGTAAATAACCGGTGTCTTTTAATTAGGCTAGATTATGGGAAATGAAAGCGCTATTGAAAACAGCAATGGAGTAGAATATTGTCTTTTATCAAGAGCAGTATCTTGTAAATGTCTTAAGCTGTCTAGTTACCATGATAAATACGTTGGGGTACATGCACATTTTAATTACTAACAGTGAAATCTGCTGAAATGGAAGTATTGCACTTGGTAAGAACTATTAATGTTGAAATGACCCATTTAATAGTGGCCTGTGGTATCAAAGTATGGATTTAAATTGGTAATTAATAAAAGTCCATTTCTGAAAATGCTAACACAAGAGCTCAATAAAAATGCTAACTAGGTCTCAAATACCACAGACAGTTTATTGACATTTTAATACATATTACTTATGCTAAATACTTTTGTACATGCAGAACTAAGGATGAGGGGATAACAATGGGCATATTTCCCAGCTAGCAGTTAGGAGATCAGTGGTACACTTAGTTCACTTTTGTAGGTTTTAATCCTGCTTATAATGGAGGAACACGGCATGGTTTCTTTTTGAAGCTGCATTTACAAAATGAATCATTTTATCTCAGACTGCAGAGAACAAGAATTCTGATTTAAAAAAAAAAGAAGAAAATTAAGTAGTTCTCATCAGACTATATTTTTAATGGCCAGGAAAGTGAGATCTCCATGATTTAATAGTGAAAGTGTTACTGCTGATATGAAGACAAAAGTTGACATACTATCCATCTGGTTTCCTCCACCTATACATCTAGCAAGGGACATTTCAGAGGCTCAAAACACCTCATAAAATCCCGATTGCATATGTCAGGTAGTGCAGAATTTTGTCCAATGTTCTGTTGGACAGAACAGATATTTCTTGAGAAAAATACCAACTTCTATTTTAAATCATAGTCCCTTTTTCTCAGGCAACCCAAGGATTAATTAGCCCAATTCAACAAGATAGTACAGTGCATATTTAAATGTATAGGATTAGTGTGCCTTGCTGAATGATGCCCTAAATTTACAGCTATTTTTATTGGTAGATAAAGAGCTTTAACGGAATGCTAGCATAAATCCTGAAACTGGAACATATCTGCTGCGGTATTATATGTCTTTGGAAAGAGGCAAAATAATATTTTTTTTCCCCTCGTACCTAAGTATAACTTTTTTCCTGTGTTACACATCAAGCTTAGGCTGGTGATTATATGTGTATCTCTCTCTCTGTCTCTCTCCTGTATGCATATATAGGGAGATATATATATATATATATAAAAAAAAATATGTCTTGTTATTAAGACTTCGATTTTTAATAGAGAGAAATTTAATGGAGAAGTGACATTCATTCAATCTCTCTATAGGTATAAAATTCCCACATTTTAAAATAATTCTCTATACTCTATACTTTTAATACCAACCACTGAGGATGACAAAATTTCTGAAGAGTTTTCAAATTTAAGTACCACTGAAAAAAACAGTCTTGTAATGGGAGACTATCACAGGACTGAGTAGTCTGGAAAAAATAGAAAATGGGAAAAAACATTAATTTTTAGTGGGTGGTAAGGTGTTTGTGGCTTTGGGAGATAAGAAGAGTTTCTGCAAGCACTGGACATTTGTTGCATTGCTCATTGCCTCCATATTTTTAGGACAGCTGGACATTACCGTTTCCAATTAATACGTACTATAGAGAGGGTTACTTCCAAGCACTGTGGAAATGAGTCAATTTTCACCACTTGGACTTGGGCAAAGAGATGCAGGTCAGGCATAGCTTACTTGATTAAGTGCTGGTTTTGGTTATTAGTGTGTTTAGAACTAGACATCTTGAAATTAATCTTAGGCACTTGCCTATCCCTTTTTGGGTACTAATGGTCATTGCAACAGCTTTGTTTTTCTTTAATGTGAGTGATTAAATGGGATTTCTCAATTATTCAATATAAAATACCGAAGATGAGGCTTACCACTCTAGTCACCTCCTATGTAACTATTTCAAGTCACATATATCAAAATACATTGACTTTCAGCATGAGCACACTGAACAGATCCATTTATTTGACTGTTATGATCACCAGGGCAGTGGCCTTTTCCAAGATAAGGCACAAGAACCCAGGCTATTGATCTCAGCATTCTGCTGTTATCTACCTTACATGAAATGTTGAGAAAATGATGTTCTGGATTTCAAATCCAACTTCGGTGAAGAATCTACAGCAATGCTTTTAGTGACATTTGACGTCGGGTTTTTTCTCACTTAAATTTTCCCGAGCATACTCAGAGAACATCACTAATAGGTTTTATACTTCAGAATACTCTGATTGGTCAAATACAGTGTGACATGTAATTTAACATAGGTTATTTTGTCATTGGACGAAACATTGGTTTTGGTCATTTGTTGGTTGTGTCACGCATTGGTAGCTCTGAAGGTTCCAAACATGATTTTGACACATATAACAAAATAAATCACTCCCCAAATGATCCAGATGTTTAGAATAATTTTCCTCAGTCTTCACCAGATAAGATACCTCTTTCGGAGAAAATATTTCCCTTCCATGTCACTAATAAAACAGTCTCATCTCAGGGAATCTTTATGTAACTTAATTTGTCAATTAACACAAACTTCTAATCACTGATTTAAACAATAAGAAAGGTTAAAACATAAACAGTTAAACACACAGTTAAATAAACACTTTTTTTACTCGTCCCCAAGCTCAACATAAGCTAAAAACCTCTCCTCCCCTCTTCCTAGAGTCAACGTCCTTTGTTTTTACCATGGGTTACACTCGGTATGTCCCAAGTCATTCCGTTAGGTGACAGGTGGTGAAGTGGGTTGGGGTGGGTTCTGCTGCTCTTCCTTTTCAACTGGTTTTCCTCTACCCCAGCGTGGGTTGCCCACAGGCTGCAGTCCCTCAGCAGTGTCCCTGTTCAGGCATGGGTCCAGGGTAGTATTATCTTAATTATTCTATTTTCTGCATTGTTTCTTCAATTTTTTTTTTTTTTNTTTTTTTTTTTTTTTTTTTTTTTTTGTCTATATGTAGAATGGGGGAGACGGGGAGGTGAATTTGGTGACTCATTAGTTCAGTGAGATTTAGAACATCGCCATCCCAGGTTTAGTTAACATGTTGCGTTTTCCCTCCACATTGTGACTGCACCTCAGAGATGAAGATACTAACTCCAAATGTGTGTGGAGTGCTTAGTGCATTACAGCTTTCTGTCTCTTTGAGAAGTTCTGGGAGCCACTGTAATGCAAGCATTTAATAACTACCAGTGCCAATGCTCTCCTATTGTCTGCGGTAATTTCACTTAGAAATTTGGTTTAGAGTGACCTTCCTTGTAATTTTCAATATGTTTACATTATTTTGGTGTCAGTTGTTTGCTCTTTCATTGCTTCACTTTCGTTCTGCCATTTGTGAGTGAAAAGTGATGAGCAGTCTCTACACAAATATGTTCTATGTACCATCCTTTATTTACTGAGCTTCTTGTCAAGAATTACTTCCCACAAGCATGAAATCACTATAACAACCTAAGCATTACTGTGAAATTTAACCAATTACACCGGTCATATTTTAGGACTTATTTAACAAATAACAATGTCATTCTTGTGTAAAACAAATTGTTACAGAGTTAAAAAGAAGCTAACAACTTTGACATTTTTTTATTGCTTATAACTGACAAGTGAAAAATTTTGCTCTCTTGAGCTGTCTAACCTATCTGTTTGGGTATTCAAAGCCCTGAGCTGACCTGTAACCGGCTGGCTTCCTTTGTGTGAAAATCTAGACATTGTAGGGAGGAGAAAGCAGAGAACAAAACACAGTTGCATGTGTAGTCATAGAATCATAGAATCATAGAATCATAGAATCACAGGGTTGGAAGGGACCTCTGGAGATCATCTAGTCCAACCCCCCTGCCAGAGCAGGGCCACCTAGAGCAGGTTACACAGGAACGTGTCCAGGCGGGTTTTGAATGTCTCCAGAGATGGAGACTCCACCACCTCTCTGGGCAGCTTGTTCCAGTGCTCTGCCACCCTCAAAGTAAAGAAGTTCCTCCTCATGTTGAGATGGAACTTCCTACACTCAAGTTTGTGCCCATTACCTCTTGTCCTATTGCCGGGCACCATTGAAAAGAGCCTGGCCCCCTCCTCCTGACACCCACCCTTTAAGTATTTGTACACATTAATTAGGTCACCCCTCAGCCGTCTCTTTTCCAGACTAAACAGATCCAATTCCCTCAGTCTTTCCTCATAAGAGAGGTGTTCCAGTCCCCTAATCATCTTGGTAGCCCTATGCTGCACCCTCT
Organism: Dromas ardeola; assembly: GCA_013398915.1. Taxonomy (NCBI): domain Eukaryota; kingdom Metazoa; phylum Chordata; class Aves; order Charadriiformes; family Dromadidae; genus Dromas; species Dromas ardeola. Next base: position 38,516 of record VYZM01002751.1, read on the forward strand.
CCAGCAGTTCCCTGTCCTTCTTGAGCTGGGGAGCCCAGAACTGGACACAGTACTCGAGGTGTGGCCTCACCAGGGCAGAGTAGAGGGGGAGGATGACCTCCCTCGACCTGCTGGCCACACTCTTCTTGATGCACCCCAGGATGCCGTTGGCCTTCTTGGCCACAAGGGCACATTGCTGGCTCATGGTCATCCTGTTGTCCACCAGGACTCCCAGGTCTCTTTCCACCGAGCTGCTCTCAAGCAGGTCGGCCCCCAACCTGTACTGGTGCATGGGGTTATTTCTCCCCAGGTGCAGCACCCTACACTTGCCCTTATTGAATTTCATAAGGTTAATATTTCCAGTCCTACCAAGCATAATCATTACTTATGTAAGAAGGGTGTAAATAAAAAGTGTGGAAGTTGCAAAACTTGACACTGAGAAATAACATGAGGGATCCTAGTTCAGATCAGTTGTACCTAAAAATTAAAAAGGACCATGTACTATTTTTCCATGTTCGTGTTCTGTTTTTTGCCCTAAGGATCACTGATTCGCTTGGTATTCTACATATGCCACAAAACCACACTATTGCTACTCCAGTTACAATCCAGAAGCCATAGCACTTCTAAGACTTGCTCGTTCTAGTACTCAAAAGCATATCACAAGCACAAAGTAAGACCTAGTTCCTACTTTTTTGCAAGCTTACATGATTCTCCACATAACAAACTGACACATATGATCCAACACGTTAATTATCTGAAGTACTAGTCTTGTATTAAACTTGCACATGCTAAATTGTACCTACCAAAAGTGGGAATATTCAAAAGTTTTCAAGATTTATCTCACTCTGCTTCTACCAGAACCCTCCTTCCATTCAAAATGTGTGAAGGTTATGTCTACACAGAGCAAATGAGGGCCACATGGCTGTACTCCAGTACTTCAGAATGAGATAGTTTATATACCAGAAATAGCAAAGGATTAGCAGGGGCCTTGGTTTGAACTAATTAGCCCTGCTGAAGTATCACCTCAATAGAGCATCATGTTTCATTCAGATAGCATCGGGCCATGGAGATGTACCTAAGATTAAGCATATGTGTAAATCCTTGCAGGACTGGTGTTTAAATTCCATACTGCTCCAACAAAGAAGCCCTGTGTGGGACAATTAATAGCCAGCTTTATGTTCAGACAAAGCTGATGTACAGCCTTGAATATTTTAGTGAGAGAGAAAAAGATAAGAAAAAATTAAACCTTCCCTGTTATAAACCCATGATTGTTTGCTGTTTATTTTGTTGAGTGAAATTTTTTCATTTGTGTAGAAAGATCCTGTAGGTAAGCAAATTCCATTTGGCATAACCATGCTACACAGTGAGGGGTAAACGTGGTGCTTAGGCGCTTGGTTTACTGATGGACTTGGAAGTGCTAAGTTAACAGTTGGACTCTGTGATCTTAAGGGTCTTCTCTAATGTAAACAATTCTATGACAATAAATAGCTAGCTAAAATGGAATCATAGAATCATAGAATCACCAAGGTTGGAAGGGATCTTTCAGATCACCTAGTCCAACCACCAACCTAACTCTAACAAAAACTATCACTAAACCATATCTCTAAGCGCTATGTCTACCTGTCTTTTAAATACCTCCAGGGATGGTGCCTCAACCACTTCCCTGGGCAGCCTGTTCCAATGCTTAATAACCCTTCCAGTGTAAAAACTTTCCCTAAGATCCAATCTAAACCTCCCCTGGCACAACTTGAGGCTGTTTCCTCTTCTCCTATCGCCTGTTGCTTGGGAGAAGAGACCGACCCCCACCTCCCTACAACCTCCTTTCAGGTAGTTGTAGAGAGCGATAAGGTCTCCCCTCAGCCTCCTTTTCTCTAGGATAAACAATCCCAGTTCCCTCAGCTGCTCCTCGTAAGATTTGCTCTCTAGACCCTTCACCAGCTCTCTCACCTTCATTGCTCTTCTTTGGACACGCTCCAGAACCTCAACGTCTGTCTTGTAGTGAGGGGACCAAAACTGAACACAGTATTTGATGTGCAGCCTCTCCAGTGCCGAGTACAGGAGGACAATCACATCCCTAATCCTGCTGGCCACACTATTTCTGATACAGGCCAGGATGCTGTTAGCCTTCTTGGCCACCTGTGCACACTGCTGGCTCAATTGGTTGCCAGTTGTCAACCAATGCCCCCAGGTCCTTTTCTGCTGGTCAGCTTTCCTGTCACTCCTCCCCAGGCCTGTAGTGCTGCATGGGGTTGTTGTAACCCAAGTGCAGGATCCAGGATCCAGTACATGACCTTGTTGAATCTCATACAATTGGCCTCAGGCCATCGATCCAGCCTGTCCAGATCCCTCTACAGAGGGACAGAGGACCTTCCTACCATCAAGAAGATCAACATTCCTGCCCAACTTGGTGTCATCTGCAAACTCACCAAAGGTGCACTCAATCCCCTCGTCCAGATGGTTGATAAAGATATTAAAGAGAACTGGCCCCAGTAATGAGTTCTGGGGAACACCACTTGTGACCGGACACCAACTGGATTTAGCTTCATTCACTACAACTCTTTGGGCCCAGACATCTAGCCAGTTTTTTACCCAGGGAAGAGTACACCTGACCAAGCCATGAGCAGCCAGTTTCTCCAGGAGAATGCTGTCAGAAACGGTGTCAAACACTTTAATAAAGTCCAGGTAAATGACATCCACAGCCTTTCCCTCATCCGCTAAGCAGGTCACTGTCATAGAAGGAGATCAGGTTAGTTGAGCAGGACCTGGCTTTCATGAACCCATGCTGACTGTGCCTGATCACCTGGTTGTCCTGTACGTGCTGTGTGATGACACTCAAGATGATCTGGTTCATAACCTTCCCCGGCACCAAGGTCAGACTGACAGGCCTGTAATTCCCCGGATCCTTCTTCTGGCCCTTCTTGTAGATGGGTGTCACATTTACTAACCTCTTGTCAATTGGGACCTCACTGGTTAGCGATAACTGCTGATAAATGATGGAAAGTGGCTTTGTGAGCACTCCCACCAGCTCCCTCAGTACCCTTGAGTGAATCTCACCTGGCCCCAGAGACTTCTGCGTGTTTTAGTGGTGTAGCAGGTCGCTAACCATTTCCTCTTGGATTATGGGGGGTTCATTCTCTCCACATTCCTGTCTTCCAGTTCACTTTGCTTCACGTACAAAGACAAAACTGCAAAACAGGCTGAAGCGCTTTTACCCAAGTGAAGAAATACAGTTCAAAGGACATGAAAAGATGAAATAAAAAGATAGGGCACATCATGTGGTGCCAATGGTCTTACAATACACCTGAAGCCCTACTTTAGGTATCTAAATTCTTTACTGGCTCTTGATCACAGTTCGTTGACATTAAATAGTGGCAATAACATTACTTTAACCTATGTATAGGATTCCTATGTACAGGAATCCTGTACTTTTAGGAAAGAAGAGGAAAGTAAACAACTTTACAGTGCAAAACAGAAAAAAGCAGCAACTTAAAAGTGTAAACTCTGAGATACATTTTCTAAATATTTGATCTTTAAGGCTCCCCAAACCAAAATGAAATGTATCCTAAAATCAGGCCATGAATTTCCAACTTACATTATCAAATAAGTGCATTCTATACTAGATAGAAAGGAGACATCTTTAAGGAAAGAAACAAAATAATTGGGAAAGCAATTCTGAAGTTTGTAGACTATAATTTTCAGGGGTCATACAGTTCAGACTGTTAATTTTGTACTCCAGCAACTTTCTACTGTACTAAAAACGTTGACACAGACATATAAATGCATAGGACATAAAGTTTTATCTGCTTCATAACTTCACTGATGATGAAAGTACTGTTTCTTGTTTTGATTTAGCTTAAATAAATATTAAACCTTGTAATGAAATTTGTCTGACCAGCTATTTTTCTTTGAATACAGACTTAAAATTACCTGTTAAGACTATTTGAGTCTTACATAGTTCTAATACCAACAGATAATTACACAGATGTGACACTGTCTATATGTAAAATCAGTAAGATTTGTCATGCCTTGTTTTTTCCCCAAGAAATCTATGATTAACAATATACCCTATTGTACAGTGAATGAGTTTCCACCATTCTTAGAAAACAATGTAAATTATTCTTCTTAGTTATCATTCAGCTGTAGATTTAAAATTTGCCGATAAAACATGATGTTATGGAGCTTGTCTTCCTTCTCGTTAAGTAAAAGCTTAACGTGCAACAGTGCCTGTTAAAATGGGTAATGGAAGTATGAGTTAGGAATACATATACATTTCCTGCTTTAGTTTGTTCTTTTCCCCTCCTAAATGAAGTAAATACTAGAGGTAAAGCAAGTTAACCAGAAACTTACCATGTATGTTAAAAATTAGAAACTTACAGAAAAAAGTATGGTCATTACGCTATTTTTTCTCTTCTTTATCAATATAGTACTATAGCACTCATTGGTTAATCCCAGTAATGCTTTTGTAGATGTTAATACATTCAGTATTATTGTGAACTTTTCAAATCTGACCTTCTTGATTTGTTTCTGCAGGCTGCAAAGTAAAATATACCACCTGCTCCTGTGTAAAATAGAAAATAATTGTTTGGAGCGCACTTTAGTAGAAATAGGGCTAACCTTTTGCTTTTCAGAAGGTCTACCTTGATCCACCTTGAGGAAAACTTCCTTAGTCCTCTTCTGCTCTACAAATGAACTGAATGTAAATGTTTCTTTATTCCATAAAATCAATGAAAACCTAAACATGAAATCACCTATAAATAGGAAGTACAGTTAGTCATATATCAGTGATGAATGGATATTTTATGCTTTGGATGAACATTTCCATTTCTTACGGCACATGGCAAGTAGAGTCCAAAATCACACCATCATCATTGTCTCCTTCACACAGTGAGAAAATTCTTTTATTTGTGTACAAATAGAGAAGCTTTCAAAGATGAAAATGAAAGATAAGTTTAGTTGGGGGGGGAGGGGAAGCAGTTGCTAAAGATGAAACAAAAAAAAGGTGTTATGGTACCAGAAACAAAAAGTTTCCTAATTATCATTGGAGGCAACAAAATTGGAGACTAAACTTGGAGAACAGCTATTCTCCAAGCTGTTTTTATGACTTCTTTCCATATCGTAATCTCCTGAGTCGACAACGTTGGTGTGACTTTATTCATTCTGTTCCAGTCAAGCACACTGAAATTTAAGGGAATATATTGTAAGATATCAACACTTGTGAAAATCAGCCAAATACATTCTGTAATGCCAAAATGAAGCCAAACCCATGAAAAACTGCCACTTCATTCAAATTATGTAGCACTCATTATAATTATTGAATAGATCCTGAAGACTTGGACCAGATTATTAAACAAATCAATTTAGGTAGTAAAAAAAAAAAGTAATTAATAAGTAGTGTTACAAACTAGATCTAGTTGGTAACAGGGATTTATGTCCTAAAAAGTCAGGGTAATTTAATTTGATAGTTACAAACAGACCTGCAATTCATATTTGATATTCTTACTTTTTTTGTGTCAGGAAACACAGAGCTAGCTGGAGCAGGTACATACGATGCCTTGCAATTTATTAATCTAGTGCTAAATTCTATTAACTTTGCACATGATTAGCACATTAGCACTTTACTTCTACTAGATTGATTTTAATGAGGTTGCTATCTGGTTAATCAGGATAATAAGTCTTTATAAAAGCTGTTTCCACATCTATAAGCATTTGCATTTCCCCATTTGTCCCACTCAACAAAAATGAAAACACATCAGTGTGTTTTATTGGTCACTAGCCATTATGAACATTTAAATAAGGTTTTGCTAGGAACTGACAGTATACAAATCTTGTGATATGGGGAAACCTTCACAATCAATTATTTACTGCAGAGTTGTCCAGCAAGTGATCTATAAGTTTAACGCGAGGTTGGACAAGACAGTTGAGCTGATCTAATTACATTGAAAAAAGTATCCAGTTCCCTCTTCTGCTCTTAGCTTCACAGTCCTGTACAGCTCCTTTATTATTTCAGCCCTGCTGCATGTTTAGAACTTTGATAAACTATGGGATTAAATGAAAAACAGCAACATTATGTTACTGACGAGCACCAGAGGTAGCAGAGGTAGCACAAGGGTGTTGCAAGTGAGAGAGAAAGGCGGGATGGGACAGGAGGACTCCCCTACTGTGTAGCCATCATATCAAGCCACAATCTTATTCACTATTCTCACAAATCAGTATTCTCAGGATGTTAAAGATTCAAGCATTAATATCAAGTACACAAACATTTGAAACTAACTCCTGAAAAAGGGCTTTGTGATGAAAAGAAAAATCAAACAAGTACAACTGCAATGCACACTTTCAGAAGTATTTGCTACTTTTTCCTGTGCAATTGAGAATAAAGAGAATATTCCTGAACCTGAACATCACTGTCAGGAAAGACAATCTCTCCCCGACACCCCCTTATCCCTCTCCAATATCCCTGGCTCAGATACCCAATTAATTAGCCGTTCCCAAGCGCTTGTTTGTTTGTTTGTTTGTGTTTGTTTTTGGTTTGTGGTTGTTTTTTTTTTTTTTTTCTGGTTCATCTTGAAAAAGGCCAAGCAATAAAAGCTGAATTTCAAGAGAAGCCATTTTTCATCTAGTTGTTCTGTGAGAAAGCTGTCTAATTCATTATGTTTTCTCCCCAAGATTTAGCACATTAACCAGCAAAAAACAAACAACACAAAAACCTCCACCAAAACTAAAATACCTTTCCAACAAAATGTAAATATTTGCATGTCTTTTGACATGACCTGTTTTGGCCATTTTCTTCATAATTTGAGCAAATATATCAGTTTTGTCTTGTTGTCCAGTAGCACTCAAAGATAACTGCCCTAAGGAATATTCATTTGAGGAGGAGCTTTCCAAAATGACAGCAAATCCTTTCTGATTATACTCAAAGGACTCCAATTCAGTATCCTAGCCATTTTCTCCATTCAATAGTGACTTAAATGAGCACTCCACCCTCATCTAGATGCAACTGTCTCAAAAATTACTGGTGTCATAAATGACATTAGAAAAAACAAAAAAAAACAAACACAAAAAAACCCACCAACCAGAATGCTATGTTTTCTAAAGATTTTTCAAACTTGAACAAAATTATTTTCAGAAGGATAGTTTTCCATATTTCTGTGATTTTTAAACTTATACAAAAAGTATAAGATATGAATGGAAAAAACCTTCCAGTTCTGCATTGTTTTCCTTCCTACGAACCTTTATCCTTATCAGAAATGTAGTTTCTGACCCACTTTGCCTTCTTCTCCAGTCCCAGTCTCCAGTCCCCTTGATATATCTCAAGGCTTTTGTATGTCCAAGAGTATTTACCAAAAAAACTATTTGCATTTTCTTGGGAAGATCTAGGTACAAACTTACATTGTATTGTTTCATGTAGCACAGGATCACAATGTCTCAAAAGCAGCACTGGGAGACAGAATCTTTCTCTTTGGTGCTTGGCTGCATTTCAGGGAAATGTCTTTTCTCAAATTCAAAAAAATAACCTGACAAAAACACTTCTCACAGCATTCAGCAAGATGATGGTCAAATGTCCAAAACATTTGTCTAGTCTGTTAGCAAGCTTGTTTGCCTGATAACCAAAGAGGCCTGGAAAGCGAAGGAGAATACAGCTTACCTAAGACAAAGTAAAACCACGAGCATCCCTTACTTTAGCCATGGAAAAAGTGTACATCTGCCTGTACAAAACATCAGTTGTCAGTGGTAGGATAGCTATGAAAAATGGAAGTGACTGAAAACTAATTGCATGTATTTGACATGTTAGGAGAACCTTGAGCAAACCTGGTGCCGTATCTGGGTATGTTTGTTTTCTCTCCCGCTTCTGCAACTAGAAGAGATCCCAGGAAGAAAATTACTACATTGAAAAATTTCTATAGACTGAATACAGGACTAGCACTGATTTAAATAAGATAATTTGTCACATAATGATACTTCACAAAGTAGTATGCCAACAAAGCTGGGAAATGAGGACATTGGATTTCACTGTCTGTGCTGTAGCATGATTGTTACTCCCATCCCTGGAAGCGTTCAAGGACAGATTAGATGGGGCTTTGAGCTGCATAGTCTAGTGGATGGTGTTGGTCCCTTTACAACTCTAACCATTCTATGATTCTATGATTGTCTTAGAATCATAGAATCATAGAATCGCTAAGGTTGGAAGGCACCTTTCAGATCATCTAGTCCAACCATCAGCCTAACTCTGTCAAAAACTATCACTAAACTCTATCTCTAAGCGCTGTGTCTACCCGTCTTTTAAATACCTCCAAGGATGGTGCCTCAACCACTTCCCTGGACACCCTTTTCCAATGCTTAATAACCCTTTCAGTGTAAAAATTTTTCCTAAGATCCAATCTAAATCTCCCCTGGCACAACTTGAACTCATTTCCTCTTGTCCTATCGCTTGTTCCTTGGGAGAAGAGACTGAACCCCACCTCCCTACAACCTCCTTTCAGGTAGTTGTAGGGAGCGATAAGGTCTCCTCTCAGCCTCCTTTTCTCTAGGATAAGCAATCCCAGTTCCCTCAGCTGGTCCTCATAAGAGTTGTTCTCCAGACCCCACACCAGCTTTGTTGCCCTTCTCTGGACACGCTCCAGCACCTCAGTGTCTTTCCTGCAGTTAGGGTACCAAAACTGAACACAGTACTTGATGTGCAGCCTCACCAGTGCTGAGTACAGGGAGACGATCACTTCCCTAGTCCTGCTGGCCACACTATTTCTGATACAGGTCAGGATGCTGTTGGCCTTTTTGGCCACCTGGGCACACTGCTGGCTGATATTCAGCTGGCAGTCGACCAACACCCCCAGGTCCTTTTCTGCTGGTCAGCTTTCCTGCCACTCCTCCCCAAGACTGTAGCTCTGCGTGGGGTAGTTGTGACCCAAGAACAGGACGCGGCACTTGGCCTTCTTGAACCTCATACCATTGGCCTTCCACTGGCTCATCGATCCAGCCTGTCCAGATCCCTCTGCAATGCCTTTCTACCCTCAAGCAGGTCAACACTCCCACCGAACTTGGGGTCATGTGCAAACTTACTGAGGGTGCACTCGATCTCCTCATCCAGATCATTAATAAAGATATTAAAGAGAACTGGTCCCAATACTGAGCCCTGGGGAACACCACTTGTGACTAGCCGCCAACCGGATTTAACTCCATTCACCACAACTCTATGGGCCTGACACTCCAGCCGGTTGCTTACCCAGCGAATAGTACCCCCTTCCAAGCCATGGGCAGCCAGTTTCTCCAGGACAATAATGTGGGAGACAGTATCAAAGGCCTTACTAAAGTCCAGGTATGTCTTCTAACTTGTCACCATGACTTGATTCTGTGTTTTGTTAGCATTATGTAGTTTGGAAAGTTTCTTGTTAAGCCAGATGTGAACTGACTAGAGTTATTAAGTGTTTGGGTGATTGAGATACTTTGCCTTATTTTTTTACTTTACATTACCATTTCTAATTCTCTGTGTTTTCTGCAGGGTCTTCTCGTTTGTTTTTTGGGGTTTTTTTTGGTTTGTTTTTTTTTTTTTTTTGATCAAGAGACTGAGCAAAAGATGAATGTTTATTCTATATGTGCCTTAGATTATATTAAAAGAACAAATTTAGTTTTTAGAATGTCTTCCCTCACTTTGCTGTAAATCTGAACAGATTTATAGGAAGGTACACAATTTTTAAAATTGTTTCAGTAATAGTTAGCAGTCAAACTCTTATAATTTTAACTTACTATGAAGCTCTAAAGAGTTCATGTTACAAGAAAGCTAAAATGCATTGAAAACTAATGTGAATTAAGGTCTTTTTGCCAATGTGTTGATGTTTCTGAGAAAATCAGTGTTGATAATGTCTAATAAGACTGCATGATGTTGTAACATTTAACTCAAAAAAGTTAATCCTATAGAAAAAGACAAGGTCATGGTAATGCTGCTTTTCTGTTTGCATGACTATACTGCATCTTTAGCATCTTTGTATGCTGTTATTTCAGAGCCTCTTATTTGGTGGAAATAAAGGAAATCTTTGTTGCATTTCAATGGCAACAAGTAAAGGCAGCAATTTGTTGAGATTTTTCTAAGTTGATATGAAAATATCTTGGTATATGTTGATACAGGAATTAAATATGCAACCATATTATGTTGGTTTTCTTATTTAATTCATATATCATGGCATTTTAGCTAACATTTTGTGTAAAATGTTTTTGAGGAAGTTAATTGTATATGTAATTTTAATATACCTGTTTATATTAGTGGGTTTTAGTCATCATGTGATGCAGAAAGGATTAATGTAATTTACATTCAAGCAAATCACAAAACTTCATAGTGAAGTCATGTAAGAAACTATTACTAATAATCATCTTAGAAATATAATTTGTTAAAATATGAAGAAAAAAACTTCACTCCTCCCTTGTTGAGAAGTGAATTGAAATCAGAATCCCCAGGCTTCACTGTGGGACCTTAACTGGGTATTAGGTTTGTCCCCTTCCTGTAAGAGACACACGAAAGTAAGCTCAGTAGAGAGCGGAAAGGAAGTTATATGGAAATGGGTGGAAAAAATCTTATTTTTTTAACAGCAGAACAGCCAAAGCTTTTGCTCATGTTGAGTAATATTTTGTACACATATGAAGTCTATTTTTTAATCCAAATTAACTTAAAAAGGACTTTAAAATACTGACTTTTTTTCTTGCTTGGATATCTCTTCTGCTTATGTGCCTGTACAAAAATACTGTCAGCTTTGTCAGCTGTACTTGCTTTGGTAAAACTGTTTTATTGGTCCTTACTATTATGTCCAGATTTGAGATTTCATCTGTTTTATTAATATGTGTACACAGTGATGATGTGAAATAAATCTGTATTTTGTCAGGGTTTGTTAATATTTGAAAATAAAATAGAAGTAGTAATTTTACTACATTCTAGCAAGAACAAAATGACCACATTTTATAGTACTACTAGCATTATGAATAGCACATTGAATTATTCATATCTGATTCTGGTCTATTGATGCCAAATACGTCTGCAATACAAACCAGGGAAAGGAGGGAAAGGATAAACTGGTGACTTATAATTTATGTTCAAATTCATGTTCTTTTGTGGGTGGGGAACGCTTATTTTCCTCATATTTTAGACATAATTGAAATGTTTATTTTCTTTAATTTTGTGCAAGGATCAGACATTTATGCAGCTCCCCTTACCCTTACCCTGGATCAAATGCTCTATACAGCTGTTTATGAGGGCCAGACTAAATGGGTTCGTTCTTTTGTAAATAGAATGAATCACAACACCCCAATTTTTTATGTGTCTCACCAAAGAGACGTAACTGTTCCAGTCAAGAACTGAACACTCTTAAAGACAATTCAGCATGATCTAATAGTGATAATGAAACAAGCCAGCATTTATTAGACATATAATCTCAAACCAAAGTCCTGAAGTCAGAATGCCCAGACTGCACTGAAGAAAGACTTTGTTATGCAAAGCAGCATAGAACACCTGCAAACCCTTTCTTTCCCCAGAGGTTTCCAGAGTGCAGTTCCATGTAATCTTCAGTGGCAAAGCTGGTTTAAAAGATTGCTTTTCTAACACCGCTTGCTCAGTCCTGCCCCTGTGCTAGAATTCATCACTTCTTCAATGTAGCAGTGCAACTATTTGTAATGCTGCGCTGCAAACTGGATAATTGTGAATAACAAACCTTGTAGACTCTTTTATTAATACAGTTCATTTCAAGGATGTATTCTACATTATGGCCTTACAAATGTTTTCAGCAGCACAAAAGAGAGGGCGGTGAATGAGAACAAGCAGTGGGGGGTCAAGGTGTATGCATTTGTGTAGGTAGTGAGGACCTCTTAAATTAGCTTCACTTCCAAAGAAAATGCATGTGGTACTACACTCTTAGTCTTCCACCTGCTCTCTTCTTTAATACAACTTCTATTCACATTGTTCTTCTGTTCCTCCCTTCAGGGGGGACTCACTGTTTAAAGCAAATATCTGGTAGTTGAAAATTCCATTCTCTTCAGCAAAGTATAATTTCTCAGGTGGGAGGGCCTCATTCAATTCCCTATATCCCTGCATACACTACCATAAATATCTGCAACCTCCCATCACAGTATAAGACTTTAACTCATCCTTTCCTTTATTTCAGATGTAGAGACAAAAGGAAACTAAGGCAGGCATAATGAAGACAAATGTATTCTCACACTCTCTACACAGTCAGTCTTGCTTCTATTGTAATTAGCAAACTTCTCTTTTACTTCAAAGGAAACAGAGTGCTGATGAACTGAAACAGTAGACTGAAAGACAGTAGACTGAAAGAGTAAATTGAAACAATACATTACATGAGCAGTAGCAGTAATCTCTCCAATTTTGTGTTAGATCTTACATTTTCTTCATGTAATTCCTACCCCTTTTAACAAAATTTAAGAAAAAAATGCAAATTAGTGCAAGTGTGGAAACTCAACAGCCTGGGCAAATCCTTTGCATATGAAAGTACTGAGCAAAGACTGCAGCTTCAATAGAAAAATCCTGCTTTTTTTTTTTTNTTTCACTTAATAAATCATAGAAAACTATGAAAGACATCTTATGTCCCTTTGCTCAACCTGTGATGACATCGCAGCATATCAGAAATATGTTTTGTCTCAAATCAATGCACAATCACAGTATTACAGTCACAGAGTCACAGAATCACAGAATGGTTGAGGCTGGAAGGGACCTCTGGTCCAACTCCCTTCTAAAGCAGGGCCACCTACAGCCAGGTGCCCAGGACCATGTCCATATAGCTTTTCAAATATCTCTGAGGGAGACTCCTGGGAGAGGAGAGACAGCTGCTCTATCACATTCCCAGGGATCAAGATGAGGCTGACCAGCCTATAATTCCCTGGGTCCTCCTTCTTGCCCTTTTTGAAGAGAGGAGTGACATTTGCTTTCCTCCAGTTTGCAGACACTTCTTCCAGTCACCACGAACAATCAAAGATTATTAAAAATGGCCTCACATGACATCTACCAGCTCCCTTAACACTAGCGGGTGCATCCCATTAAGGATCACGGACTTAATGTCTGTCCAGTTTGCTTATCTATTCCTTGTCCTGATCCTCTTCCACCAACACTTCCATCTTTCATGTTCCAGCCTTTTTCCCATGTCACTGGGACCTGGGATTCCTGAAGGATGATCTTGCTAGTAAAGACTAAGGCAAAGAAGGCATTTAGCACTTATATCTTTTCCATGTTCTCTGTAACCAGGTCCCCCATCTCACTAACCAATGGGCCCACATTTTTCCTAGTCTTCCTTTTGTTGCCTATGTACTTACAGAAACCCTTCTTGTTGTCTTTGGATAGATTCAATTCTATTTGGGTTTTAGTTTTCCTGGCTTCACACCTGAACGCTTGGACAACGTTTCTGTATTCCTCCCAGGCTGTCCGTCCTTGATTCTGCCCTCTGTATACTTTCTTTTTTGTTTGAGTTTGGCCAGTAGTTCCTCATTCATCCACACAGGCCTCCTGGCATTTTTGCCCAACTTTGCCCATATTCATTGGGATGGAACTCTCTTGAGCTTCAAGGAGGTGATCCTTGAATATTAATGAGCTTTCTTAGGCTCCTCTTTCCTCAGGGGCCTTACCTCATGGGATGCTTCCAAGCAGATCGTTGAAAAAGCCAAAGTCTTTTCTCCTGAAGTCCAGGGTTGTAAGCATAATTTTCATTGTACTCCCTGTCCTCAGGATCCTGAACTCCACCAACTCATGGTCACTGCAGCCAAGGCTGTTTTGAATTTCATATTCCCAATGAGCGCCTCCTTGTTGGTGAGAACAAGGTCCAGAAGAACTGCGCTCCCTGTTGGTGCCTCTGTCACTAGGAGGATGTTACCATCAATGCACTCCAGAAACCTCCAGGATTGCTTATGTCCTGCTGTGTTGTCCCAGACATCCTCCATTGGGGTGGTTGAAGTCCCCCACGAGGACCAGGGCCTGTGAACCTGAGACTGCTTCTGTCTGTAGAGGGCATGATCCACTCATTCTTCCTGGTCAGGGGGCCTATAGTAGATACCCCTTATAATGTCACCTTTACCTGTCCTGTCTTTTATCCTAATTCATAAGTTCCCAGTTATCTCCTCATCCATCCACAGACAGAGTTCCATCCCCTCCAACTGCTCTTTCACATAAAGGGCACCTCCCCTTCCTCATCTTCCCTTCCTGTCTTTCCTAAAGAGCCTGTATGTCTCCATTGCAACGGTAACAAAGTAATATAACCCAAGCCTTTTTTCACCCCGGAAGAACCCAGAGTGATATTGTCAGGGTTTTTTTTTTTTTTTTCCATTTTGTTTTGTCTCTGTCTTTATCTCTGGGTCTTTGCAACTAAAATTCATACCATATTCAAAATCTGCTATCCTGTCAGCAGTGCCTACAGTTCGCGGTACAGGCAGGTTCAGTAGTGCTTCTGGGAGTGGTGCTGACAGGAAAAAATCTGATATATATCTGAAATATCTACATGGGGTTTTCAATAATTCTCATAATTCCCATGAGGAAAAAATTGACTTCGCAGCTCCAAAATAAATTAAACTAAGTATAAACTGGATATCATAGAATCATAGAATCATAGAATCATAGGGTTGGAAGGCACCTCTGGAGATCATCTAGTCCAA
>VYZM01002760.1:3110-32199 GCA_013398915.1 Dromas ardeola
TAAGATTTTTTTATTTTTTTTATTATTTTTTAATAGAGAATTTTGACAAAAATGACTCACAAAATGTTTTCTCATGTGCACAGGTACAGTTTTGCCAGACTCTCTTATTGACTGTCATCAAATCTTGACAAGAGCTATGATGAAACCATTGCTGTAACACCATGCCAGCTTTGGCTGCGCTCAGAGCTATTTAATACAGGTCTCACAGCAGTGTAATAATTTTGCAATCAGAAAGCATTTGCACTTGGCCATATTTTTCCTGCAGGCAGCTGCTCAGTCCCTGACAATTGAGTCAGATGTGAAGATTCCAGGCGACTGCAGGAAAGTCACTAGTTACCCAAAACTATTTCCAAAAATAACAATAATGAACACATGTACAATAGTTCTCACCATTGACTCTGTCAGTTTGGGTTTTGCATGCTCCTGAAATATGAATATTAAATAGCAATAAACATGCCCCGTCGAGAACTTGTTCTTTCTATATAAATATTGATGTATAAACCTCAGGTCAGCAATTTCCTTTTTATTCTCACTTCGATTAAAAGTGCTATAACATCACCGGGTTGGACAGTCTCCTGTGCAAAGGCTTTGCTGTTTACTGACTTTGTGAAACAGTGTGGTTTTTCAGGGGCTAATAAGGCTGAACCTCCCTGTGTATCACTTATGTACATCTACACTCTTGGCAACAGTCTTTTGTTCTGCCACATTTCATTTACTGCAGCGTTGGTCCAGATGACACTAATGATGTTGAAAGTCAGGAGTATGCTGTTAATAAATGTGGTCCAGAGACCTGGTATGGATGTGACCTTTATCTTTCAAATGACCTGTGCAAATTCAGTCCAGTCAATAATCCTAGATAGACTGCTGTGTTTCCAGGGCTATGAAATTAGGTTAGAAAATTCCAGTACAAGAGGAATTGATGAGATTGCCTGTCTGAAACTGGCCATTGTTGCCATTTGTCTGTGGGGATGCACTGATGTGGTACCTGGATCCATCACAACTACACATGAATGGATGAGGATGTAGCTGTCTGCTGAAGGTTATTAAAATCTTAAGTGTGTATCATTCCCTGGGTGTCCTGTTATTTATCTTACTGTGGTTGCCAACACTTTTATCAATGCAGAATAAAGACAGATATAAACCTAGGAAGATCTCTGTTCTATTGGAGTTGCAGATGGATGCCATGCATGATGTCTGAAGGCATCCAAAACTGGACTACAAGATTATATGAGTTTCAGCTGAATCCCATTTGAAACAGCTTTTGACACCTCAAGTCACCACAGAGAAACATATTTGGTCTTGAAAAAGCTTGGAAAGGAGCATACACATTTACCCTACTAAAACATGCTAAAGAGAAAGCCATAAAACCCATCCACTTCATGCCCAAACTCGCCTGACAGACACTGGTGTATTTCACAAGTGTTGTTCAAAACTGTTTTCTGAAGATGACTTCTGTTTTCTTAAAGTTTGATCTGAACTCTAGGAAATAAATGATAGATAGAGGTGATTTTGTTAAAAAAAAAATAGTATCTTTTCAGTGGTTCCATTTCAGAAGCAATATTGATTAGATTCCTTGAATTACATACAAGTAAATAAGAACAGAAGAATGTTTTTAGACCTGCTAACCTAATACAGTGCCACCAAAATGGCTAATTTTGGATGCTTAGGGAAAAACTCATACAGCCTGTGCAGCGTACTATGATTATTTCCCTGGTTATGTATCCTACTCCCCATCATATGGTGCACAGAGGTTTAGAGATTTTCTGGGATAACTATCGCATTCAAAGCTTGATAGCTGCTCATAGACCTGACTTTATGGTTGGTAACTTGTTTAAGATAATAATAAAGTAGCAGGAAAAATTAAATCCATTAATATATGTTTGAATTTGGAATATGATTGGGTATTCTGATAAAATAGGGAGATTATGTCATTCTTCATCTGGTTGTGTTTAAATGGTGCCATGTTTACTTTCTGGGAACACTTGGGCAGCAGAGCATAGCTGGAGAAAAATACTCATGAATAGCAAATATTAAGTTCAAATGCTTGAATATTCCCTGAAGACAAGTTCCAGGTTGTCTATTCCATTTTGTCATTTGCAGCTCCTTCTCTAGCTGTACACTGTACAAATCAGCAAAAAAAGGGAAGGAGTCAGCAGTAAGAAAACTGAAACAGGCCTTTTCCAAAATTCACACTGCAACACATCATTCACTAAATGATCAAAATTCAAGAAAAGTGTCTGGAATGAAAATATACAGAAAACAAGAAACTTGTTTACAAATACAGTTTATAAACAAGAAAACAAGGAGCTGCTTTTACTTCAATGATCATTTGGCTGTGATCAAAATGTTAGCTTCCATTTTATTATTTTCTTAGAAAGAGGGAAAAATTAAATATTACTGCTACTTGTACTTCAAGAGTTAGCTGGGCAAAATCACCCTGACTAGTGTCAAACCTCCACATCCTTTCCAAAGGGCATTTAGCTCTGACCAGTTCAGCAGGTACATTCTTACCTGAGCAGTGAGTCTGCACATGCTAACTTGGCTGTTTAAATTCATGTGTACACACCATGACTGTAACTTTACAAATACATCTTTTGTGTTCTGCTTTGCAAAGGTTGTTTTTAGATTTCCTGGGACGGAAGGCTGGTACAAATGATAACTCAACGCTGATCACAAAACACGTCACACAATTGGGTGAATGTAACTCAATAAGGATCTTACAGCTAGGAAATTGATGGAAATGATTGACCCATAGACAGAGATCAACGCAGAAACAGTTAAGAAGCCTGATTTAACTTTTCAAGCTTAAATCTCATCCTAAACTTGAGATCTGCCCTCTCAAGACAGTCTCTGAAAAGCCCCACATGTGACATTAATCTCATGAGTGTTTTAAGTTGTCCTTAGCATGCTAGTAAACTTCACTTCAGTTGTAAAAAATGTTATATATAATATAGAAAATTTTTCAAATAATGTTTGGTTAGTTAGCTACCAGGATGGTAAACATTAACCATACATGAGAATTTAAGTAGTATTTGGATAAAAATTGTCTACCCCATCTGTTTTCATAATGTTACATTTTTACATTTTAATGTCACACTCTCATTGCAGAAAATATATGTTCTTTTTAGAGGATAAGCCCACTCTTTCCCATTTATATATCATTTGATTCACACAAGCACTCAGTTGTTAATTATGTTATTGTCCTCCTTCAGGTGCAGATTAATAGGTGAAGAGCAAAATCAAGGACCTGCAATAATTGGTATTTTCTCATCCCTCCTTCTGTTATAAGCTGATCCGGCCAGACAATATCAGTTAAAGGGAAAGAAACAGAAAAGAAATGAATGAGATTTCCACTACATTAGGTTAAACAAAACAAGTTCCAAAGTGCAACTGATGCCAGGCAGGTGTTAAATACATAGTATTTTCCCCATGAGTTTAAACAGTAAAGTGTGTTTTCCTTTAGTAAGATAACAGGAAATGGTAAGTTAACAGCATTGATCATTTAAAATATGGCTCAGGATATAAGGATACCACAAAATGTTTCAAAGAACAAATGACAACAGTGCCAAATAATTAAGGCCATGCTGACAAAAATAATTAAAGGCAATTACAGGGAAAATATCACTTAAGGGCATCAGGAGAAATATTATTTTATTTATTTAAACAAATTGAACTATATAAACAAGCAGTTTTTCAATTCCAGAAACGTTATAAATTTTATCATCCTAAATTCATCCAAGCTACCGCATTCTGCCACTGGAATGAAATATTAACAATAGAATCGACATTCTAGTTAGTCTCCATTCAACCCCAAACTTTAATAGAAATAACCTGTCGGATTTGACTGAGTGTGATATCACTAGAGAAGCCTTGAATTTAAACTGGCTGGATAAGGAAAATTGCATGGTTTGTGAAGGCAGCTTTAAATAAAATGGAAATTTTACTTCTATCCCATTTAGCTGTCAAAAGGCCACTTCTAATACTCTCATAAAGCTATTTGCCTACAGAGGAAGGATAAAGACCTGGAAAAAAATAGCAACATAATCCCAAAGCAAATAACCAAAAGATAAAAAACAACAAGAAAAATTATCCTGATTTTCTAATTTCCTTTGTTTTGAGTTTAATTTGTGTGTGTGTGTCTGTGTTATTTCTTGATGGAACTTCAAAATGTTAAAACCCCCCTGATGAAGATTTATTCCAATTGATTATTAGATTGCAGCAAGGTTATTAAACACATTCATTTTGGTTAAGATTTTAAACTGGGAAACAGCAGAGAAACACAAAAGCCAGAGTGACACGTAAATTAACGATAAGATAAGCAAATTAAAAAAACCCTACTTTTGAAGTTGCAGGGAAAGTTACATCAAAAGAGAACAAAAAATTTATAATCAGAAGCTCTAGGCAAAGCTGAAACAGGGTTTGGGGTTTTTAAAAGATGAGGGAAAAGTTAATGTCTCCTTCCTAGTAAAAATGCTGCTTTTTGCATTGACGCTTGCAGAACATAATGATCATATATACTGTTCCTCTCTGCACTGCCTGATTACTCACGATCAATTTGTTGATCCTGAAGAAAAATGCCATGTCATAGATATGAGAAGGTGATCAGTAGTTACATCACTGGAGAATAATTTCACATTAAAGACATAGGTAACATTATCTTAGTGACTAGAAAAACTGGAGATATCTTTTTCTTATTTTTTTTTTTTTTTTCTCTGCAGTCCTACATAGGATGCAATCCATTATCTGTCTGCACTTCATCTAATTGAACGATGGAAAGAATGAGAATCCAACAGGTGCTTCTGAAGATCCTAAGCACAGAGTGTACTGTACTGACCTCACACGTAATACAGGCCTGTGTGTTCACACAGAGGTTTTTGGATGAGAAGAAGCTATTTTTCCTCATTATAATACTGCCTTTTTGCCTGTCATGATCCCATGCTATGCACTACAGACATTGTAACACACAGACAGGTACAGATATAGAAATGTCTGAAAAGGATGGCAATACTCATTCTTGTGAGAACTGAAAGTGTTTCTCATTCAAAATATGAGAACTTTCTGAAAGTCAGATATTCACTTAGCTCGTTGCACCATTAAGCATGTTCCCTGAAGAGTTTTCCTGTTCCTTACGTCTTGCCAGAGAGTGGGCATCAGAGGAGATGGCAGTACCATCACCTTTCTGTCCCTATGGCGTTAGCTCAGGATCACAGAACACTTGGGCAAAAATGTTCAGTGCACTCACAGGAATCATTCCTCAGAACTTGACTAGTGCCCCTTCTCCCAGCAGTTGCTCTAGCACATGGCTGGGCAGCAATCAAGAATGGCAGGTATGTTGGTCTGCTACAGGCTTCCCTCTGGAACACAGTATGTGCGTATTTTCTGGAGTATTCCTATTGTGCTCTGGGTTTCAAGAAGAGCGTTTTTTTAGGATAAGAGATCGAAAGAAAGAACCACAGTGAAGGAAAAGAAAGGGTTTCTTTGCATAAGGGGAGGGTCCTGTCTCTGCCTTCTGGAAGGGAGGACTTTCATTGTCCAGGAGCAGGGGGTCAATATTTGAGGTGGGAGGAAAACAAATACTTTCCACTGTTTCCACTGCCCGTACATCAGAGATGTCCTAGTTCCTGATTCGCTAAGCTGCATGACATTATCTTCAGAAAAATGAGCGCCACACAACATGTAAGAGACTGGGGTAGTAGTAGTTCACAAGGGGAGATCCTCACAAGGGAGATCCCTGCAACTGTTGAGGGGGAAGCGCCGGGGTGGGTGCATATGGAAATGGAGCACAGGACCCCTCAGTGCCTTTGGACTCAGTCCCTGATTTCTACCTTCATCTAGCAGAGAGGGATTTTGATTATTCTCTGCTGGTGATGAAACCAGGCCTCAGAGCTCTACTTGCGCTGTATGGGAGCTACAAGCAAGGGGGGAGCTACCCAATGGCCATGCCTGCTGTATGCCATGGGCTTTAAGGGATTGGGAGGAAGCCTCGTGGTTTGCAGGTATCGCTTCTGATTAATGCCTTCCCTTTGAAGGCAGCGACGTTGTCAGAGCTGTTATGATATTCATGTTCTGTCTGGTGCAAATTCTCACGAGGGAGTCTCAGGATGTGGGTTCACCGTTGGAGCCAGTTCCTGACCTATCCTTTGCCAGGGACATGTTTCAGCTTCCTTTTCTTGCATTGCTGGGAGAAGCTACCTGCTGAAGGAATTACCTGTTAGCCTGGCCTGGATAGACTGCTTACAGGTTGGAAAAGGCAGGTTTACAGTAGGCTTGCTATTATTATGGGGTGGCAGCATCTCCTCTTCTATAGTGAATATGACATTTCATAGTAACAAGAGAAGAAGTTAATGTGATGGGATTTCATCTGCCAGCCTGGTATGGATATGTACAAATATACAAATATATATACAAATATATGTACAAATTGTGTAAAAAATACACTAAACTGAAACAGGATATTTCACTGAGAGAGGGAGACTGATTTACTTCCGTAGGTTATTGCTCTTTCATCAGGTAAAGAGAAGAATGTCCAAGTGAATTAATTCATTACTTCTGTTTCACTACAATGGGCACACTAACAACTCAGAGATGAAGAACTGTTTTAATCAGAAAATAGAGAAGAAACAGCAGGAAATCATGGGACACATTATTATAAGCAACATTAAAGAATAAGAAAAAGTAGTTTAACCCTTTTCCGGTAAAATTCTTAATCGTGTGCATCACTGTAAGTGTGTGAATAGTCCTGTTGACATCAGTGAAGTCAATCTGCTCTCTGTTTCTCTGGTTTTGCTGGATGGGATCCCAAAAGGACAGTGTGCAACAAAGAGTGGCTCATGATATTTTGGAAGGAAGATAACAATGCCTCTAAGCCTTACAATAATTAGCATTAACAATAGATTTCTCTTTCCATAGGAAAGACTGTTCCTAATCCAGCAAGAGATTAAAAAAATCATTATTTTGCTGTCACCTTTCTTCTAGGTCCTTTTCCTTCTGGTTGACAACTGATATAACGGACAGGGAGACTATCCACCTGACATACAGTTTTCCTTGCCTTTAGAATGATCTGTGACAACTTCTATTTGTGACAGGCAGGCTGGGTTAAAGCAGCCTTTGCTTCTCAAATTCAGCTACAGAATAGGCATGCTTCTATTTCCTTGACCTGCATTATTTTAGAGAGCACTTGTGAGACTTAGGAGAAAACGAAAACTCAGCTCACCCCCCAGACTATAAAGGACACACAAGCAGAATTCATACAGGAGAGAAACTGCCGAGAAGCAGCAGGCTGAGAAGAAAACAAACAAACAAAAAGCTTAAGTCAAAGAAGCAGCAGCCTCAGCAGGGCACTAAGAGGGGAGGTTTTGCTTGCTTGCTTGAAGTAGTCAAGTCTTAGAGCAGTTCTCACTTTCCCAATTAAATTGCAGTCAGCTGGTTACTTCGCTGAGAAGAGAGAGGAGGCAGTTGCTGTGAAAGAAGGAGAGAAGCAGAATTTGAAGCATGAAAGTGGCAATGTGCTCGTTCAGGGGCCACCTGCACGGTGGGCAGCGAACACAGAAAAACTTCCACAGGGGATTTACTCTCTTTTGGCAAGGGTGATTCAATACTGATGCTTCTGAAAACTTAATAGATCTGGGAGAAAATGTCATTGGAAAGGGTTGCTAAAGAGGTTGCAGTCTTATGGGATCCTAATTACACTTTGTCAAAATTTACACTTTGTAAGAGCTGGTTGAGCACTTTCTTCCTCTGTGTTGGGAAGGAGTGCCTGGACCCCACAATGTAGAATAATGCTTGCTAGAGCCAAGGGACCACAGGCATGACTAAAATGATCCTTTTGCTTTAGTGTGTGCTCTGCTGGGCCCTGGCCTCTACTTTTCTGAGTCCTAGTCCCAATTTCTCATGGGGAGCTGCTAACAGCAAATGTCTAGTATAAATTGACCCAGAGTTTCATAATGCTCCTTACATTTTAATCTCTCAGATTTAAGGACCAAGAGTGAGGTTTGATTGCATTCTCCTGCATGGGGTTTTGATTTGTGGCCCAAATTGATTCTGACTAAGAGCCCCTGTAGTGGAAGACTATAGCCCCTAACACCTGTGGAGTTGGTGAGAAGATACTGAAGGCCATTTTTCCATCTAAAATTTGTATTTCATTCTAGAGAGTACTGTCTTTTCCTAATAGGTTAAAGACCTAACCAGATTTTGTTTTCATTCAGTACATGCTACTGACAGAGCAAATGACAGAAGTTTTTGCACTAGTGACAGTATACCAGGTATGCTATGAAAAAGATTCCCATGGAAGAAGATTTACCAATTCTCAGAGAGGCCTGAAGAAGTCAGTCTTCTAACTCTAAAAGTTCATCTATAGAACTTGGAGTTAAATACAGTGAATGAACACCTGAAGGGCTGCATGGGGTCATCTCAGGTGTGGAAGGTGGTGGTAAAAGTGAAAATTATTAGCTTAAAGACTCAATTAAGTTTCAAAAGAGCAAGCTAACTGGACTGTACCTTTTAATTAGCCACAGACCACTTTCAAGAATGGGTTCCTAATTTTTGTGAAATTTGAGTTCAGAAAATTTGAAGTAGATGCTTAAACCTACCTTGCCCACTTGCTCATCAGACTGCTTGAATAACTAGACTATCATGCATGCTGTGGGGAAGCTCTCCTCATCTCTTCTCTTGCATATGTTTCACTTTACCTCAGTAATTAAACATTCATTGGACAAGAAAGAGGTTAGGGAAGTCAAGCATGAGAGAGGAAAGCCAGGTTACTGATCCAGTGGTTATTTAATTAGTTAAACAAAGTTGGACAGTTTCAGAGGACACAGCTGAGGAGATCTAATAAGCTTATTGACTCAGATACCCTGCTGGAAAGACAGAAAACTTGTGTAGTAGTTTCTTGTCTATATTAGGCAGCCTGAGGGCAGAGTGGGTCCTATGCAAATGAATAATCTAACCCCTTTTTTTTATGGAGACGTAACTAGTGAGAAAAGGATTTCACTGGATTTGTGAAATTAAACCTACTTGGAGAGTTGGTTGGGAAGTGAAAGATATGTCAAGTGCAGTTGCCAATAACTACATTCTGCCTTCTCTTGGTAGGCTAAGATGAGATTCTCATGTGGATCAAAATGGAGCCTATCAGCAGCATTTCACTTCAAATGCTAATTTGTAAATCATATTGAAATTCAACACAGGTGTTGTTTGGCATGTGTTGATAAAATGCCTTGGGAAGACTGTATAGGAGTAATCTGATGAGGATTGTATTAAAAAGGGAAGAAAAGGACATCTTGTTGCTCTTTATAGCACATAATACTGTTTTTTTTATGGATTTAAAACCATCTAATGGCTTTTTCCTCTAAGGGATTCATCACCTGTTCAATCATTTACACTCTGGTTAACAGTGTTGCAGTATCATCTAAGTGCTATAAAAATTGCTCTAGTTTAGTAAAGTCTCTCACACTTTGATTTATCCTCGCAAGTCTCTTCTCACAGATATTTTTCCAGCCTACCAAGAAGGCGTACAGAGAGTTTCCCAGAGTTGTTTTCAAGCACTAAATCACCAGCACTGGATATTCTGAGGGAACGGCCAAAAATCTGTCACATTTAGACTGTGGGATCTGTGTGTTCATGAAAGTGAATGACATACAGAAGTGAGAAATGAGATTTTCTGCTGATGCAAAGATGAGGCATGGGACCATAAGAGGAAATAGGACTGTCGTTACTGTAGGGGTAGTAACCTCATGAAAGCTTAGTCATATTTTACCCGCTGCAAGAGACAAAGTCGTTTAAAGTAGGAGGTGACCCAGTACTGAAGAAATGTCTTACACTCCCATCAGCCAGAACATTCTATTTCTTTAGCAATCATTAGTTTTATTATGAGAATGTTTCTGATTTCTCTGTTTTTAAATATCTAGCAGACTCAGGAGGATCCTGGAAAGTGAATGACCAAAGTGATGAGAGAATAAAGCAGCAAAGGAGGAATGAACAATAGTAATGGTTTTGTGAGCTTTCTCCTTCTAGATCATTGATCCTGTTGTAATTTGGAAGGGACAAAAAGTTGCTACTGAACATGTAGTTGCTTTGCAGACGTCTTGAGCATTTTTGGTCTATTTCCTATCTCTAAGAAAGAGATGCTCCTTTGTCAAAACCAACATTGCAGCTTGCACCATCTGCAGAAACTCTGTTGCATCAGAATTGGATTCCCAGTCTTGGAATGAGGATTTTAGGAGACTGGGAAAGCAGCATTTGAAAAGCTTTGGGGCATGTATTCTGTTAAAATGAGCAATCTAATTCTCTGCTATATCTAGGAACTGTTGTGGAAAAAAAAAAAAAATCAAATGTATCTTTAAAAAATGGTGTAAACCAAATCAGGGTTATATGCATTAAAATGATCATGAAGATCCGAGGAGCTGTTTGAATTATTCAGCTATTTTCTTCACACATTTCCATTTCTTAATGTGCTTGCTTAAGGATAATATTTCCTTTTTTTAATGAGGCCACTGGGGATGAAAGGTGGTTGACACAGGGGGGTACATTCTGTGACAGAGTAAATTCCTCATATATAATGCAGAGTGTGAGTCCTTGAGGTAAGGACCAAGCCATATAGTGATGAATAAGAACACTTATAGTGTGTGGCTGAAATGAGATAATTTCAGTGGTACGTCTACCAGCCATCCCACAGCATTAGATAAGTAGGAAAGAGCTTTTTGACTGAAGTAACTCTGAACAAGGATTTTTCCTTCCAGGAGGTTTGCATCTCCGCTTCCACCACCGTGCATTAACCCATAAATATGTATAGCCTGTGAGATCGGTGTTGGATATGTCTGATCCCATTGCATCCCGCTGTTTGACAGCACAAACCTGTGCCCTCTGCCCTCAGCTGCATCCAGCCGTCGTGAGCTGGTGACAGGTCCTCGGGCACCGCAGGGGCTCTGTGGGGCGGCTGGGGGGGGACAGCCGAGACAGCCAGAGCCTGAGCGAGTGACTGGAACGAGGCAATGGCCAGGCATTGAGAAAACAGTGTCACAATTCACTGATCTTTTCGCGTTTCCAGAAAGGCTGCTAAACATCTCCCTGCTGCCGTTGCTTCTGTCTGCTGATTCGTTCAGGCCTCTCTATACTTGAACTTGGAAATCCATCTGCTTTCTAAATTCATTGTTCTTCCCTGCTTCAGTAGTCACCCAGATGACTTATCTCCTATGTTTGTTGTTCTTCCTGAAATGCCCATTTGTTTCCTTTTTTGCCATATTTCACATTTTTCAGGTTCAGGTAAGTTTTGCTGTCAGTCTTTCTTGAAATAACACATATCCCTATTGATTCATCATCACTTTCAAGATGATTATTATTGCTATTATTATTGTTGGAGGTCAGCTAATTTTGTCCAGATTTGATAAGAAATAAGAACAAGGCTCTTGCTTTTTCAGTCCCCTTTGTTTTGTTTGAAGGAAAAAAATCTATATCTGGTATTTATTATTTCTCTATATAGCAGACACAACAGTTAGGTATTTTATTTTTCTACTCTCTTTTTTTCCCCAGATGAAAACTTAGCAAAGTCAGCATCTGTGAACTGTATTTCAGTCTTTGAAGGGCCTTCAGGACCAGGCACCCTAAGGAAAAAGAAGAAATCCTGCAGTCTAGGCCTATTATAAAATTCCTTCATCTCCACACGATGCTCCCTTCCTGACTCCAGAGAAAGGGAGCTGTTTATTATTGCTCCTGGCTAATGGGAATACAGCTAGATTTTAAAAGGACTTCAAGGCCTACATTCATCCTTCATAATTCTAGGAAGCTGGCTGTGACAGCTGTGTCAGAGGTGAAGTCCAGGTGGACTCCTTCTGCTGTTCTCAGGAGGAGAGGAGTCAACCAGGGGATTCTGGCCAGCATCGGGCTGAACATCTCATCTGCTTCCAGCCTTCCCCAGACCCAGCCACACTGATAAAATCAGAGATACCGCCCGGTTAGTTTGGGATGGGGTGCTTAAGAGAAACCACGGTACGTTATACAGTTAAGGACCTCTGCTATACTGTGGAGGAGTCATGTTTAAATACGGTTGTAATTTGATTTTAAGCTGATTCTAGAGATATTTTCTGTATCCCAGCAAGAGTCTTAATTACAGATTTTACAGAGGCTCTCCTTTGTCGAGCCTGTGCCACCACTTACAAACATTTTAGCCAGATACTAAACAGAGCCTTGCCCAGACCTGGTTGAAGGTCTTCCTCTGAACCTAGAAATACCCAAGTCTAGTACCCCACACTCCTGAGAATGCTCTGGTGGGTTAGTCTGCTGCAAGCCTTGCAGGTGGAAGAAAGCCACAATTTTCTGTCAGTGCAAAGCAGGAAAAAGCCCACAAAAATTCTTGTTCTAACCTTAGCTTAATTTTGATTTTACTTCTGTATTGTTAAACAAAGGAAGGACATCTTCCATCCAGTATCATGATTACTTAGTGAGTTTAGTGCTTCCTAGTGCTTTTTGTTCAGGTACTCAACCTTCAGCTGTACCATGAAAACTCAGTTTCATAAGAAAAAAAATGGGGACGTTTCAAGCTACTCCTGAGAAGATGGGAGGACACCAGGGATTTATTTTCAGGTACCATGAGAAATAGATACAGGGAAAGCTGTGAAACACCCAATTAACTGGTCTGAAAAAAATCCTGTTCTCTTGCCTTTTAAAAGAGAAGCGATTGCAGCTGTAGCAAGAGATCTATTTCCTCTTAATGTGGGTATGGCTTTTAAATTTACCTCCCATGATTCACATCCCTTCATCTAGGCTTCCTGGTAATGTTACTAGAGAAGACTTTGTGTATCTTGTGAGCTAAGAAAAAAACTTACTTGTTCTTCTAAATTCTGTTTACACAAAAAGCTAAATGGATTGTTATCGCATCTGTTTTAGCTTTATGCTTGCCTAACTGACCAAGGAAGAAATAGAGAGCATTTGAGTGAACAGTGGGAAGGAGTTTTGTTCCATGCAAGGTAATGGTATAGAGATTTGGAAAAGTTAGGATTGAAGTATAAGTTTGAAAATTAAAGAAGCTCAATGGTAGGGGAGAAGGTGGTAAATAGACATTTGGAGGTGGCAGTTGATGTAGAAATTACTTGTTACATGGTAAAACTTCATACTTTTGAAAATCTTTAAATCTGTCTATGAAAAGTTATCAAGTAGCCTTGAAGCTTAAGGGAAAGAAGGAACAGATCCTAGAATCACTAAAAACCATTTTTTTAAAGAACTGTAAGAGTAGAAAATAAACTGTATCCTTTCAAAGAGAATAATTTTGGAATGTCATCCTGAGAGCAGAGAGATTTTAAAATGAAATCTACATTCATAGACTTCTAGCTATTATCCTGTAAGCGTAAAGAGTCTCAAACGAGCTCCTATTGCATCTTTAACTCCCCAAAGCTTTTGTGCCTTGTTAATTACCTTGGCATGTTTGTATGCACTTGGAATACAGCACTTAATGAGCAGATCATATGAGCAGCTGCCTTTTATTTAAGGCATGTGGTTGCAGATCAGATCTTAATTATGTTCCTGTGTGAAAGAACAAACTACAAACAAGGTTATGCTTAACTAGCTTCTACGAGGGAAGAAAATAGGTGGGGTGAGGGAGGAATTCTGCAACATTTTTTAATGGAATTTCAGTTGATATTTTTAACTCTTTTTGTTACTGTTTTCAGAATATGTGCATGTTTTCCTAAGGCCCAAGTTCCTGTAGTCAGGTGAGAATATACACTTTTTCATTTCTAAATATAGAATGTAGATCTTGCTAGGCTTGAATTGCCAGGTGCAGTTCCTGTTTGCTGTGAAAGATCTCTGTCTTCTTTTTATTACATTTCTTAAGTGAAAGTTCAATCTTAATCGCTTTATAGGAGTTTGATAAAACATATAGGAGTGCTTTCAATATAAGCAGCATGTGTTGGATGGTTATAAACAGGCTGTTTGTCAGCAACAGTTTAGATTGCTAGCTGCTGATATACATACTAATTGTTCAGCACCCCTCACTAATTAATGACTTAAGAAAAAGTGTGATGTTCTTGTCGGTAATTTGTTTTTTAATAAATTAAGATGTGTGTTTTTTCAGAAACTTTTTAAAGAAATAAAGACTTGAGAGGATTGGATCAACAAAGGAGAGAAAAATAGATGGGTGAGAATCAGTTGGCAGGTGATTATTCCCCACCTCCAGGGAGTCTGTGATATGTATGGAAGTCTCTCAATTACAGAATAACAATTAAATTTAACTAAATAGAACCAGGCTAACTAAAAATGATTGAAATACTTTCCCTCACAAACCCTAACGTTCCTCAGACATTTTGCAGTTGTCACTGGAGTCAAGTGACCGACAATGCGGCTTTAATAGAGGATATAACTCGTGCTGTATCGCTGCAGATAGACTTTTTTCACTTCTCCTATTTTAGTTTTGTGCTGTCTGTTGAAATATTATTTTAGGACAGAAATTCCCTACGGGCAGCACCCACGTACAGGGAATATACTGAGGCTGGAATGTGAAGGTGCAGTAGGTTCCATGGCAACTTCTCTTGCTAGTTCAGAAAGATGTTTCCTCCTGCCACTCACAAATGCACCTTTCCTTATTCTCTGCATTTCTAGGAAGGCAGATTGCAGCTATTTTCTTTAAACTGAGAGGCCTTTGCCAAATTTCATCAGCTGAGTATCTGGCTGCTTTTCTGTCAGCATCTTTGCCTACAGAGGACACCTTTGTGCTCTCTCTGTGAGGTGGGAGGTATTACTGGAACCAGCTCTCAGTGGTGCAATGTCAAATTCTCAAAATGTCAGATTTATCTGTGCATGTGATGGTGTAATTTGGCTTCCTGCTGTGCAAATGAGAGGATTAATTTCCATAATATAGAAATTAACAGTGCAGTTGATATTCCTCCATTTCTCAGCACAAATTAGCAGCTGTGGGTGACAGCAGCCAGTTTAGCCTCCTTTTTGTCTTCCTTTCAAATAGCCATTGATGAAGACACTTGCCCCAATTAAATAATATTGGATGCCAAACTGGTGTTATCTCCTCCTGGTTTGTCTGGCTTTGAGGCTTCATATGTTTCTTACAAGTCGTGGCTCTGACTGCCCTTCCCTGAGCAAAAAGCAGGGAGCGGGGCAGGGTGGCTGTGGATCCTGTGTGTGATACAGACACAGGACGGTGAACCCAAAGTGCTGAGACAGAGGTGCAAGGTCCCCTGTGCAAAATCTGCTGTGGAGGTTATATTTCCTTTCTGAGGAAAAAGGCAAACAGCTGGGGTCAGTCACATTTTAAGCCACTGGGGAAAAGTCTGTTAGAGCCCTTGCTGTTTGTCTGGTGGGTTTACAGGTGATTCAACAGTATGATGAACTTAGCTTAATATATTACAAATACATGGAGCTCCTGTAGTCTGTGAGGTGAGATCATCTTGTTATCATGCACCATGTGATCTTAGAATCACAGCTGATAACTCTTGAACCAGTCCACTGACGGGTCTTTTGGAAAAGCCTGAGATCTTGGCTCTAAACTGTTAGATACGAAAAGCTTTGTACCTCGGGCTGGACAAAGAATATATAACTCAGTTTGGAAATTCAAACACAGCAGGAGGGCTGTGGAAAGAAGGGAGACTTGCTCACTCTCCCTTTTGTTCCTTCAGCCAGCTCTGCTGTGGAATCTCACTCAACTGAGAAACTTTGAAGGTTTCTGCTGAAGTTATTTGTAGTAACTGGCACACATGTGTTTACTCGCATAAAGAAAGCTACAGGATCAGGGCCATGTTTTTTAAATTGTCAAAGGTACATCAATAGATCACAGGTGCTTGTATGTGGCAATAATTCCTCAAGAACATGGACAATCAATAATATGTTTTTAGAACATGAGGGTATGTTTGGGCGTTAATCTCAACACACCAGGAGTAATTTGGGTTTCTCCACTGAACTAGAGAGATTTTTCCCAGAAGTTTCATAAAGTGCAAGAAAGGTCTAAATTTTGGCTCTTTATCTCTTAATTGTTCCATAAAGTGTCACAGGCTCTGTTTTATGTCTGCCTATAAATAATCAAATTCAAAAGAGGGGTGAGAATTGAAATGCTAATATGTTAGTGTCACCTATCCTGATAATGAAGCCATCTATGATTCAATCCTGTTTGACGAAATAATAACTGAATACACCAGATCAAAGAAAATGCCCTTGTGATTCTGATTTCTTCCTTGGCTAAGCATATCTATGATAATGTATAAATAAAAAGGGCAGTGCAATTTCAAGCTTGACTATCATATAGAATAACACAGTTATGGGGCAAGCTCTTATGTTGATCTGTCAGACTGTTTTTTCTTTCCTAAGTAAGAGGTAAGCAAGCTGTTACAAACTTGGTAGGAGAAGGAAGACACTGACTCTTAAGGACAACAAAGATCCCAGCCCCTTCTGACTTCGTAACTCAGAGGAGATAGGAACTGATCCTTTTCCAGATGCTCTCTTAGCCCAAATTGTGACTCCCAGCTTCCATTTGCCTTCTGCAACGTTAAAAATCTGCACAAGTGCAGCTGTAAACAGTTGTCCTATAAGCTTCTCTCCTGTGATTAAAAAAAAAAGGGCTTTTTCTTCAAAATCTGAGAGGTATGTTCTCACAGCGTGCATAGTTCACTGGAGGAACTCACTGCTTCAGTGACACTACTTATGCCGAGTAGGTAAAATAACAGATTGTTGTCTTTTTTTTAATAGTATTGAAAAATCTATACAGTGTAATAACTACCTCGCAGTGGATGATATGTTTCTAGAGTTCCTATACTTTTGTGAATAGAAAGATATTTACCAGTAGGAGTTGAGACATTAAGCTAGCCTTCGACAGTATTTTCAAAGGTTTCTTGCGACTTACTGTAAAGCCTCCAGTGCTGGTCACTGAAAAGCTACAGGACTATGTTGACCATGGGTCAAACTCAGG
Source organism: Dromas ardeola (assembly GCA_013398915.1). Lineage (NCBI taxonomy): Eukaryota > Metazoa > Chordata > Aves > Charadriiformes > Dromadidae > Dromas > Dromas ardeola. The sequence goes on from VYZM01002760.1 coordinate 20,005, forward strand.
TGGGAGATGGCAGTTCCTCTGAAAACACAGCCATTTGAAGAGCCGTTAGTGACTAATTGCTAACAATATCAGGTTCAAGACAGTTTCTAGTGCTGATGAGTGACACTACCCACTTGGGACTGGGAGTTCCCTGTTTCCTCCTGCTGGGCTCACTAAAGCAAAGAAGGGTAGGACAAGGACAAGTGTAAAAGCAATGATATTATGTGCTCCATGTGTGTATGTTTTTCTGTCTAGCAACATAAAATGTGGCTAGCTCCGTCTTGGAATACAAAGTCCTTCTGTACACATACTTTTCCACTGAATGCTTTTAATGGGTTGTTATATCTGATATTACTGCAGGACATCATGAGTTTGGTTATTCTAACTGACTTTTAAAAATAAGCAAACATTTGGATTAATTCGTTAACTACAGAAAACGTCATATTTTCACGGTTGATATAATGACAGCGTATGCAATTTCGATCTTTTTATAAACTCATTCTGGACTTGTTGCAAGGAATAAAACCAAATATACTTGCATCTGCCTTAATATATATGAATGATATTTCTATAGTAATGTCTCCAGGAGCTACAGCCTTGAAAAGTGTCACTATGCTCAGGACTGCTAATAATGAATTCTTTACCATATGGTGATTCTTGATGGATAGATCTTGTGGAATGATTCAGAAATACTTTTGTGAATGAAACGGGCACATTTACGGTTATTCAGTGGGGTCTTATTATTCATTGGACAGTATATGGGGGACTGACAATTTCTTGATGAATATATCCTCACTTTGAGAAGTTAAGTGCTCCAAACAGTCATGCTGCAGTTGTGATATCTGTTAGTAGTGATCCTTTTTTAATATATTTTTTTTAAATGCATGGATCATCTGCAGAAGAACTATCTTAAGCCAACAAATAGCTGTGTAGTCTAAACTGTCAGATCAGTCTTCATGTGCCATTGGTAGAGAGAAGGAAGCAGAGTCAGTCCATCCTAAGATATGTCTCTGACATGAATTGGTCTCTAGAGGCTCCTATTTCTTTTCATTGATTGGGAACCATTAAACTGCTACACTTTCTCTAGACAGCTAAATTTAACTGAGACAAATTCACCGGTAAGGGAGCAGAAGTACTAACAAGTGGCTTTGATAGGGGGGAAAAAATGAGCATTGCTATTCACAAGTAAAGTGCATTGGTTACAAAGAACCCATTGCAGGAAAATAGTACATCAAATTAAGGCGGGCAGCACTTCTGAATGAGGAGCTACTGAACCCAGGATGTCCTGCACCCCAAAGTGAGTTCATAAACAATTTACTGAGTAACTATAGGTGTGTATACCCGCAGCTCAGAGTCCTGCAGAGTGACTACTGTGTGCGTTGTCACTCTGTGTTAATGTCTGATCATGGCTTTGTGCAGTAACAGGGAAATGCTGCATGTAGCTCGGAAACAGTATAACCGCATTAGCGAATGAGCCAGGGCAGTGCTGCTGTATAAATATTAATGACTCTGTGTCTCCGCAGAGCTCTGTATTGCAAAGTGCTCTTCTGTCTACTCCTCTGACTTCTAAGTGATTCAGGATGCTCTGGCTTTTCCTTTCTGATCCAATTGTGATATTAAGGAAAAAAAAATAATTTTCTGAAAGAACTGTTTCAACTAGCTTTATTTTCCTTTGGCTTCTTCGCAGCAGTGTAGACATGGTTTTAAGAGGCACACATCTGCTGCACTGTCATCGGCTTCAGTGACAGTCGTGAATTGTGGCACCATTAATGACACTGGAGGAAAAACCAGGATGCTCGTCCAATCCAGACGTTTGTGTTCTGCATCTCCTATAGATAAATTTAAAAAAAAAAAAGGAGGAAACAGGCAAGGGAAAAAAAAAAAAAGACAAGCACTTTAGCTACTTGGTTTAAGCTATCTGCTCAACTTTTAGAACATGAGTAAAATCTAGTCACAAACTGCGATGCAGACACAATGTAAGGTGGGGGGTCTCTTCTACACCTGTTTGTGTTGATATGCCCAGAGAGTCCTTGCAATAAAAACTATACAGTTCAGGTAAATACAGAAATGGCTTTACCATCTGAGGAACAGGACTGGCATCTATAACATGAGAACATTACGTGGACTTGCTTAGTGCTTCAATAACAATCTTAACCAGCCCTTACCCACCACCTCCACCTTGCCCAACAAAAACACTACATCAAAAATATTTCTAGGGTTCCTATGGCAAGTCAGTTGAGTTTTTGTTGAATTTTTGTGTGTTTTTTTTTTTTTGTTTTTGTTGGTGTTTTGTTTTTCTAAAAAGAGGGTTTTTCTATAGAACATCGTCACTTCATGATTCAGATCAGCTACCTGTGCAGATTCAATCAACCACCAGGAATGACAAAGAGAACAGAAACCTGAATTTGCTGAAATAGGACATCTCTTCCTCCTCCTTTTGTGTATTTGTTTCTTCCTCTCTGTATAGCCAGCTTTACACTTCCCTAGCCCAGTCAGTGTTCAAGCTCCCCATAGTTATGCTAAGCTCCTGTTGTGCCTGTATAACATTTTGATACCCCAGAGTATCCCTCTGCTGCTTTGTCATAAATGAGCAGTGACCTGGCACAGCTCTTATTTTTAAGATTGTTTTGCCAAGTGTTGCCCTGCCTTCCAGAGTGGAGGATGGACTTTCAAACTGACTCAGTTATATGACTAGTCCCTGTACTTCACACAATATGAATAAACAGGCTTCTGAGGCAGTACGCCATATTCCAGGGTGAGGTATTTCACTTCATGAAAGTAAATCTAGAGCAACACAACTGGATTTTTCCCCTCACATGGGCATGGAGTTGAGCAAAGCCTCCTTCTGTAACTTCATCAATTTAATTGCAAACACATTCATCAGAACTCCTGCCCCATTCTTTCCCAATGCACAATTCTGTAATATTTGCACTAAAGTAAATCTTCTTTAGCAGTCAGTAGGAATAGGTCTCTTCCTTTTAAAAGGGGTGACCCTGGTAGGTACATTGACCTTGCACACCACAAAGCCGGCATAGTGAGACTCCAGTTGGCAGGCAAAACCAGGTGTTGTTTAGCTCATGTCTCAGTAGGGATAGAGTATTTATCCAGTGATCTTTTACTGTTGTGATTTACATTTTCAGTTCTATGCCAGCCCTCTCTGAATTATGATCTAATTAGTAAAAGGTGTTTGAGATTCTTTTTTCCAATATCAGATTATTTTCCTACTCAAAAAAAGCCTTCTAATGATGTTTGCTGAAAATCAATAAGAGTTTTGATAATATTTTAAGATTCTTTTTTCTTCCCCATAAAAACAAGGAAAAAAAATACTGTTTGAACTGAGGGAAATATTTTGGAAACCTTGTTTTAATTCGAGTGGTTTTTACCTTTATTGTATTTATTTTATGACATGCTTATAGTTGAGATTTTTTCATATGTATATCAAGGCTTGTTATAATTGCTGATGCGAGTATGACAGTAACGCTTACCAACAGGCTGAGAAATCTCACTAACAGAACCTGCAGGAAATAAAGACTCAAATATATGTATGTGGTTGTGCACGCACAAACAGTTTTTGGCTGATCCTGTTTAAAGCTAGAAATTTGTCAGTACACTGTAGAGAATTCGGTCTGTCTTTCTCAAATTGTCTGCCTTCAGAGGATCCATGCAGGTTTTGGAAAACTTTTACATTAAGGATACAGTGTGAGAGGCAAGAAAACCTAGCTCAGTACTTCTCGTTTTAGTCTGAAAGGCATGAGAAATGTTATTGTTACAGCTATAGGATAACAATACACTCCCTTTCAATCCACAATAGTCTGTGGTTCTAGTATCAAAAATCAATTTCCTCTGGAGGAGCAGCTTGGACAATCCTTGGAATCGATGCTTTAAAGTTGGGGGGTTTTGGTCTATTTGCTTCTCGGCTTTGCATTTTGAATGTCAGCTGCAGTGTTATTCTCCATTTCTGAACAATGAAGAATGTGTTATGAAGGAGGTGATGATGCTTTTTATATTCTGGCTATGAATATGATAATTTAAATTTAGAAGTTATTAAAATAAGTGTTCGACAATCTCCTGTGGGATGTACGTAGTTCCTACTATTATACCAAACCCTTGATATATATATCCTGATGACAAGACAGGTACTACTTTCCAATTTATACATGTTTTAAGCCTGAAATGCGTTCTACAGGTCAAGCCAAAGAAAGGCTAATAACAAAGTGTAGGGCTCATTATATGCAGAACTATGCTGCTTACATTACAGATTAAGCCTTTACTTTGCATAACATCTTTGCTCCCCTGTTTCTCTTAAGAGACAGCTTTAAGCGTGACAATATCATGTTGAGAATCACCAGGTGGAGTTATTGCACACATTTTAGAGATTATTTTTCTGACTACATAAGCGCTGTTAAAAACATAGTTACATTAGTTTTCATTTTGTGAAATAATTTCTGACTGTAGGGTGTATCCTAAATTATGAGGGATGTTATGTTCCATTCTTAAACTCCTTATCTAGAGTCTTTTCTCTTAGCTATTGGGAAGTAAGCAGTTGTGTCTAGTTCTAGTGCCTCAAGACAACTGTCTGCATGTTGTTTGCAGTCTTCTGTGTTTTAGGATTGTGTATACAGTGTAAGTAAACACGTTGCACAATATATAAACTTGAACTGCCCATCAGACAAGTTTGTAATGGTGAGGAAATACAGAGGTAAAGGATGAGATGTGTAATTGAGGGGTAAGTTTGGGTCCTTGCTGTTGAGTATGAAAGAGGAGTCAAAATCAACAGGGATCACAGGAAGAAGGAAGCTGCCTGCTTGGAAGATGCTGCAGGAGGAGAGATGAGAATTATCACACAGGGTCCTTGAAAGGAAAAGGAGAATAAGGGTAGGTGGAAGTGGGGGATGAAGGCAAATGCTGGAGGGAATATCTGGAGGCGAGTGTAGAAGGGGATAAGGAAATAGAAGAAAAAGCATGGGAAGGATGGATGATGTAATGCAGATGAGAAACACGCTGAGGGCCTTGGGGTATAAGGCAGACAGGCAGGTACAAATTTGGAAAATGCTGCAGGGAGAGTTCTGACCTGGCTCAGGCTCACTCTGGCTGCCAGCGGCGCAGGATGGGCGAGAATATGATGGGTGTCTGTTACCATCAGGCTCCCTGTTGGGGGGACGCAGGAGCTGTATCTGTCCAAATCTAACGAAGGCGTATTGATTAATTGGGAATCTGTATGCACAGCTATAGCTATTCCGTCTGAATGTCAGTAAGATGATGTGAATGCCTCCTTTAAATGTTAAAATATTCTTTAGATTGTGATCACACGTGTTTCTTTTGCTCTTTGGAGTCAATCCACTGAGGTCTCTGACTCATAGATAGAGTGATCTTTCAAAGTCAAGTTGGTATTTGAACAGCACTTAATATCTACCCCGAAAAATCTAAACTAAATACCCATTAAGTGAAGACACTCAACATCACACTCTAAACTAGGGGAACATCTACAAATACTTAAATAATTTAAGAATTAAGTGATAATTCATAGGAATTCACTGATTTCTTACTGTGGTTTTGTGGGGAAATTATGTCGTCTGTCCACCTTACAAATAAAAACGTAACAAATTAACAAAGTCAAATCAAGGAAAAGTTCAAACTGTGAGTAAGTTTCGCGGATGAGCTTAGTGTAGGATATGCTTTCTCCTTCACTTCATATCACTCTGGAGGATAGGGTGCCTAGGGATTAGCGTAGATTTGCTGAGAGAAATTGTGCTATATGCTATGCAAGAAGTCATTCTTGAGGATCACATTGATCCCCTCTTTTGGTTTATAAACCCATCAAATGCCCTGTGGAACAAACAAATCTGCCATTTCTATAAAAGAAAATCTCTCTATTTGGAAAGGGCAGTTCAAGCAAAAGTACCATCCGGTATTAAGATACTGAACTCTGTCTCTATGGCAAACTGAATCAAAGTCCTGCATACAGACTTCTCAGAGATACATGGAAGTGCAAATCCTGTGTAACATGCAATTGTTTAGTCCACAGAAAGTTGACTTCTACACGGTAAGCAGCAGAGGCAGAAACCAAATTGTGGGTCAACCATGTCAGTTATTTATGTTGCCACTTGATAATAGGCAGGCAATTTGGGAAATGCTACTTCTAATATTCATGTGTGATTTGCTCTACACCAGGCAGAATGCCCCATATCTCACTGAAATAAAATAAGAAATGCTCATTTTCCCTATAGCATATTGAGTTAGAGACGTCCTGGATGCTCCCATTTTTGCAACACAAGATCATTACTGAACTTTAAACTGCAGGACCCGAGAGAGGGAAGTAATTCCATATGGCACTCTTATACTACTGGGTTGATGGATGTAGAAAAGAGGAGGAAGTACCATAAGAAACACTTGAGTACTTGATGCTCACCCCCCCTTTTTAGTTCTGAGGCAGAATAAATTCTATTTGTGCATCTTTCCTTCTCTTTGTGCTTTTCTCAGATGACGTTTTATTGTCCTCCTGTTGCTAAACTGATATTGCAAGAGATTACCTGTTGTGCAGCTGGAGAAAGAAATATTGCCACTGGCTTCTGTCACTTACCTTTCTAGGAGTTAAGGTTACCAAAATGAAGATTAAGGGCAGGGAGAGGAGGGGGGAATAGAGCAGATGAAAAGGCTAAGTGGAAAAAATGACAACTCTCTGTCTAAGAGGATTCTCTGTGAATCCAAGGAAGGTGCTAATCAAATAAGTGATTATAGTCCCATTTGCAACATGAGTATCTGTACATAATTAGGTGTGCAAGCTGGCAAATCTCTTCTAAGAAGACATGTCGTGGGGTCTGAATCATCACTAATGATCTTTCATATTACTGGTATGAATGCAAGGAATGTTAATATCCCTGCCTATTTACCTTCCAATGGATGCACGTTTTCTAGCAGCAACTTGTCATAGAAAGATGTGGAAAACAGAAGAAATATCTGCTGGTTCCACTGAAGGTTTCACTGTGCTGATATAATTTTGCTAGGAAATACTTTGATTCCTCACCAGGATGTAAAAGTGCAATAGAATGTCCTTGGTCTCCCTGCATTTTATTAGAGGTTTTTGTTATAATTATTTTTCACTTCTAAGGGAGAAAAATGTTGCACTATAACCATCAGATTAGTTAATCTACATGCCTATATTCTAATTTCAGAAATTCCCTGGTTGTGAGAAGTTTTGCTAAACAATAAAGAGGGACATGACACATTTGCTTTTCTTGAGCACTCTTCATACAAATCTTTCCAAAGATTTCATATTTTAAAAATTTTGTTGTCTTTATTGACATTAGTTATCTCTATTGTATCCAGTGAGATCATTTATGCTGTCATTGTTTGATAGTTATTATGTGCCCATTCCATGCGGTGTCCAAAGGGGTGGATATAGTTAGGTACTGTCAGACTAGATCAGACCAAAGGTCTCTGGCATCCATATTCTGGATCCAACAGTGATGGGCATAATAATTTTTAGAAGGTAAAAGCATTACCATCACGAATATTTCTCATATGTGCCTGTTAAAAATCCAGTTCAGTCCCCAGGTAAATAAAGACTGGCTTTAGCCAAGTTGTTTCAGATTTTTTTTTCTCTCTCCTAAGATGTTTTTCATTCCACCATTAATAATTTGAATTCTTACAAAATTTGATCTCTATGAATGTGCAGTCACTCTAGGAATCTTTCCAACCTCTTTTGTCCACTAATATCCCATGGCAGCGATGTTTACAGTCTTGTGGAAATTTTAAACTGTATCTCAAGCACCATGATCATACCTATCTTCGTATTATGAGAAAAATAGAATAGAATTCCAAATCTAAGTTTGAGGTGACTGGCTATTCTTTCATGTTTTTTGATTACACCTTGTCTTATGTGTCTCTCTTATAGAATAAACTTCCCCAACACTTAAAATCTCTGTTCACGTTATGGGTGCTTCCCATGCTGCTGTTTTCTTTTCTTTTCAAATTCTTTCTAATGCTGTAGTGTCACTTGGGAACGGAGCGAATAGAACAGCACAGATATAATAGATGAGGCAATACAATTTATTTAGTCAATCATTCCTTATTCTTCATGGCATCCAACATACCACCTAATACTGTACTTTACTCATGTTAGTTTGTGGTAATTTCAGGGCTTACTGCCTAAAAGACAAGGCCAAAGTACTGAAATACCAGGAAAGAAAGAAACACCATTCACAGAATTTTGGGTTGTAAAAGGATCATGTGAGGGGATTATCTGCAGTAAGAAGAGTTAGATTAGGACAACATAAACAGCTCTTTCCAGCTGTGTACTCCTAGGAGGTGTGCGAAATATCATCATCAGATATGTTCTTGTGGGCCTTTTTACTTTTTAAAGGATGGCAAATTGGGCGGATTTGGCTTCCTGATTTGGGATTATGATTTCAAGTGATACAGGGCATGCCTAAAAATTGCTTTTAACTTTACTCTCTGAATAGTTTGGGGGTCTTTAGTTGCTTTCAAAGCTTGAAGGGTTCTGTTCATGTGTGATACCAGCGCATATAGTTGTGGGAGATTTGGTACAATGAGCACAACTAATGATTTGTGAGGTCAGAATGATCTCAGGAAAGTGTCACCAGTTTACACAAACCTCACTATGAATTACAGTGTCTTACCTGACCCACTTCACCTGAACTCAAGCATCAAACCTTAGGCCAACTGAATGTTATTATTTTGTTCTACTGGGAGCAACATGATGTAACCTGCTTCCCTCCACATCCTCTCAAAACCCTGTCTTTTCAGCTAAGTTCAAATTTCAAATTTAGTATTATGAGAAGTACAGTGGTGTTGTCAGGCACTGCTGACCCAATGGCTAGTTCTAGGGATCCGTGGATGGTAACAAACCAAGGTAAGCCTGTTGCCAGTAAGGTGAAATTAGCAATGTGATAGTCTGCACAGATGTTGTCTATTGAAAACTGTTGAAAACCACTTCAGTCTAGTCAACAGATACTGGCAGGATCCACACCTTGCTTTTGTGATGTGAAAGTAATCTTCACACAGAAACTACTTCTGGTTTCCCTAAATGGTTTAAAGAGGTTTTCTTTTGTTGTCTTGTTGTAATTGTAGAGTGAAGCAACCCTGGGAAACTGTAGGGCAAAATTAAAATATAATGAAATGCCTTCATTTTTGTGCTGTGCTCTCATGTCTTAAATAGGTAGGTAGCCTCTGCTGGAAGAAAGGAAAAAGAAATAATCAGGAGATCATTAAACTCAAGGCCAAAATGAGTTATCAGTGAATGTGGACTGTCATTTCATATGCATTAACATGTTAACAGTGAGCAAGGAATTTCAGCCTGAAATCTTAAATTATGTGGAAGGGAGTCTGCTCACTTCTCAGAGGCTGGATTGGATAGCACAAAAGGAAATAACTGGAAACTCTTTTAGGCTTTTGTACGTTAGGAGGAAAAAAATTTTCTCTGAGGAAGAAAGGTTAAGATCTTAACAAAATGTTAATGACACCAAATTGCCGTAATCTTAGAGTAAAAACTTACATAAGGAAAGTAAGCAGTTTGTGACAGTCAGAAGTAGATATATAGGTGATGTTTAAGAGCAGTAAGATCGGTTTTGGAATCAGAATACAATAAGGTGAAATATATGCATTCTGCTGTCTTCTCTTAAGATGGAAAAGCATACATTTGGTTGCTGAAAGCCCAAATATGAGGGAGTATTGACATTCCCTATGTATAGTGGAGTGGGAAGCAGAGCCGCTACAGGAGGACTTTGTAGAGCATAGAGGTCCTCTATGACCCTTTCTGTAATCTGTGTCTTCTCCACTTTCCCTGAAAAAATATGGAATAGTCTTGGACAAGCAAATGGAAAGCAGCAGCTAAGAAACAGTGGGACATGGTGTGAGGAACCTGTTGTGATCTTAAAAATCTCTTCTCTGAAGAGGAACTGCAGCCCAACAGTAAACCATGCCATTGTTCTGGCAGGAATGTATTGCCCAGAATGACAGTGACATTCAGTGGCCTCTGCCACAGCCTGCACTATTTATGTGACACTTGACAGTATAAGCAAGTGGACTTAGTGCTGAGAAGCATGTGACATATCATGCAAACAATAATGTAGTTTTTCATGCTTCATTTGTCCACTAGTTTAATGGATTCTATTTTTACCTAAGAATCTGCAGGGTCTGGTATGTGAACTGTGAATTCTGATTTAGGATATCTTGTGCATCACCTTACCTAACCTGATGGACCCCAGCCTGGTGTGAGCTAGCTGCCCCTCTGGACAGACAAAACGAGCTCCATTCTTACAACATGGATGCATCTGATTTGGGTCCCTTGGGTCTGTAAACTCAGTCCTGAATGACTGAAACTGATGATAGTGGGGGGAAAATACACTAGCAGAAACAATAATGGCAATGAAAATGTTCTCAAGAGGAAGCTTAAATGTCTGCCTTCTAAATTAATGTTTTGTCACTAAATAAACAACAAATGCCAAACTAGCTGGACCCGTTTGAAACACCTCCCCCAAGCTAGAATCACTAAGGATTATGGTTGATAGACAGCCAAGATAATTGCCTCTGATTCTGTTCATATTCAGATTCTGGAAAGTCCCATTCATGTAGGGCTTGCCTCAAGCTATTTAGCCCTTGGCCAAATTGCACTAGACCCATCTGATCGATCTGTAGATCTCTGGACTTTATAGTAGGCTCAAGGTTCATGGCGTTGGAGGATGTCTATGTGACACTCCGTTGAACAATGTAAATGGATATTTGCACCATGGTCGAGCAATTTTCCCCTCTGTTATCCAGTTCCTATCTTGAGCACAGACAACTTCACTGATGAAACCAATGGGGCTCTGGGGACAGCTATTCACGGATGCAGTGGCAATGGCCTCAGCATGCAAACTATACTGCAAACACATTAGAAGGTGTGTGGCCCCCAAAAGCCACTGTCCAAAACCGTGATGGGGAGTGAGTAAATGCTCCCTGCACATTTATACCATTATTTACTAGGCGAAGACAAAGCTGTCAACAATGATATCTCCTTCCCAATTAAGCTCACTATTACAGTCCATAAATCACAGCATGCCTTCCCTGTGGGGAAAGAAAACCTGTACAATTTTTGAAAATACTCATAAACACAGTGTGTAGGAAATAGCTATGGTTTTTTTTAACCAAGCACATTCCATCATGCTGCCTTAATATCGAATTATGACTAAGGCTATTAAAGAGACCGGGCAATTGTATTATACTTTAAGGCCAGGTGAAGGTCTGCTAAAGTGTTGTTTTTTTTTTTTTTTTCCTCTCACAGGAGACTGCTGATCATTTTGATTAGTATTGTCTTCTAGCCCTTTCCCACCAAATCAAAGAAAATAGGACTACAGAGATTTCTATTCCCTTGTCCCAACACACGATCAACTCTACCTATGTCTGTCTTCATAAAAACATCCAGTGACAGAGCTGCCAACGCCTTTCCCAGGGAATTGATTCCAGTGCTTTGCTTTAATTCAGGAAGCTTCTATTTCTGACCAGCTTGATTCCTCCATGTTACAATGTGAGCCTATTGCCTCTTATCTTGGACTCTTTTGCTTGTACTTAGACTCCAAATTCATCATAGGAGATTGGAGTTTGGGTTTTTGTTTTGCTTTTTTGTTTATTTTTTTTTTTCCTAGAAGATCCTGTAAGAAAATTACACAAATACTGTGGGACTGCTAGTCCTCTACCCACTGGTACAAACCAGGAGGGGACTACGAAGTACGTTGGCTGCAGAGAGTTATATGGCTCTGCCTGAACCCTAAGTGACTGTATGAAATACCCCAGTCTTTGGGTAAGGAGGGTAACAACACTGGGAAATATGCAGCATGTAGTTTCATAAACCCCAGCCTTTAAGGAATTTTGTTAATAAATCTCTCCTTCTAAACATGAAGAAAACCCAAGCCTAAGTAAGGGCTAGCGCACAGAACTCACATTTAGCAGGAAAGGTAAATGCTAGTTACAGGTCTCTATGAGTCTTTCTCATCCTGACTGTGGGTGAATGTGATGGGGGGGATGAAGTGTATACCTCTCAACTGTGAAGGAACATAAGTCACTATCTTGGGTTAGTGATGGTTTCCTATAGCCATGATGGTCAAAGCATATTGACTTGGCCCAGTCACCTGATTTCATGGGCTCGACCTGCCCTTTTTTGCAAACAAAGTGTCTGAGGTTTTGTTTATTTGTTTTGGGCTTTTTGTTTCTTTTTTTTTT
>VYZM01002760.1:32236-44472 GCA_013398915.1 Dromas ardeola
CCCTCTTTTTTTTTTTTTTTTTTTTTTTTTTTGCTTGGGAGGTTGAAAAGTTGCTAATCAATAAGCAGTTCAGCACAATTATCTCTTTATTCATGGTGTGCCTGCCTGGCTGCCCATCTGTCTGGAGAGTACCGTAGTTTCTGTATCTCCTGGTCCATTTAACAGTGAGTCTGAGTATGTCATGTCATGTAATAATAACATGTAGTGTACTTTCCATGGGACTGATGGAATAGAGGCTGAAATGTGTCTGGACATAGTGTTGTGTTTTAGCTGTTATGCATATTCTGTGACCCTATAGAAAAAAATTATAATAATTAATCCAAATAGCTGATGATGTATTGTGCATAAACGCAATTTATTTATATTCTGATTAACATAGTACTGAAAATGAGTGTGCACATTTCCTAGCTACAAACTGGCTTATTTGTCCTAGTGGCTACAGGCACATCTCATTTTGTGTACCACTTACTTAGAAATGAGATAGGGTAGAGTAGATGGATGTAATGATGAAGAAAGATATTAGGAGTGTTTGGAGAAAAGGATAAGGCACTTGAATTGCCAGATGGAGCAATTGTGCTGGGTCCATACTGCTGCTGAAGGAGGCCCTATGGGAGCTAGCTGCTGTAAGGGTGGAGAAGCACAACTCACACTGGACAAGCTCCTGCCTCCCCTCTCTCTGACAAGGTCCGGTGCAGGCGCCTTACTAAAGCAGAGGGTTTTGTGTAGGAGACTCTTGTCATCTTCCTGTCCTCCTCCTTTTTTGCTCTTAGAGGGGTCAAACGTTCTCCCATACCCAGAATCCTTCTGTGGGGCTTTGTGTAACAGTTTAAGAAACCTAATAGCAGAAATGAAAAGTCTGCACTGCTTATCGTGACAGTATCAATCTTTCCATAGACCAGGATACAGGTAACTGAACTGGCATTGGTCAAACCAAGTCTTCAAGTTTGCTCCCTAACCGTGGAATATACGAATAAAGTAACGATGTTGACATTTCAGCTTTTTAGGAGCCCAGGCTGATAGTTTCTGTGCCTTAGCTTTAAAGGGAACCATGAAAGTTTGCTCAGAAACAGGAAAAAAGGAGGGGTTCAAAATTCTTGCTCCAGGTAGAATAAAAGTGCTGAAGGAATCGGAAATATCTAGAAGTAAACTAGAAGCATGAGATATTGAAATCTCGTGTGGGATTACACATTCCATTTAATCTAACAACAGACATCCTTAATGCCAGGGGAATATATGACTAGAAAATATTTCCTGGGTAATCGAGTCCAATCTCTTCTTATTACATACAGTGCTGTTCATAAACTGATCAAACTCAGTTTTAAAAAGAGAAGGATGATGAGGGGTGCCTTTCCTTCACTACTGGGAGGCTTTTCCAGAATTTCAGTGCTGTGAGGGTTGTAAATTTTTCTCTGCTTTCCAGTATGGATGTATTTACGGCCAGTTTGCTGTGGTGTAGGATGCTTCACTTGTATGCCTTTTACATGCTTACTGTTCCTGATGACATTACAGGTTGTCCTTGCTGAGGTAAGCAGGAGATTTACTGATCAGCAGAGTTTGGATACTTTGAATACTTGACGTGAGAAGTGTAGTACTTGTGCAAAAGCAACCAGCACTTGAGATGGGTGGCTGCAGCTACTGCAGAGAGACAAGATCGCACTTACTAGGCCTGAGAACTGCAAAGTATATAAAAAAAGCCTTTACATTTGTTCCAGTGGGTATTTTTTTAACACCTCTTCTCTCCCTGCAGTTCTGAATCATCTAAATTGCTTATGCAGGATGTGATGGTACCAGGTGTAATGGGGGGGTGTCACCAGGTGAGATGGAGGACTGTAGCCTCAGCACTTACTGAAGCATTTCCATCCAGAATGTAACAACTGGGTTGGGAGTCTGAGATGCCGTGGCATTTATGACTTGGTCAATGGATAATGCATATTTCATTATTTATACTGCAGGTGCACTCTGAGCTTTCAAACCTAAACCGAAAACAATATTTACAAAAAAAAAAAAGAAAAAAGAAATCTTTCTGAAAGAAAAGCTGCTGTCCTTAGGCCTCTTCTGAAGGAAAAGAACACAAAATAGCCACTGTAGAGTTGGACACATAATAGTAGCAATAGAAAAAGGATATTAATAGAGCAAAACCAGTGACAAGACAGCACACAGATTGTTTGAGGTGAGAGATTATCCTGCATCATAAACACATGCTGTTGTTATTTCTGGAAGATGGAGATACCCTGGAAAAACACAGAGAGATCATGCTGTGCAAGGTGCTGTATGGTCATTTGCTTTATTTTATCCAGTATCTTGTGTCCACTAGCACTCCCAAAACTATAATTCCAAATGACATTGAGTTTCTTTCCTTGCGTGAAAATCCATGTTACTAGTTTTCATTTTAAATGGTGCATTTAGCTTACTACAGGCAAATGCTAGAAACCTTCGAAGAAATCTGATTTAGTGGAGGGTGAGCTGAAACCCATGGGCTGTCCCACAGTGTGAGAGTGATTTAAAATGATAAATAGCAGTTCTTATGTTTTCTGTACATGTATGTATTTTTGCATACAAATTCCAGTAGCAAGCTTTCCCTATGGGCTCTAACATAGGCTCCCTTTCTCATGAAAGATTGGACCAGATGATCTTTCAAAGTTCCTTCTAACCTGGGCTATTCTATGATTCTATAAGCGTGAATTGTTAATTGTTCAGTGTCGGTTTCAAGGTGAGAGCAAGCATCCCTGGACCGCGTGTGGGGTGGATGGAGCCCAGATTTGGTTTGCTGTGTCCTTAGGAAGCTAAGAGTAATCCTCTGTTAATTAGAGCTGAAAATTGCTTCCCAGAGACCCAGGAGAAGAAAATAAGCAACATATTGTCTCTGAGTGGTTTGCTTATAAGGTCCCATTCCATTTCATGCTGCTCAAGCACAAAGGAAAAAGCAGAACCTGGCCTGCAGTGAACACTGGAAATCCTCTGTGGACCCCACAAGGGCAGAGCCCATTGGCATTACTGACAGTGACTTGATATATTAACTGAGTCAATGTAGAATGAAGACATTCTTCTTTGAAACACAAGCTTGTCTACAAATGACCCCCCAGTACTCTTTAAAAGAAAGAATCCTTTATGAAGCAGTCGTCCTTAAAGGGAATCAATGCTTAAATATCAGAGGCTTCAACATCTAGCAATGCCCTCTAAAGAATTAAATAACAGACTATGAGGGTAACATTTCATCTTCTGATCTATGTGTGTTGTACATTATTTTGCTTAGATACACAGGCTATAAATATCTAAATAAATGCCACAGTCATCAAAGACAGGACAGGGATGAGTTTTGGTCCTTCTTTAAAAGAGATGTTAAGACAGAGATTATTCACTAGTCGGTGACAAAGTTCTGAATAAAATAGATCAATATCTTTGTGTTAACCTCATGCTCTGGCATTTTTCATGGAAGCAGGTCTGAAATGTGGTGCAACAGGTGAGGCTCCTTACCAGAAAGTTATTATACTTTCTCTATATAAGTACTGGCTTTCTGACCTGTCCTATTTGTTGGAGTTTTTTTTCAGTATTTTACCCTTTTGAAAATTGATTTTGAGCACTAGCTATGCAAATAGCCTGACACAATTGAAAGGCTGTGAGGAACAAGCAAATGTGGTTAAAGGCAAGAATGATAAACTGAATCTGTTGCAATGAAGAATTATGCTCTGATTAATAAATGCGTGTCTGTTCAGGGGGAGTTCTGGGAATTACCAGTATTTAAGTTTGAATGTATTCAACCTGTCTTGTCACATGTGAGCCAGACCTGTATCGGAGAGATATTGCTTTGTTTGATCACTTTTTCAGACTCTTCTCATTTATTTCTGCTCTTTCTTCCTTTTGGTGGTAGACAGACTCATCTATTGTTTCTTTGCTAGCCCAAAACCATACTGTTTGTAACTTGACTCTCTCCGTTCCAGTGTGTTGAAATGGTGGTGTCCAGCTGGAGCCTGACAGCTAGCTCCAGGCTTTCCTCTGGGCTGTTCCTGTTGTTATTGCTTGTCTTCAAGTAGTACAGCAGCATTCACGTATCCGAAACTGTTCAGACTCTACTGTGCTGGGCACTGTACATGCAAGCAGAACAGGAAGGAAAGGAGTCCTGGCATGGTTAGTTCAAATAAAATACTGAGTGAAAGCGTGGCAGGGAATATATTGACAAAGATTTAAAATAATAGTGTCCAGACAACGTTGTGAAGAACAACATTAGTGATGGCTACTGGAAGTCTCAATAGAGTTGGGACTATCCTGACTGACCATGATTTTGTTCTGGCTGCTGAATAAAACCATTGAAGTTCCAGGTTTCCCTACATGTCTTGTAGCAACGCTAGCCCAGTTATGTATCAAACCCAGTTGCTTTATGGGGAACATGGCTGAGAACTGCTAATTGATGCAGCTTTCTTAGATCACTTGAGGATCTTAAAGGAGTTGTGCACTTCTGGAGATGATTTAAAAGCAACTAATGAAATTAAGCCCAACAAAATAAAAACAAATAAAGTGGTGTAGAGAGAGGATGTTCTGTGTGGCATCTTGATTTGTGCGTGTGTTACTAGTTAGTGTCCTAATTATTTATGTCCTTAACTTGAGAAAATTTCAATACCTACTAAAAGATTGCTAGCACCAAAGAAACTCCACATTTGAGCCTGAATCCCTGCAAAATGTTTCATTTAAAAGGAGAAAAGAAGAAAAAACACAAAATATTCTGGGCAAAAAGGATAAGAGCAGTGTCTTCCTCCAGCTGGAAAAGAGAATGTAAATGTGTTCAGTTATAATTTGCAGCTCCTAACTAGATAGTTCTAAGCAGAACAGACAAGAAATTTTATCAGAAAGCCAGGCACTTTGCTGTGAGTTATACAGTAAATCCATGATTGTAGTGCTGCACAAAGCATAATGACACAGATTCACACATGTAAAGCTTTTTTTTGTTTGTTTCTGTTTTTTTTTTTTGTTTTGTTTGTTTTTTTTTAGCAGGGTCTGTAGCTGATTGACTGTAAGGACAAAAATAACTTTTGGGGAAAAAAGTAAGACAAAACGGGAGATAAGGTTAAGAATAAAAGAGGGAACTCTGTTGCCCTTCCAGTGAGGGTTTCTTTAGTAATCTCCAGCCACATGGCTTTACTGTCAGCAGTCAAAGGATGAATTCTTTTCAACTTTTAATGAAACAAACATAGTTTGATGCTTTTCCTTTCCTCATTCTGAAACTGCAGCCGAATGTGGCTGTCAGTATTGAAAATACCTCAAGGTGCTGAAATGAGTTTCATTAAGCATTGTTTTACGCCTGCTAATAGTCACCAGAAGTGGATCTGAATTTCAATGGATTTTCAGAGGAAGTGTTGATCTATTTGCTTTAACACTGCCTCCAGAATTTGATGATGGATCAGTACAAATATGGGTTGGAGGATGCTATGGCAGATGGAAGGAGAGATGATCAGATTTGTAATTTTGAACCTGGTCTTTAGACAGTGGCACTCATGAGGAGACACCTAAGCTTCTGAAAAGCTATTTAGGATGCTTTTAGACAATTTCTGTGATCATGAAAAAGTTATTGGGGCGGTGGGGGTGGAATTTGTTTGATATCTTTAACATTGAATGGAGTGTTAAACTGAATATATTTAATATGTACTCTTTGTGGAATAAAGCTTCGGTGTTACAAAGGATAGGAAGAGTTGGTTGCTCTTGTTTGCAAAAGAACAAATTTTGTGTGGTGTCCATCACTGAAAAAAAATATAGTTGAGGGGTTCTGATCTCCTGAGAAGCAAAAAACGAGCCTTAAGAGTAGGCATAACAATAATTCTTTGCAGTTTAAAGTGATGTTTGTCTTGAAGTATTTTGTAACTAAGAGAACATGAAACACATCTGTCTTTCCAAGGAAGATGGTAGCTGACCAAGAAATTTGGTGTTCAGCAGCAAAAGGGAGAGTCCTGGTGGTTAGAAAGATGAAGTTACACCAGTATTCAAGCCAGTTTCTGAGAGCATGTTGCATGTAGCCTCATCAAGCCTGCTGAGCATCATTTATGCACCCTGTGTAAATCCTTTGGGAGTACAAAGGGAACACATCACATCTCTAGAATTAGTCTTAGGGCTGCATAAGCAGAGAAGTCAACCAGGGTCCCAGTAGAATAGGGAGGACCTCATAGAAACCAATTTCATTTTGAGGCCTCTGTGTGCCTCAGTGGAGATGGAATGATCCTGAACCTGAAATGTGTTCATAAAAGCTGTTCAGAAAAAAAGCAACAAATTAATTCCTAGCTGTCAGGATTGTATTGGAAATTGGGACACCTTTTCCATAAACAGCACAGACTACAAATATTCTGATCAGCTCTCTCAGTAGCTAAGAAAATAAGATCCCATTAAATCTCTTTATTAGACATTGAAGATTATGCCATATGTTAGCATCTATGTAATTTCCCCAAGATTTGCAATGAAGGCATTTGATCAGTGATTTGGAGATAGACTCTCTTAGTATATGTCTTCCTCAATTACCCAAAGCAGTATATAACTTTTGATGCAGTACATGCCTGCTTAATGACGAGCCAGACTGTTAATTGCTATTACTGATTACCAAAGGCTGATAGCTCTGTGCTATGTTAAGAAGATAATAAATATATGGAACCTGTCTATTGCCTCACTCTTCTTTCATCAGACCAAAGAAACCATAAAATGCAACCGTTCTAAGGTAAAACTGTGTTTTCTACCATGAATGGGCAAAGGATCCAAAATAAGGCATAACAGAAAAAGATGTTGGGGGAAAGCACGGGGCGCAGTTTAGTAGCTAAAAGGGTCACGTTGACCAGAGAATCAAACATTTCCTAGAAGTAAAGAAGAGGGCTTTTCTCTTTTCCTTGAGTCCATAAGGCTGTGCTCTGATCTGGTATCTGCACCTGAAAAAAGGTGTAGAAATACAATATACTGTATAAATACATCCATCTAGGTGAATTTTGAATACACCCAATCCTGAGGCTTTCTTACTTCATCAGTATGCTTTCCCAACCTGCTTGCTGCAGGAATCAGCACTCTCTGCAGCAGTGTTATAACATACTGCTGCTTGGCAAGAGAAGGAAAAATCTCAGATGGGATCAATTTTGCAAATGGCTTACTTCAAAAAACCACCATAGAGTGTAGTTCACAGAAACAAAATAACAATGAAAAGTCAAACCCAAGAACAGAGTCCTAGAGGCTCTGATGTGTCATCAATGCAAATGACTAGAAGATCCAAGGCTTAAGGAAATTAAAATGTCATGCTTCAGTTCAGTTGTAGTGCTTAAAGTTATGTTTATTTCCCGCTATTTATTCATGGAATCTTTAATATGCTCACAGATGTCAAGGTAAGTGCTGTTCTTGTTCATTAAAACATTTTGTGGATCAATGCTTTCATGGTATGCAAGGAGAAAACAGTCTCCTCCATTATTTTCTATTTTGACTGACAAATTAACTTGTCTACATCTTCAAAGAGATCTGGTGATAACAGAAACGTATCTCTTTTACCATATACTATAAATATTCATAAGAAGACCTGAGCATCCAGTAGCTGCTCATGAGGCAAACCCTTATTAGAGTAATAATTGTAGTGAGAAATACCGGTTACCCAATTATTTCATCTGTCTTTTCAACCTCTTACGCTCAGACCTTGATAGGTCTATGGCAGACCCTCTTCATTATTTTCTTTTCCCTTACTGGCTGAGTGAAGACCAGGTCCTTCACAGGATAAATCGTTGGTTTGGTGTCTTCCTTCCAAGTTACGAAGTCCACATGAAAGTCACTTCTTTCATTTAGGTCTCACTCTGGCTAGCAAAAACTGTATTTTTTGCAAAAACAAGCACACAAACCACCCAAAGCCACCCAAGGAAATAATTTATTTTATTGGCTTGCATGAAGTTTTTGGTATCAATTGCAGTGCATGAAGACTTGGTACACTTAGCAGTCCTGATTAATAATGCTGGTACCAAGTTCTGAATACTTGTGCAGCAAGCTCTATTGAAATAAACTTTTGTATGCAATTAATCAGGATTTTTGCATCATTCTCTTAGTAGTCACCTGAGCATCCTTTGGAATATATACTTATATATCACTATGTATCACCATTACCAGAAGAATTATCAGAACTGCTCTGACAAAGCTTTTTGCTTGTATAATACCTACCAATCAACATTAATGAATGAATCTTCATAATAGCCTTGAGGTAGAGGCTAATGCAGTTGCAGAAGTTGAGGTACAGAGCTATAGTTTTGTCTGAGGCCAGATACATAAGTCTCGCACACTGGAATCAGGATTTTTCTCTGTAGTGCTTCCAATGGCTGATTTACCCACAAGCGGATACTTCCTTTCATGCACCTCCACGAGTGCAATCAAAGCACCATGATGCTCTGATCAGCTGCTTCTGTGATGCACAGATATGGTGTTCAAGGGGCAGGACAAAAGCCTGACATGCTAATCCTAGAAAAGATGTGTCTTCAGACGCAATATCCTAAGTTATGATTTGCCAAAGTCAAAGCAGTTACTCTGGTAAAAAGTGAGTAAGTAATGAGGTCTCTAACTCATCGTGTAATTATTGGCTTTTTTCCGGGGAAAAAAATTAATCTGTGACTGATAAATCTAAGTTGGATAGGTGTACACTTTCTAAATGCTGAACTATTTCCATTTTTTTTTCTAAAGACCATGCTAGAAAATGAGATGAGAGAAAAAATAAATAAGCAAAGGGAAATACTTTTAATTAAATTATAGTTAATGTTTGAGGCCTTATCTGAAGGCTACTAAATTCCACAAAATCCGTTGGTTTATTTGGGCTTTAGCCCAGGTTCTTATTGTGGTTAGAAGTTATGATAAATTCTTTAAATGATCATTGACTGAGACTCTCCTCATCTGTCAAAGGCTTGATCTGAATGCAATGTTTCTTAGTTCAGACAAAAGAGCTTACTTAGTCTCACCAGTTCATTATTTCGTGTTGGGAAAATACATGATAAACTAGTAAAACAAAGGCAGCCCAAAGGAAACTTGATTTAGATGGGGACTAAAGCACGCAAGGTCAATATTATGACTATGTTATAATGCTGAAAGCCGGTTACTGTGCCAAACAGTACCTTTTTTGTCTATACATTTAAGCCATTGTGGCACCTGACACCACTGTAATTTCTCTAATGATCTGATGCCAGAATTTTGCATGAAATGTTATAGAAGAGTGTGATAGCAACATCTATTTCAAAACCTCCTAAAATAAAAAGAGGGCTGGAGCATCTCTCCTATGCTCCAGGCTGAGAGAGTTGGGGTTATTCAGTCTGGAGAAGAGAAGGCTCTGGGGAGACCTTACTGCGGCCTTTTGGTACTTAAAGAGGCCGACAGGAAAGATGGGGACAAACTTCTGAGCAGGCCCTGTTCCAATAGGACAAAGGGCAACAGTTTTAAAGTGAAAGAGGATAGGCTTAGATTAGATATAAGGAAGGAATTTTTTACAGTGAAGGTGATGAAACACAGGAACAGGTTGCCCAGAGAGGTGGTAGATGCCCCATCCCTGGAAACGCTCAAGGTCAGGTTGGACAGGGCTCTGAGCAACGTGATCTAGTTGAAGATGTCCTTGCTTATCACAGGGGGGTTGGACTAGATGACCTTTAATTGTCCCTTCCAACCGAAACTATTCTATGATTTTATGTGTATCAATGACCACTGTACTTTGGAAACTAGAGATTTATTTAAAAAAATCACAAAGATTTCAAGTGGCCAAGTGTCATTATATTATGTTTTGAAGAACCCATAACAATTTATTTTCATTTAGACAATTATTCTGTCACCTGATGATCCCTCCCCACCCAGGAAGGGGAATTGGGAAAAACAAGGAAACCCGAGGGTTGAAATATAAATAGATTTAACAGAATAATACTAAAGAATTAACATTAATCATACTGAAGAACCAGTATTGATCCCGATACCAACATAAAATACACAAGGATTATACTTAGCCAATTATATCAGTAGGGAGCTGTGCACTCCCCACAGTGGACAGCAAATGTCCGACACCGCAAGCGCTATGGCTTCGGGAGGAAGGGACGGACTCAGGGGTCCGGCACTGGGGCAAGAAGTTCTCAGGACTGCAGTCATCATGGAAGACAAAAAACTCCTTGGCAAACTTTCTAATTTATATTGAATGTGATCTTCATGTTATGAAATAATCCTGTTGGACAGCTTGGGTTAAGTGCCCAGGTCTCACTTCTCATCCCCACACCTGGCTAGCTCAAAAACACTGAGACCTTCAAACCTGCAAACCATAGCTGGCTATAAAGTAAATATTTTCACAAATTCATACACTAAAGTCTTCTAAAAATGGATTTTTCCCAAGCATTAGAAGAGACCTTACTGAAAACTAAAAGTACCGAAAGAGAAATTAATGCTGTGTTTCTTAAACCAGGATGCATGACCATCTCAAGCTACTCCTTATTCCTTTAAGCCAGACTCATCTTTTGCATTTTAATTAACCATTTACCCTAACATCTCCTATGTCCCACTCTCTTTACCAACTCAGCCCTTTTGCCCTCTGATTTACTTGATTGACTTTTTGTATAGTACTATATTTTTCCCTTCTTGCTAGTTCTATCTCCAGTTCACCTCTCTTCTCTACATCCACTGAGATATCTTATTCTTTCCCTTATTTCAGTGCTGGACTTTTGAAAATTATTCTATGGATAAGGATACTAAGCCCTTTTGAGATATATTAGCAATTCTGAGTTGGTGGTTGTGAAATTTTATCTCTAATGTATAGCAATCTGAATATTATTTTATTATAATATGGACAAAGGTTTTTTTGGACACAGTGGATTTTTTGTGTATAATTCACTGGAAACCTCAGCTCAGATCTCAAAAGCTAACAAACTGTCAAATTAAAAATTGCAAGTTATTAGCAAAGGATTAGATAACAAAAGACAGAACATCGTGCCATTGTCTAAGTCTATGACATGTCTTGAATTCTGAACGCAGATCTGGCCATCTCACCTCAAAGGATTTAACAGCATGAAGAAATGTACAGAGAAGGGCAAAAAGGCAAACCAAAAAGATGGAATGACTTACATATGTAGACAGACCAAACAAACATTGAGTAGAATAAGTAGAAAAGAACTACAGAGGATACGGTAGAAATTCATACGATATAATGGAAAAGATGTGCACGGAATGAGTATTCACTTTCCTACAACTCAATAACTAAGAACCAATGCAATCATGAGGTAACCAGGTTAAGCAAAGAAAGATTACCTTTACACCAAAGAGACTAATTCAGTTGTGGAACTCCGCGGCACAGCACATCTGGAGGACAAAGGTAAAAATGGATTTGAAAGGAGATAAAAGTAGCTCATGGAACAAAACTCTTCAGAATGTATTTTCACTTAACTGTTGTGACACAGGATAAGGATGACTCCCTAAAGGTGCTCTGCCTCTAATAGGGAAATACTTCCTGCAGTATTTTGGACTTTTTTTCCTGGCCCTCGCTGTTAGGACAAAACAGAGGCAAACGTGGAACTCAATTAAGGTCAATGGCAAAGTTAATGAGATTGCGGTGATAACAGGGAACAAAAGTAAAAATGGCTTTTCAAAGGTATTTTTATTAAATTTTTAATGCAAACCAACAGGTTTTAAAAAACCCCAAGTTTCTGAAGCATGAGCTCACTTAATCTTCAAAATCAAACCTGACACTGACTTTAACACAACTTTTGCTGCTTTCTCAGGTCACGAAGCTCTCCAGCATTTTTCAGTACTGTGATCCATATTGATTTCTCTACTTTTTTAATAAGGTCACTAAAAGTGAATATCACAGTATCGTAGCCTCCATGCATAATTCAGCATTGGTTGACACTGAAGGCAGCCAAATAAAGAAAATTTGATTGCTTTTAGAAGAAATTCCCAGAGATCTTATTTATAGAGTTGGTGAATAAAACTCCCTTTCTTTTTGCCTTAGATTAAAAAAAAAAAGGGAAGATTCTTTTAGCCAGTTTACCTACTTGAACTATTACACTTGCGCCATAGTATTTTCTTTTCTGTCTTTTTCCAAAGTCTTGCTTGAAGATGTTCATAAATTTTCTAAAGTATTTATTTGCCTAGGAGAAGGATCCTTCATATTTATCGGTCTAGCACAAAAATAAAAACATCACCTATACTTTTTCATTTTTTTCTCGCTAAAGGTGGAGTTCTTGGCTGTTGAAGGGTTTCCTTCCTTAAATAGCTATTGTGAATGGGAATATCCT
>VYZM01002762.1:7213-103164 GCA_013398915.1 Dromas ardeola
TCGCGTGGTTCCCCCCCCCCCCCCCCCCCCTTATGTTGTTGCCTTTTATTACAAACGCACCTGAGGTTGGCGTTTTTGGTGTGATTTCTGCAGCGCTATCTGTAAAAGAGGAGCCCTGTAGCAGGTAAAACACTCCCCCCCCAATCTTCATTATAAAAATAGCCTCACTTTCATCAAGAAATACCTTCACAGATGAAGAGGGTATTACAACATTGCTCTTTGTTCCACTAAGTGTAGGTTTATTATGTCCTACTGTTACACTTGGGTTGTCTCTTTCGTGAACAGCCTGTTGGTCACAGTGACCTTGCTTGCATTGTGTGGCTGTGTCAGTCTCTCCTCTCTCTTTGCTGGTGGTGCTGGTGGTGTAATCCTCCCAGTTGAAAGCTGGCCAGCATAAAGTCGGGTACGGGGCTGGCTGTGAAGAACTGCCATCTGTACTGTCCCCAGGCTCCAGGCTTATGTTTCATTTTCTATGTCCGCTTTCTGTTACTACAGTAATTCTACTAGAACACCGCTGTAAATTTTCACTTGGATATTAACTGCATTAACAGTTTTCAACAGCTTTCTAGAAGGCTGTGATTTTTGTCAATTTGTTCTGTTGCGGGTTTCATTAAGATTGCATTTTAACACTGGTACTGGTGTAAAAATTCATACAGATCAAGTTTTCTACTTGTAGTTTTCTACTTTATTATTTTGCTACATTTCTTCATTTAATATTTTACCCTCTTCCTAAGGTAAAAAAGCGTCTTCTCAAAGCTACCTCTACAGTGAGTTTTCCAAGCAAGTTGCAAAACTGTTAGTCCAAACGTATGTCAGATGTATGATATCATCTACATGAACTAAAGGGCTTAATTCTGCTCATCCAGTGTCATGCTCTTAAACTTACCTGGCATTCCGTTATGCAAATCAGCAGCGATTCAAGTCAGAGACTGATGCCCACAAGGAACTGTGGAATGAGTTGCTTTATTTTCAACTTATTTTTAGAGCACAATGAAAGTATTCATACATCACTTGTAATTGTGGTTACCACGAGTGCCATATGTTGGGTTTTTTTATAATGCTTTCTTCAAGAATAAATGTGTCTGACTTATAAAAGTCAAGACAACAATACTTCATTTTAATCCCTTGCCTCCACTCCTTTTCATCCATCAGTTTCAGGGTGAAAGTATCTGGCAGGTACAACTTCAAACTCGTGAGTCTGCTTTCTGTGCTCAGAAGTTTCCTCTGACCTCCTTGGTTTGTTGTTTTTTCTGAGTACTCTCAGCAGGTGTCTCATTTATCATTGTGTCCTTTGTGTTCTGGATCATCAGGATTTCCTTTCTTTAACAGTTCTACGAATACTGCCGTTAGACAGGAATCTGGTATTTCCTCTCGTCTTTGTGTATATTTCTTTCCAATTTGCTGGTAATTTTTACAGTGATTTTTTTTTTTTTTTTTAAAGATCAGATGCTATATTTTGTTTTTCTGCAAATTTTCCTCAATTTTGCTGATCTTCATGTTGTTGTCTAGTAAATCTTCCATGTCAGTAGCAGTTTCCCCTCGCAAAGATGCCGTGTTCATCTAGAATACTTGCTTTTAGATAGGACTTCAGCATGCAATTAGCCATTGTGAAGCTCCTTCAGTGCTTCTACTACTACTTTGACGTTTAGTGTCTGTCCTCTGGGATACCTTTTATATATTTTGTTTTGCTACTGTAGTCATACTCTTAATTGTGGGTCTGTTTCTTTCATTCTTTTCCCATTCTTTGATTTCTTTACCAGTTTGCTCAATGCTTTTACTATGTCTGCGCTCCAAGAAGCCTCAGCTAGTCTGTCTGTCTTTGTGGTTTGTTTAGTTTTTCTAGTAAATGTATTGGTTTCAGGAACTTCTGTTGTATTACTTACTGACAGACATGTATGGGATGAGATTTCTTAATAATCAGAAGGGACCAGCACCATTGTGTGGGTATTAACCTGTATCTCAACGTTAGGGACACGTTATTTTAATTTACTGAGACCTGGTGTGTCTGTGTATTGTGAATTTTGCTTGGCAGATCTGTTCTGTCTGGCGACTGGCTTGTAACAGGCACTTTATATATAGGGATAACCATCGCTAATTGCTTTTCATATGCCCTTTAGGTAAAAGACCTGAGATTAGGTTTGAGTAGATTGTACAGTCTCTCCATGAGAAACACAGGCAGGCTGACTGTATGTATGTATTTCAGAGGCATTCTGAAGTCCCAAACCTTTCATCTTTCTTTGTTGTGTTTCTGTTGTTCTTTCTTGGAGTCTAAAAAGAAAGGTTAGACGTGGTGGTTTGTGTGTGTTTGTGTTTGGTTCTGGTTTGTGTTTGGTTCTGGTTTGTGTTTTCTAGCTAAAACAACATATGAGAGCAAGTGTTTCAGTGATGGATCCATGTGATTGTGTTTTCATGACTAGAGTAGTTCAATATTTTGCTTAGATTTTAATAGCAGTTTCTTTTCTAAAATAGGGGCACAGCGTCTGCAGTTGCAGGCCCTTGAAGAGGCAATGAATTCTCTTAGTTAGAAGGCTCCTGCTCTCATGTATGTTTTCATTAAGGAGATGTTGGTCTCCTGTGTCTCTGCCCAGAGATAATTTTGAATGGCCTGAAGAAGTTCTGCAGGTAATGCTAGAATTCAGGAGGATGAGCCTTCATTTGTGATCAACAGGAGAAGTTAAAGATGGCACGGCACCAGGGTATAAGAGGAATATCTCAAAGAAACTGTAAAAACCAAATGAACAAACCCCAACCATAATTATTGTAAACTTGACCTTTTCTTTAACAATACTTCTCATGAAAAGGTCTTTGAGCTTATGAAGTCTTAAGTTTAAAGTGTCAGAGTATGTTCCTAGTATAAAAAAAGCGATTATTTATTGTACAGTAATGTCTTTAATGGCTCCTTCTCTTTAGAAAGATTATATTCTTTAACATTGACACGTTCTGGCTATGAGGTGTTTTGTTCATCAAGCACAATCTTGTAGTTTTTGGAAGTTTTGTTTAGCCGTTTTCTTGTAAGAATCAATCAGGTGTTTTATGGGAGGGAAGTGAAATCCTTGTGGCAATGTAACATGTTATTTAGCAGTATTTTGGAAAAGACATGGTTAGAGAAAAGTTGCAGTAAATATTCGCTTTACCTTGGCGCCATTTACCAAGTTTGTCTGGGATAACAACCAGAAGTAATGGGAGAGGCTTGCCTCTGTTCTGGAGCTGCAGGGAAGGCAGTCGGCTCAGGTGGGAGTGTTCCCGTCACCTGAGCAGCCACCTTGGAGCATCTGCTTTCTTCTCAGCATTTTCTTTTTCAATGGGTTTATTAGCTGAGTCACAAACCTATTCACGTGTTTGGAAATAGCTCAGTTCAGCATTGTGCTGAGCTGAACTCTGGAGGGCTAGATACTGCAGTAGAAAGACACCTGAGTCATCCCATTTTTAATTTTTTTTACGATCTGCTGATTTAAACAATTTGTTTTGCTGTATTTCAATTTAATTTAGACATTAACTTCACTGAAATTAGATGTGATGGAACCTTGTCCCCAGTGGACTTGGCTGAAACCTGTAAGCTGTAACAAACTGTCTTGTTTTCATTAAGACCTTCCTTTGAATTGACTAATGTAAAAACACAGCTTTCTCCGAACAAAAACGTAGCTCAAGAGGCTTG
Source organism: Dromas ardeola (assembly GCA_013398915.1). Taxonomy (NCBI): domain Eukaryota; kingdom Metazoa; phylum Chordata; class Aves; order Charadriiformes; family Dromadidae; genus Dromas; species Dromas ardeola. The sequence continues at coordinate 10,869 of VYZM01002762.1, forward strand.
ATTGAAATGCTTCCTTGAGCATTTGGCCTCTGTAATATCTTTTAAACTAAGAACTAGTGTGTATGGTGCTTGAAAATAAGTTTCAATCTGTGTTTCGTTTGGATGCAGAAGATTCACAGATTCATGATTTTGGAAGTATGTCTGGTTTCAGCCCTGGCCATGCCTCAGTGTGATTACCATGATACTGCATCCTAATGAAGAAAAACTAGATGATTTCCTGTAAACTTTTGCTGAGTTAGAATTATGAGAGTGAGAGAAGCAACCTAATAGACTTCAATGATATTTCTTAATTACAGCTAATTCCAAGTGGAGAAGAAAACTGTTACAAATTCAGTGTTCTGTTCTGTGTTACCTGATACTCATGTCCGCTTATTTTCTGATGGCATGAACAGAAGCGTGTGTGGTGATTATTCTTCAGATAAGTAAATTCTTTTAGGAAACTTTGGCCTGGAAGCTACAGTCAGTGAATGAGATGCTGTCTCTGCCACTCTCGCTAAATGAGTTTATCGCTCTGGTCCTCATCACATGAAGGTTCACTGCCCTCTAGGACAGATCATGAGTTCAAAGCACAGAAAAAATTAAACTGTTAGATTTGTTTAGGCGGCTGCAGCTGCCAGAGTTGTGAATGAAATAGTGAATCTAGCAGTATGTAAAACAGATAATGTGACTTAAACAACTTTTTCTATAAGCTGTCATCAAACCACATCAGTCACAGCTTCTGGATAAGAAACTGCAGTGGTAAATTTCAGGTCTTGTTTCTTTCCCTCTTGACTTGTTTCCTTATGCTCTATTTAACAGTTTTCTTCTGTCTTTTTAAATGCTCATTGCAATTCAAAAAGCTAAAAAGAAAAACAAAACACCATACTGGCAGTGCATTTCATGTGGCTTAAAGATGTCCTTAACAAGTGCTGTTTTCTATTTATTTGCAATGTTCAGTTTGTTGACACAGTAAGTCAGACGGTAACTTTAGAAAACATTAAGATGACATTGTGACTGTAGAAGAGCTTGTGTGTGAGATCCATGAACATGCCTAAATGCTTAATCATAGAATTGTGAAGGTTGGAAGGGACCTCAAAGATCATCTAGTTCCAAGCCCCCTGCCATGGGCAGGGACACCTCCCACTAGACCAGGTTGCTCAGAGCCCCGTCCAACCTGGCCTTAAAAACTTCCAGGGATGGGGCTCCCACCACCTCTCTGGGCAACCTGTTCCAGCGTCTCACCACCCTCATGGGGAAGAACTTCCTCCTAACGTCCATTCTGAATCGACCCATCTCTAATTTTAATCCATTCCCCCTCGTCCTACCATTACCCAACATCCTAAAAAGTCCCTCCCCAGCTTTCTCGTAGGCCCCCTTAAGACACTGGTAGGCCACAATAAGGTCGCCTCGGAGCCTTCTTTTCTCCAGACTGAACAACCCCAACTCTCTCAGTCTGTCTTCACAGGAGAGGTGCTCCAGCCCTCTGAGCATCCTCGTGGCCCTCCTCTGGACACGTTCCAGCACGTCCATATCTTTCTTGTAGCAGGGGCTCCAGAACTGCACGCAGTACTCCAGGTGGGGTCTCACCAGAGCGGAGCAGAGGGGGAGAATCACCTCCCTCGCCCTGCTGGCCACGCTTGTCTTGATGCAGCCCAGGATAGGACTGGCTTTCTGGGCTGCAAGTGCACACTGACGGCTCATGTTGAGCCTCTCGTCCACTGGTACCCCCAAGTCCTTTTCTTCAGGGCTGCTCTCAAGCCAGTCACTGCCCAGCCTATATCAGTGCTTGGGATTGCCCCGACCCAGGTGGAGGACCTTGCACTTGGTCTTGTTGAACTTCATGAGGTTGGCATGGGCCCACCTCTCCAGCCTGTCAAGGTCCCTCTGGATGGCATCTGTGAATTCAAATGTTAGCAGTCAATCTTAGTTTCTTAATGTTGTGCAGTGTTGGGGTTAAGACTTTCATCTCACAGCCCTATAAGATTCTTAATTTTGCCTTTTAATTCTCCTTCTTCCATGCAAACTTCTTTCTTCACGTTGGCTTATGGCAGAAAGGCTCTGTTTGATTCCTCACCCACACTGCCAATTGCAGGCTTCAATGAATATCTGGTTTCTACCGCTTCTTGTAATAGGCTATTTTGCCAGTAAATGTTAGGCAGCACAGTACATTAAGCAATTCAAAGTAGTATCAGCATTTCTTTTTAATCACAATGATGCTTTGTTTTCTTCTAAACCTCGGTGCTTAATGCTGAATTTAATTGCAGTTTAAGTAGGTGCATTCGTGTGCATCTACTGATACAAATAATCAATCCAACATGATGTCTTGTTTATTCTTACTTTATTTTCACCTTACTGTGGTATTTTATTTTCCAAGTAAATTGGAATACTACAGATGTGGTATTCTTCTACTGGTACTGGGAAAGATCTAGCGGACTGTCGTCTCATACTGGTGTAATGGAGCCTTCCACCACATCACCCCGTACTGGTAGCTACTGTCTCTCTGCTGGAAGAAATTAGAAAACACAGATTTGGAGGCTAGAAACCCTGCAGCACAGCAACAGGGTTAAGCAGATGGATTTAGGGTGAAAGCAGTGGCATGGTTTATATCTGAAAGATGTCTGACATAGGGAGCTGTACGTACTCTGGAATATCTCGACTTCCTTCTCCTTCTAAAAAGAGGAAGCGGAGCCTGGGGGGAGGGTGAGATCTGAGACCAGGGTTGTCTGTCCTGGCTGGTTCTGGCTCGGCGGGCAAGGCTCTCCCAAAGTGCAGATAAACTCTCATGGAAGATATCTCTAGTGGTGGTTCTGCTTACTACTCTGTAGAGCTCAAGGTAGTAGTTATAATACCCCATAGCTGCAAATTTAATGCTCGCCCTGCTTCATTGACCTTGGAAACCGGATTTGAATAGAGGCTGAAGCGTTTGTGCAGACCTTTATGATAGTGTTTGATCTTCAGCGACCTGGCAATGAGAAGGGCCTGAAAAGCTGAAGCAGGGTCAGTGAGCTCTTTAAGTATGGAAGGGTATCTATTTGGTACGGAAGGCGGGAGCATCTGCTTCATTAAGATTATCCAAGATGCAGGTGAGGGGCTCAGTGCCAGTGGCAGGAGGTGGGGCTGTTGACCAGTCTGGGTGCCAGCTGTTGGGGGCAGCGCGAGTGTATCTCCCACAGACCCTGGTGTGCGTGGGAGAGGACATGTGGCATTCACAAGTATACCCCAAGTTGGACTGGCCAGGGAGCAGGAGCCCCTGGGTGCGGGCAAGGGTACCAGATGGGGAGAGGATTCGGGGGGGGGACACCCAGGAGTGTGGGTTTCCCGTGAGACAAGTGTATGAGCACGTCTGTCTGCAGCGAGCACCACAGTGTACCAGCTGGTGAGGAGGAGACCCATGGCATGGGCAGGAGAGCTCAGGACCTGGGCAGGGCTATCAGGTGGACAGAAGGGCCATACTGGTATCACCGCTGATACCATGCAGCTTGGTTTTGTGGTTCAACAAAATTGGAACCACTTCTTCAAGATAATTCCTGTTCCCTTTCCTGTCAACCTCAAGTGGTTAGTTACAGTGAGTCTCTTCTAAAACCCGTAGCTCGGATTTTTTCTTGACTCATTTTAATGGACTGCCATGTGCGTGCTCATGAGCAGAAGTTGTGTGCAGGCAGGTGTTCATGGCCATAGCAATGGGACAAAGCTGCAAGTTAAATAATCTTTAATGCTATGGTCAGTATTTAATTGAGCGTATTCAAGCACATATCTTAAATGTTTCAGTAACTTACTACAGTTCCTAGGTTTCACTGAAAACACTTCACTGGAAGTGTTTAGAGCTGTTATTATCCAATTAAGTGATATATATATATATAGATATAGATATATATACTGAAATCATATTTGGTGGTAAAACTTTATTCCTATTAAATATGGCATCTTCTTTTGCAGTGACCCATACGTGAAACTTTCCTTGTATGTAGCAGATGAGAACAGAGAACTTGCTCTTGTGCAGACAAAAACTATTAAAAAGGTATGTATATACTCTTTTTTTATTCCATTATTTTGGAAATATTAAGAATACTGGAAGAGAATTCTATAACATAATACAACACTTATTTAAATTGTTGCATGCATGTATAGCGACTGAATAATGTATTTTTTTTTTCAAACCAAAATAAGTGCATGCATTTTCAGTGTGCATGATCTGTTGATAGGATCTAATATATCGTATGCTGTTCTCTAACGCTTGGCTTATCAAATTTCATTGCATAGCAGAAGTAGGGAGGTGACTGTCCCCCTGTACTCAGCACTGGTGAGGCCACACCTTGAGTATTGTGTCCAGTTTTGGGCACCCCAATACAAGAGAGATACCGAGGTGCTGGAGCAAGTGCAGAGGAGGGCAACGAAGCTGGTGAAGGACCTGGAGAATAAATCTTACGAGGAGCGATTGAGAGCTGGGACTGTTTAGTTTGAGGAAGGGGAGGCTGAGAGGAGACCTCATCACTCTCTACAACTACTTGAAAGGACCTTGTAGAGAGGTTGGTGCTGGTCTCTTCTCAGAGGTAATTAGAGATAGAAAAAGAGGGAATGGCTTCAAGTTGCAACAGGGTAGGTTTAGAGGGGACATTAGGAAAAAATTCTTCCCAGAACCAGTGGTCAGACACTGGGATAGGCTGCCCAGGGAGGTGGTGGAGTCACCATCCCTGAATGTGTTTAGGAGTCGTTTAGATGTGGTGTTGGGGGATGTGGTGTAGGGGAGAACTTTGTAGAGTGGGGTTGATGGTTGGACTTGATGATCCCAAGGGTCTTTTCCAACCTGAGTGATTCTATGATTCACTGTTTCTTTGATGAAAGTAATATTTTAATGAAAGACATAGCTGAAATAAAGAATTAAGAAACTCTGCTTTAATTATCATTTATTTGACTTTTAGCAAAAATGATCATTCTTTCATGTTCCCCTTCAAAATTTCCATTTTCAAAATATTCTCCTAATGTGGGAATTTAAAATAGCCAAATAACAGAAGATAATGCTGTACGAAAAGCCTGGAAATACACTGAAAATATTTTTGTTTTCATTTTCAATTAGAACCAGAACTAAATTTTATTTGGTTTGTTAAGTTCATTCCACCCCAAACCAAAATTCCACCAGGGAATATTTGTCATTATCGGGGCCCTCAGATTTTTAGATGGATGATTTTTTTTATTTTTTAACATTTTCTGGTAGTGATGGCAGAGAGGAAAAAACTCACAACCCATATGAAAAGTAAGGGAAAAATAATGACTTGTCATTTTTATGAAGGTATTTAGAATCAACAATGATTCAATTGAAATCATTATTGCAAAACTGAGTAGTGAGGAAAATTTTGTTATTGAAAACACAAAATAGCATGATGCTGTTCTAAAATCAGAACATTAGGTGTCATGAGAAACCCGATGTGAAATCCTGGAAGCGTGGAAGTTTCAAGTAGAAATTTTCACAGGACCCAGGGCATGTTTGATGTAGGAAAGTAAAAATAATTTTAAAAGATGTTGATCACATCCAGAGCTTTATTCAATTTCTGATTTCTTTTTTAAAATCAATTAAATATTTTACTTAATTTCTTAATTATTATTAGAATAACATTGCTCTTATTTGAAAAGATGTTGCTGGTATAAAAGCATGATTGCTAAAGATTTGGCATATTTGGCTCCTACACATTTGAGATTTAAAGGCTGCAGTGCAAAAAGTTAGGAGAGGTTGAAATGAGAGAATTAGATTGGAAAGAAATTACTGCTGATCTGAAGTGATCCTTACCTGCTTTGGATCCATGTGAAAGGAGAATAAGAAAGCTTCCAAGAAGACCCCTGTAAATAAGATAAAATGTAGTAAAGATGGGAAAGTATTGTATTGACTGTATCAAGGACGAGACAAACTCATGGATCTTAGTGCTGCCCTGGTAAGGAAGAGAAAAAGGACAATGTTTGCACAACCACCCAACTGTAGGCAGGGCTGAGGATGAGATGATGATGATGATGTATTCCTGGGATTGCATCTGCCTTTTTTCACTGTTTCTTGTAACTGTCACTTAAAGCCTGGACTTTCTCAGTCATTTCCATAATAGTAATATTAACTCATCTATTGGAAAGTTCTAGGAAGTCATTTCTGTTTTGAATTGTTAAATTTCATCTCAAGACTTCTGCCCTCAAAGCAGTATTTTTCCTATGCAATTTGCAATCTCTGTTTAATAATTTCATAAATAGCAAACATCATTAGTATATCTTGATTTTGAGTTAAAATCATTAACGAAAAAATACTGAAGAAAATCAGTCTCAGGAGTGATTCCGAAAGACACTGCCAATTATCTCCTCAGCTCTGTAACTTTTCTTTTAACATGACGGCATCTAACCCTTCACTAGTTTCTTATTTTTCTACTCATTTTTGTTTTCCTCAGTTTAGTGGGTAACTTTCTGTGTGGCACTGTCTTGCAGGAGTGCCTTCAAGAGAGCTGAAGTTTGCTCTTTTTATTCTGCTTTCACATTACCTGTGCATTTGTCTGACACGTACCCTGCTGTCCAGCTGCACCCAGCCTTAGGAAGTGCTCGCTCACAGCCAGAGGGGTTCAATGCACCTTGTTTCCTTACTCTGAAAAAATAAAGTTATCGGGAAAATTTCAGATTCAGTTGGCATGATCTAGCTATGTTGAATTTCTGAGGCTTTTTATTTTGATTTACCTCCCTCCACACATTTAGTTATTCCAACTGTAACATTTGATTAATGCCTTGTGTTTGCTGTTGGAGCTGCCTTTGGAATGGCCTGCTAGAAATGCTCTCCTTTCTGCAGTAGAAAAAGCTGTATTTGCTCCTTACTTTCTTAACGATCTTGTAAGATGCTCAGTGTGTTTTTTAAATTCCTGCTACTAGGCTTGTGATTTCATTTGTCAGTTCTTTTAAAATTCTGGATGAAGATTATCCAGTTTCCTCAATTTGCACTGAGCTCTGAAGACTTCACTTCTGCATCAGTTGTGACAACATCTATCTTTGTACCAATCCCTCTTAGTTATTCTGCCTTTCCCATATGTGATGTTAAACATAATTTTCCATATCTAAACATGCTCAGTCTCCCTGTTGAGCTTCATTGCTTAGTAGCATCATTTCTTTCCGTGTTCTCGTTTTATTTATACGGTTGAAAAACCTTCTTTGTGTTTGTCCTAATATCCTGTGGAAGATGTAACTCAGCTTGACTCTTGGCAGCTCTTTATCTGTACGATACTTGCCCTTTTTAGGATGTAGCTCTTTTTGCTGATGAGTCTTTTTGTTGTTGTTTCCCTGCTAATGTCCTTTATGAAGTTATTCATGCATTTATTTCTGGAACCTTTCTTTACAAGTGGTTTTCTCCTTTGCTAGGATTCTAGTGTTTGTACTTGCTCACTTGACCTACTAATTGTTTGACTTGTGAAGGTGGAAGAAATTTCTGCCAGTTATAGGGCATTTTATAAAAAATTGTACTGCCTAATATTCACCAAATATTTCCTGAAATTTGTATTTGTGGGTAAGCAGCATTCAAAATTAATGCATTCTTGATGGACAGTCGTGCCCTCAAATTTAGTACGAGACCATGCTTCATTTCTTAAATTACATGGAACCACTCTTGCCAATAACAGCCAGATTTGATTAATCCAACTATTTAGAAAGTAACTTTTTTTCCTTATTACTTTTTTTTTTTTTAACTGAGTACATTTGTACTCCTTAAGGCAGAAAAGCTGAAAATTTCTCTCTGCCCCCAACCCCTAGCCCCCCTACCTTTTACCTACACTCACTTTATTCTTTTCCTCTGCCCTTTACAGTGGTCTTTCCTTTCATGAAATATTTTCCTGCTCTGTCATAAGATTGTTTAGGATAAGCAGATAGAACTTTTCTGAGAGTACAGCTGTTAACCGCATGCATTGCTGTTTATATAGGTTTAGAGCTGCTTCTTTTTTTTATGCTATTATTTCCTTTTGTCCTCCTTTTTCCCCCTAAATTTTCTTGAGCAGGGTTTTCAAATTTCAGTATTGGATTTCATTGATAACTAGTTCCATGTCTGTTGGGCTGGGATTCAGCCGCGTGGTGAAGCGGGAAGGCGCAGGCTGGGGTGACAGGAGCGTGTGGGGAGCTGCAGTGTGGCCCCTGTGTTTCCCTTGTGTGGAGAGATGCGGTGCAGGGAGCTGCGCTGTCCTGGGCCTCCTACACCTCTTGGACCCGTGTCACCGAATGAAGTTGAACAGCCCTGACTTTCCTGCTCTGCTCTAACAAAATGCTGCTGGGTGGAGAGCCAATTTTTACTGCCAGCTCTTCTGGTAAATCTCTGCTATGTGAGGGAATGAGGGAATGATTTGGCATGAAAACAAAACCATTGGACAGATCAAACTTGTTTTAAACTTATCCAAATTTGAATTGCCCAAATTATTAATGTTTGTAGTTATTATTATAGTTTGTATTCTATTATCAATTTATTATTTCATGCTTAAGCTCCCTTAAGATTGCAATCTATATGCATATTTATTCTGTACATTTTATTCAGGTTATTAAAACAAAATTAAAATCCGCCATAGGCTTGAGGGAGATTAGGTAGAGTATCATACCTATTCAAATGAAATAACCTTTCCTTTTGTTCCTTTTTTCTTTTTTCTTTTTATTTTCAGTGTAAGTCTTGCCCTCATTTTTGTAGCCCTAAAGTTGTCCTTGTGTTTAAAAAAAATACATTTATTATTCTTTTTTTCATCTGGGTTTAAATGAATCTCAAGAATGAAATGTCTTTGAGCTTTATTTCTACAGGTTCTCAGTGACTTGTCTTTTACTCATGGAATCCTATTTATACTTAAGATCTATTTTAGGATCATCTAACTCAAATATCCTCCCACGTTTGGTTTACTCAGTGGAGAATTTCTAAATAATTTGGCAATATTTTTTTCCAATTTTCTTATGACATGCTGTTTTTTCCTTTTTTTTTTTTCCTAGAAAATTGTCTCTTGCATGCACATTTTGATGATTACAAAATGGCAAACCTAAAGAAATTTTAGTATGTAAATATGTTTATTTCTTTTACAGACACTGAATCCAAAATGGAATGAAGAATTTTATTTTAGAGTAAGTTTCCCTTTACTTGCAATCATTATTATAACATGTACAATTAATCACATGGCTTTTTATAACGTTGAGAAGGAGCTTATTTTTTTACTTGTTCTTTATATGTTTACATTAAAAAATGCTTGCCCTGGTGTAATTGCTCTTCTGCTTCTGTAGCGATGGAGTGATCAGCAGAAATTGGCATAAGGTTAATTAAAAATGGACTGTTTCCTAATTTGGGATTGTATTTAGAGTGAGTTTCGAGTTAATTCATCTGACAAAAAATGCTTTTTACTTGAAAATGTATTTTTAGCAGAGCATGTTTGCTGTGGTTTTAAAATGTTAATGCAGTGGCAAATAATCAGTGTTATTTCCAAAAGCTGTATGAAATTTAAGTTATCATGGCAAAAAATAATGAAATACAAATGTAGAGAAAGAACACAGAAAAAGTAATTTCCCTTGGCCTTTATGTTACTTGTCAAGAAGGTCGGAATATGGGGTTTTTTTCTGTAGTTCCATTTTAATGTTTCTAGATCTTGCTTAAAATGAAAACGAGTCATAGCTAAAACTGAGTGATTTTTATCAGAAAAAATAATTTTAAGTATTTGAAAGTGCTAAAGGAGAGGTTAAAACAGTGATTATCAAAACCAACATAATATAAATGAGAAGGGCGATAGCAACTTTGTTATTTAGTTGCCGAAAATATTTTTCCAAAGAAGAATGACTTAATTTTAGTGCAGCTGTAGCTTTCACAAAAGAAGGTTAGGTAGAATTTCAGTGGTTTTTAAATTTTAATCTTAAACAGCTGCTTGAGGAAAGATGTCATTGTAGACTGTTAAATACGGGTATCGTATTGAACGTTGTTTACGGAGTCTTAGCAATTGACTGTCTTGCTAATAGGATCTTTTAGATAGATAGTTCCCACCAATATAACTGTTAATACAGAGGTTTTTGGGGTTTAAGTGGAATTTTTATTTTTAAATGTGTACCAAATAGCTTTTCTAGGTTTTGCAGCTGGGTAATACATATGTAAAATCATCTTTATCTAATGAAATCTTTTGATTTTTATAATGTGCTCAGAAGGGAAAAAATGGACTTAACGCTTTTTAAAGTTCTGCAGAGCCATAGGAGCTGTCTTGACACTAAATTACAACCGGGCCTAAGGCTTTCTATTTTCATCACAATGGTTTTGATGTTTGCCCACCTCTTGTTACAGAGGTGGCTCTACTGTGGGGTAACTTAAGCTACCTGCCTGTGAAAATGCAGAGGCATTTCAATACCATCATTTCCCTAGAAAGTCGTTGCCCTAGTAAGAGCGCATTTTATGGTGAAGCGTTTAAATGTCTTTGCCTTCAGCATAGAGGGCAAATTATCGAGACAGGTTGCCATCCTGCCCATTGCACAGGAAAGGGAAGCGAAAAAAAGTTTCAGAGTGTTGATCTATTTGAAGACACTTCAGGCTCTCCCAGATTCGATCCCGACTGCGCATGTCATTCAGAAATGGATGACCTCTCCTCCGTAAGCCCATCTCTATGAATACTGGTCTCATAAACGTGCTGAATTGTAAGACAGACTGTAAGCAACAAATTCATGTGTTTTAAAGTGAAATATATTTCCTCAGGATTAAGCAAGCTTGTTATGTGTATTTATGCTTATAATTTTAAGTGATATTATCAGGGTAGTCTTTTTAATTGTGTACTTTTCCCAGGAAAAGAGAATACACAAAACTGCCACAATTAGTGTTGCTTAAACTACAGATCTAGTTCATAAAAGCTCTGTTAAAACATATTGAAAATGCTAAACAGTAATGGGAATATATAAAGTAACGCATACCCTTTTTCGTGTGCCACAATTCTCTGATTTTCTCAAAACTGGGAACTCCATTGCCACCCCCACAGAATTATCAGCCCATTGTGGAATATTGTTTCTAAATTTTCTTAATTAAACAAGTTGGACATAGTGAAACCTGTCTTACAAAGGTTTTCTGAAAAAAATATAACAAGTGGATCAAATACTATAGAACTCTTTTCTTGTTTGATGGTGGCTGTTTTGTCTTTCTGCCAGAGTTTTTTGTTTGTTTGTTTTCCTTTTAAATGTTGGTAATCTTTCTGCTTAAATTTACCTCAATGTAAATAATTTTCTGGAGGTATATTTGCTGTTTGCAAGTGTTGGAGAGACTTCGGTTAGCTTTTCCAGAGGCATGTGTGGTACATGGGCTAGAAACGGTGAGCGATGGACAGTGCGAAATACAGATGATTGTGGAATTCTGAAAGAAATGTAGTAAAACTCTTGCTCCCTATAGTTTAGTTGAGCTTTGCAGCTGTAGAACAAAAATCTGGGAGCTCTGATAATTTGTCGAGCCTGAGACTTGTTCCCAAGGCACAGCGCTGGTGTGGCAGGCCACCTTTCCTGAGACCACAGTAGCTTGGCTGGTGTGCTGGAGGCAGCTGAAGCCACTCCGCTGGCCCTTCTGGCTGCAGCACGCACTGCAGTGACATGGGAGAGAAGCAGCTCAGCATGCAGCAGCCATGCGTTCCTCTGCCGAGCTTTCTGTAGACAGAGAAATGCAGTAAGGGTCTTGCATTGAACATGGTAAGTGAGGGCTTTTAGTGTTAACTGCTGGGCTAACTGCTAGTTGCAGTAGGGTTTAGAAACAAAGCGGTCTAGTGTGCCAGTTTAAGTAAAACTAAAGATTTACACAAACCCCATTGGTCCTGTTCTGTTTGCCTTGGTTTAATCACTGTGTGGACTAATCCCTATATGTAGTTACCATCAAGCGTATGAACCTAAAGTGATATTATTTGAATTTTCTCATAGGTAAATCCAACCAATCATCGTCTCCTGTTTGAAGTGTTTGATGAAAACAGATTGGTGAGTGCTTGTCTTGATTGTGTTTTACTAATCACAAGGCTCTGTGTAACGCAGCTGATGAAAATATAACAAATCTTAAAGGTGTTTTTTTGCCTGTTGTTTAAGTAAGCGTGCTAAGAAATAGAGCTAGAAGCATTAAAAGTATCTGGGTTTGGGGACTAATAGAGCATTAAACATGATAGTAGTACCCTGTTGGATCAGACCAAAATAGTTCTCCTTAACCCAGTATCCTCACAGTGAAAACCTCATCATATTCTTCCTTAGGCTTCTCCACTGCAAACCAGTAAAGTCACAACCTTTTCAGTCACTTACAAGGCAGCTGCTTCATCCCCTGGTCATTTTAGTGTCTCTTTTCTGTATCTTTTAATACTTCTGCGTCCGTTTTTGGGATGTGGTTGCCAGAGCTGCACCTTGTACTCAAGATGTGGGTGTATGAAGGTTTAAGGTAATGACAAAATAATGCTCTCTGTTATGTTGTCAGTTCTCCGCCTCATAATGCCCTGCATATTGTTAGTGGTTTTAGTCTTGAACTTAATTTGTCTGATGCAGTAGCTCTTCTAGAGAAGTCTTCCAACATCTTACTGCTTCTTGCTTTGTTATGATTAAGTAGGTAAGGTTTTCACACAGACATCTATGGAATAAGCGACGCTGTCATTTGGAACATACTAGGTTAATATGCCAGTGCAATGGCCTACTGGGTGAATGACTCTTTGGGGGTTTTGTCTTTTGAGAATTGTAACGCCATCTCTTTGGTTTTGAGATCAGGTGTTAATGTTTTCTTGGTTGGGTGCAGTACAACCTCTACAGCACTTGTCTGCTTTGTGAAGATTAGGATCAGTGTTGTGAAGATCCTTTTATTCAAAAAACCTCAGTATGGAAACATCTGTCTTCAAAAAACGTATTCTTTTCCTCTGGCTTCATATTAAATATAGAGCAAAGAAAGACATACAAGCTGTAATCTTGTGGGGAAAAAGAGGACTTAAAGCTAAATGATTATATCTTCCTTTAGGAGGAAGTAAATTGGTAAATCTGTGACAGTGTGCATTTAGAGTGGGCTGACTGTGAGCATGTTTATTGACGTATAATCATCACTTGCACTACTAAAACTGTCCTATGCCTTTTGAACTTAAAAGGACATCATTGGTCAGTTCTTCCCAGCGTTAAAGTCCACTTCCATTGCCAGCTGATGCAAACAACGCTGCAGCAGAACTCCTGTCACCGTAACTCTGTGGCAGTGGCTGTAAGCCTGGGCTCGGGGCTGTGGTGACATTACTGCATGGCGTGCATGTGGATTGCGGGGGGTTGGAATATGTTTGTGTCGGGGTGGAGGACAAAGCACAACTCCTGGAAGAGGTTTGGCTCTGGCCTGGAGAGGGCAGAGGCACGGGGATGTCTGTGGGTGACAGTAACGGGGTGGCGGTTCAGGAAAAAAATTCTATCTGCAGTGACAGCTGAGAAATGGTTTTGGTGGACTTGTTTCAGATATATTGCTTAAGATTTTCAAGTTTCTGTATGCACTACGTGGCCTTATGCTGATGGTTTCAGTACTACTATATTGTTGAAGCGTTTTCTGTTTGTTCGTCCTGTGTCCCTATTTCTGATGGCAGTCTGCCCTTGGGCTCGTAACCTCCTTGCAAAGGCACCAACCTGGGGCTTAGGAGCCATTGTTTCCTTCCAGAAGGTGTTCTGAGCTATTGACAAAGCAAGTACATCGGGGTTTTTAGAGCAGCAGATTTCCATCAGGTTATGTTTACAGAATGAGGAGACATTCAACTGATTATTTTTGCTTTACTCTGAAAAACTTGTTGTCAATGCTTGCGTGGTTTTTATTGCAAGAACTTTGTTTCTTCTTCATGCTCCCAAATTATCGAAGCACTTTCTGTCTTTGCAGCGCGCCCTTCCCTTTCTGTCTCCCAATCAAAATAGAGAATATATGATGCGAGCTTCATCTTCGGGCAAAGAGAGACTGTGTCCTTGGATAATACGTTTTATCTGAAAAATAAGATAATATCAACACCTGTGCTTCCACAAGGCAATGTACAATACTGTTGCGTTGTAGAAGTGATTCATGTTTTTCTTTTTGTTGGCTCATAGTCCACTTAAAGCAATAGGGGATTGTGCTGTCTGTTGGCAGTTTTATCATTTTAAGCTTCCATTTCTCTCGTGATTGGTCATTTTCTGTCTTTTGAAAACAAGCTGCTTGCAAACAGAGGTTTAAATGTCTAGACAGAGTATTGGCCCTCCACCTACAAATTTTCAGAGCTGTTGTCAAAACTTAACGCCTTGAAGTTCTCCCGGGGAACAAATGGCCATGTATTGAAACAAAGCTGCGATTCTTGTTAAACAGTTTCCTTTCCAGTATGTGCTACAAGTGCTATTGTGAGCACTCTTCAAATGTGAGTATTCTCAGACCGCTGAGTTTCTGCATTGTAATAGAGCTGATTTAGGGTGTTCGGTTTATGTTTTGGTGTATCCTGTTTGTCTGCTCTTCTTCTGAGGTCTTTTGGCTCTCGGAGAGTGTAACTGTACTCCGTGCTGGCAATCGCACTCGTGGTAATATTGCTAACTTTCTCACTGGAGGCTGGCCAGCAATGGGCAGAGTTTCTGTACGGTGTTTTAGACAAATCGGTACAAAACGGCATGCAACACCCGTCTCCGGTTTTCCCTCGTCTTTACTGCCTGGTAAAACTGAAAAAGAAACTTTGTCTCCTGCCATCTTGCACATTTCTGCTGTTTTTATTGTGTGAGAAATCTTTGCCATATGTATGATTGCTTTGTTTGTTGTAATTTCTAATTCTTAAAAGGGGCTGCGCAGGGCAGCGTGGGTTATGTTGTGTTCATAGGGACAATGTAAAAGTTGTGGCTTTTTAAAGGCAAGAAGTTCGTTGCTTAATGATGTTATGAGCTCAGTTAAAACTGAAAGCATAACTGTGCTATATTTACTCCTGTTCTGCCATGATAGCCTAATGCTGTAACACACATCAAAATGTTAAGCGTGAAATAATTTTTCTCATTTGCATGTGAAGTTGACTTAAACTTTTAGCACTAACTCAGAGTGGTTTTGTTGTAGTTAAATTTTGGTGTGTGTTCTTTATACAAATGTGCCGTGTGAATATGATGTGGTTTAGATTTATAGCAGTGCCGAGTGTGTTCGCTGCCTTAGTCAGCTGTGAGAGCTCTCCCGCTGGGGCCGCTCCTCTCTGATGGAAAAGGAGCAGCTGTGAAGGTGCTGTTTCAGGCTCTTGCTGGCATTAAAAAAAAAAAAAAACAAACCCCCACCAGCTTACACTGGAGAGGGGGAACCAGGCCACGTGACTCCCACCATCCTACCCTATGTCCCAGTGTGTAGGAGCGCTGATTGCTCTTACCCAATCATGCCTGGAATGCTGCTTGCCACTTGGGCTATTTCTGCTATCTGTCGCTATCAGGGCTGCAGTGCTAACAGTTTGGCAGATGGGACACTTTCTTGGAGTTTATGTCTTTGGTTTTTAACTTCTGGCAGTGCCTGAATTGTTGCTGTTCTCCCTCTCCCTTTCTTCTCTCTGTAAAACCATGGCCCATCGGCTGCGGTTTCATTTTGGCTCTGGGCGAAGCAACACAGCCCCTGAATCGGAGATCCTCGACCGGGAGAGAGAAGATGACTTTTTCATGGCATTCCACACTTTGCCAAGAAGAAACAGTCCTCACGCCTTCTCCCGACATGGAGCAGATTATGGTGGTGGCGGTGATTTGCAAGAAGTGGGCTCCTTAAAAAGGAGTACATCCATGTTTATTCCCCAGCTGCTGAACAGTATTGATGTGCGTCCAACGAGAAGCTCGTCAATGCAGATCTCTCTTCAGCGCAAAGCTGCGAATGGCTGCGTGGACGAGTGCGCAACCCTGGAATCGCCTGAGGAGACGCTTCCTTGCAAATTCTCGGACTTCAGGGAGCATTATGCATCCCCGGTTGAAAACCGTTCTTCTTCAAACAGTCCAGAGGTGACTCCTGAAAATTCTCCACCCAGCCTGACGGAAGAGTTAGGGCAACAGGTTAATGGAACTGTTTGCTGTAATCGTAGAATATTTTGTCCTATTCCTTCTAACAACCAGAGTGAGGATGCTTCATCAACTACCCAAGAAGGTGAGGTAAATGAAGCAGCTTCAGGTTTAAACATAAGTGGCGTGAGGATTCAGCATCGGGCTTCAAGTGCAGATGCGCCCCAGGTTACTCTACTACCCTTTGGTACTGAGGCTCAAAACAATGCTCCCACCCCTGAACCCCGGCGTTGGTCTTTGCAACATGTGCCAGATATGTCAGCAAATTCAGGGAAAAAGTTCTTTGTTCTCCAGTTACAGCAGCCGCAGGCAAGTGGTACAGGTGCAGGAGGTGAATATAACTTTGGCTTTACTGGAACAAAAGGGGACAGATTGGTCAGGTATCCTCGGATACGGCTAGAAAGGAGTACTTCCTACCCTGTCCAGCCGCCAACAGAAGAAATTAGCCCCACAAATGATGGATTGAATTCAGAGCTGCATGGAAATGGCAGGAACGGGTCGGAAACGTCTAGAAGCAGTTCAGTAGAGCGGATTCCTCAAGGACAGGGATGCTTGTTTAAAATCAGACCAGATCAAAACACGAGGCAGCAGCACTTCAGAATTCTTGTCACCCGTGGTCCTGAAGAACAAAATCAGGTTGTTGGTAAAGAGGGTCGTGGCACCCTTGGTCCTACAACAGCCAGCACCGCAGTAAGTATGATGCTGAGTATGCTATGCTATAAGATACAGAATTGCCGTAGGAAGGCTTTTCTAGGGTTGAGGCAACTGAAGCACTTCCATTGTTAGCGCTAGAATGTTCTGCATTTCTCTGGAGCAAGCCACGAATCATCTCTATTTCTAATCCAACGTAACTTTGCTCTCAGTTATGATTACACCCAGTGTAATATTTTGAGATCCTAATGTCACACGTGTTTTCTTAATTTGGTGTTACATCAGCTGGAAAGATTTCTAAAAATCAGAACATTGAAATGGCAAATTAAGTGCTTGTGTTAATTTAGTTGGCTGAGACCTTGCTGCAGGAAGAATTCTCATGCACTCTGTTTATAAAAACAAATACTTTGACAATTTCTAAGTATAATGTACACACGTGTGTACTTCTACACGATTTTTAAATGTCTACTGTAATGCAGTAAGACTATAGAAAGACTGCTAAGGCTATAGAAATCTTACAATAATTCCAATCAAGATATTGACTTAGCAGATAAGGTACCAACAAGTTAGAAAAAAAATAAATCTTTCTTATAGTCTTTTTTTTTTTTTTTTTGGCCTTCTGGAAATTAAAAACATGTCCTCTTTTTTGTGTGCCACAAGTCCCGATCAAACAACTGCACAAGTAGCTCAGCACAACTCAGTAAACTGTCTTGTTGTTTGTATTGGCCTTGATTTTGCTTTAAGATGACAAAATTAATCTTCTGGTTTTTCTTTGTTATAATGGGAGAAGATTGATGTTTTATGTTTTTAAGCCACTTTTGAAAAGACCAAAGTAGGAATGAAATTTAAGGGTTTAGATTAGTCATTTGCTTAAATTGCTTTCCTGTGCAATCTAACACTGCCCACTTGAGTTCCTAAGCCGAGTGATGCTGTATATAGAATAGTAAGCACTCTGGCTCCAGCTGTGAAAACAGAGTCACTAGAAGAGATTTTGGTCTTCGGTGCCCGTGTGTGCTCGTTCTCTGCGCTTTCCTTCTGTGAAACGTAGCACAGGGACAGCTGCTCGCTGCAGCAGGGCTCTCTGATGACTCTGCAGCTTTCCTCTCAAAAACCTAAGAGTCCTAAAGTTATTCTAGTATAACCACCTCTTTAGTTTTTCAGTAGACATTGTGAGCAGAAAATCACAAAGTTGTGCTAAGCTTTTATTTTAAAAAAGTAAAATTAAAAAAAAAAAAGTCCCTTGCCAGTTATGGGTTTCATTTCTGTCCCTATAGGATAGCAGTTTTGTTAAGTAGTGCATAGTGTCTCTCCTGCCAGCCTGAGAACATCTCAGCAGGAAAATCTGGAATGCAGATACGTCACTGATTTTCTTCTTCATTTGACTTTCATGTATGCAGTACAATATGTTGAGTGTTCTCATACTAAAATGAATCTAAAACTCAAACTAAAAATTAAATGGGAAAATGTATGTCTGATTTTTCCCTTTCCTGTAAATTATCCCTTGTTCCTTCCCAGTCATAGCTGTTACGGAGAAGCACCATAACCAATTCCGTAAGTAGCTGTAGCGTGTCAAACCCAGCACTACAGCAGCAGAGCTCTACAGGCCTGTGCAGCTTGCAGGGAGATGTGCCCCACTGTCTGTGCAGTAGTTCTTGTTTTCCTCCAGGAGAGAGATGGGCCCCCCAAAGTCACTTCTTTGATCTTCACTGTAGTAGTGACTCACATACGAAAGACGTACTTCAGTGTTTCCAGAGGAGAATTATGAAATTTCTTCCTGTATGCTGTTAGTTTTAGTTACCATGGGAAATCAATTTAGTCAGCCACGAAGCATGGCAGTCACAGAGGTGCTCAGTCCAAATGGTACTTGCATTCTTTAGTACAAAAAGTTTCAAAAATAAAGAATTAATTGAAACTTAAAACTTTTTCTTGGTGTTTTCTCATATTTGTAGTAAGCCCAGAAATACTGTGGTAGAGGTGATTGGCTAGGCAAAATGCCACAGGAAGTGTGGGCAATGAAGGCATTTTGGTGAAAGTTTTGCTTTATTTTGTCTACATATAAGACATTCTTTAGTAAGGTGTCATTTTTAATCTATCCCACAGAAGTTTGTTTGGAGGACCTATGATGCTAAGTAAGGGTGTGCCTGAAATATTTGCTCTATTAAGCTGAGGGGAAAACTTGTCATGTTTTATAGCTGTTAGCTTAAAAACAAAAAAGAAAAAATCTTGCCTCTTGCAGTTAAACAAGTTGGTGTGTATTTGATTGATATCGGGCATGGGCCTGGGGCTGTGAGCAGCTGCTACAGCCGTATTTATCTTGAGTGCAAACATTCAGGCGGGCGTCTGCAGTCCTACTGCTCCCAAGTGTTTATGACCTTTCAAATATCTTCTGTTTTAGACAGAAGCGGTTTGGGGCAAGCAGGATGTATTTCATTACAAGTCATTATAAAATATTAAGTAAAGCATGAGCTTACATCCAATTGTGAAGAATTTTATTTGGAAGCCTTGTTACAAATTCCTTCGACTACGATGATATTTTATATGTAATGCAATAGGCTACTGGGAAGTGTGTGTATGTACTGTGGCATATAACAAATACTCGCATTGTTTATAATTGGGGGCTGTGAGTGCATAGCTGTATTTGTGGGAAACGCTTCAAAAATCTCGTGTCTTGGACAACTGTTTCAGAGACCTGACAAAGGCATCTTTGTTGTGATAAAAATACAAAGTGCCCTAACAAAATGTTGTAGTACTAGTATTGAATTATGTTTAGTTAACTCTTGACTCTGCAAGTCTTAATTTTTCACAACTCAGCTTTTATTTTCCTTCCTTAGAAATAATTTTAGAATAAATATTGTTGTGAAAGTACAGAGAATCTACTTAGGCTCCTAAAGATCCTAGCTGGGATTGGGGCATGTAAACCCAAAAGAGTAGTTCAGCAGTCACGAAGGGTTCTGGGTTGCATGGTGCCCAGAAGACTTGGATGTGGGCACCTCCGACGTGGGCCTCATTCAGGCTGGTGCTGTGTGGCAGACCAGCGATGGGTTACCTGAACTCTAGCTGAGACACTGTCTTTGGCAAAAGTTCCTTTACACGAAAGTGGAAGCAGGGTTGGTGAACATGTGCAGTGCACGTGGTGGCTTTCACATGGACTCTGTGCGAAGTGGTTAAAAAGGTCCTCTGAAGAATGTGGAACTCAGTGGAATTAATGCACTAGAACTGCTGCTCCTCTGCCTCCGCCAAAGGCTGGAACATCCACTGCCCTGCCTCTCTGCCCTTCCTTGGAGCTCATGCAAAACTTTGTGCTTCTGTTGATACCCTGAATTTTGGTGGGGAAAGGTGTACCAGTGCCATTGTTTTAATAGAAATGCTTTCATGGGAGACCTCTGCCTGTCATTGAGGCAGCGGACTTCAGATGTGTCAGTGCTGAGCTCTGTGTTTGATCAGGAATAATTTTTATCACCTAGAGCAGAGCCAGCTCGCTCCAGTTGATAAAACTGTGCAGGGGAAAGGCAGAGTTGTTTGCTGGAATCCTTCTACAAAATTAGTAATTAGCAACCGACAATTACATGACCGCAATGCAGATGAGAAAAATGTAATTAAAATGTATTTTAATGCATCGTTATATTTATGACATATGGCATAATGAATTTTGACGATTTATTTTCTCCAAAGGGGATTAATGCTCCTCTTGGTTCCACTCGCCATTTTTCTTAGTTTCAGTGATACCTCTTCAGCGTTAAGCAGGTTGCTAGTAACCCCATCTTACCTTAGTGATTTCCTGTCACTGGGAATAGATTTCTCGGAGGGCAAAACTTTGCAAAGAATAGATAGTAATCCACTCGGAAAATTGCTACTACTGGGCGAGTTTTAAACCTCGAACCATCCTCTTTCACATCCCACTAGGAGAGCTATGAGTCGAGTCTGTTTAATCATGTTGGGGACTATTTATTTGTGGGTTTGACCTAAGAGAAAGCAGGTCAATGAGGTTGCTGATTGATTTAGAGGAACTGCTGGTGAAAATTTTCTAGTGTTCAACGGTGTTACTCAGTATCTAATGTTAAATCATGTATACAAAAGATGCACATTTCTGCTCTCTCGGATCAGAAATGTGTATCTAAAGAATTCAGCACTTCTGTAGACCCTCCTTACGTATTGAGACCCTGCTCTACAATATTTCTGCCTTAATTGGCCTGTGAATTAAACCACCAGAAATATAGAAGCTTGTGTCCAGAAATGCATACAGATTCTCCACGCAGAAAGCTCTATAAAGCTGACCCATCAGCTGTCTATATTGACAGCAATTTGTCAGAAAGGGGATGTGATCATGACATACTATATCATGTATTACCAAATAAAAGGGGGAAAATGCTAATTAACTTGCCTTATAGATTGGTGTTTCCTGTTACCCTATTTTGGGACAAAAGCTCTTGACACAACATGCTTCAGGAGATTCATAGGCTGTGAATATGGAAGTCTTGGGATAGGTTTTTTTCCACAGCTGGGGAAAAAAGATCAAATGAGGGAAACACAGTTTTATTCAATTCAACACATTGGAAAAACTGTAATACATTTAAATTGAAAATAAATACTAGTTAAGGGATGTCCAACATTGTGCTTTTTTTAGCGTGAATATTTATTCTTTAGACAATCTCACAAATCACAGTGTTTTCAATAGCAAGTGTCTGTTTTAGTGCCACTATGCTTATCTTCTTTATATTTCTATATATGACTGCCTCAGGAGTTACTACTCTCAGCATTGTGGGTCACCGTTCTCTAACTGGAGACAGTTTTCTGTGCACAGTGATACTCAAGGAAGAAACATCTGAATCACTGTTACTAGCTAAGCCTTCACTGCAAGAAGCAAAAGAAAATGAAATAAATTTCATTGTTCGCCGTCCTTTGAAGATGATGAATTTGTAGAGGAGCTTCAGTTGGCCATATCTTTAGGCTGTATCTCTACCATAGTATTTCCTTTTCTTATCTGTTTGTTTCACATTTCTACTCTGTCTTGGATCCAGTGGGTTGGAGAAGAAGAATTTCTTATCTGGCAATTCCATAGCCTGGCTCTAATGCCCAAGCAGCAATTGTCTGCGCTTGCCCTGTGCTACGCCTTCATTTCTAAGGCACGTACCACTGTGTGATAATTAAAAAGGGCAGTGGAGGAATAACATTGTTCTGTATTTTTTACCAGTGTGATTTGCAAAATATGAGACATATTTTGGTTAGTATGAAATTCAACTCTGGATTGAATTTTCTGGATTTTTACTTTTGTACATAAACTGATCCATTTGATTTAAAAAAAAAAAAAAAAAAATCCTTCAATGTTTCACCGTAAACTATGGCAAAGTCTGAAAGTCTCTTTCCTGAGATAGCACTGAGTCACCAAATGGTTTATGTATTGCTGATTAGCACAGGAAAAACTGATGCAAATCTTTAAAGACAAAATAAAATGGAAATGATTCCCCCCATGCCCCCCCTCCCCCTTGCAAGAGTTTACTTGTTTCACGTCAGCTAATGCGGTTGACAGAGAGATCTTAATTTTCTCTTTTAGAGTGGCTCTTCTTGCCCACTTTTGTGCTCATTCACCAGTCTGCCCTTGACATGGTATTCAGCACTTAATTTAACATCATTCATCATCTTTAACTAGCCCCCACGCTGATACTTTTCTGGGGCTTGAGTTGATACGGGAAATGGTGATGCTTTTGAATTGGAAAAAAGGTTTAATTGCTTCTCTTACAATTTCTGAACCAAGTCTAGAGAACTTTGTTCTCCAACTCTGTCCAAGTACTCCAAATAATAAAAAGACAAAAATGGGACAGAGCCTGTTCCTAAGGAATATGTAACTGTTTATCTGTCTGTCCTGTTTTCTCACAGATGATGAACTAGATTAGAACCAGCAGCCACTCCAGTAAGATGTATCATGCAGAGTGAAAACCCAGTTGGCATTAGAGACTCTCCTTCTGTCTGTCTGTCCACCCATCCATGCAGGCACAGCGGCAGCTGCCTGTGCAGAGGGTTCAGGTGGCTGCTGTTCGGTGCTGATGGCTGAGCTGTGCTGAACTGGTTCTGCAGCTTCCTCTGCAGTGTACAGCGGTCTAAATGGTACAAACCAAGGGAAGCCAAATTGGTAACGGTTTATTTGACAGCCTTTATTATACCAGGAGCATATTCTTGAAAATTTAGAGGTCTTTAAAACAGGCAAAAGCTATGTCAGAAGCAAGTGTTTCTTCCCAAGTCTTTTCAAGAAGAGCTGAATCAGTGCAGCTGTCCTGCCGCAGGCGTCAGTAGGCAAACGGTGTGGAACATCTTGCGCACCTTTCAGAGGCTGCTTTCTCAGCAGTGCCACACAGGACTAATGCTCTTCTATATTGCACATGTCAAAGTTTGGCGACCTACTTCAGGGATTGCTGTCTGGGCTCTAATAGGCATTTCTAGAACATACTTCCTGTTGCCCTTAGCTGGGTGTTTAAAACAGCTCAAATGAACAGTTCTGTGAATATCTTGTCTCTCCAGTTGCTCTAGGAGGAGTGCAGATGCCTACCTGGAAAGCCTCTGTCCTGAGCAGGCGAGGACTTTGTTGACGCCTGCAGGTAGAGGTGATGAAGTCCATCCCTCAAGTCTTTTTAGGTTTTCTGTCGAGGACAAAACCAATTCTTCTTCCTTCCTGTCTCCCCAACAAGCCTACCTCTATGTTGCACGGGAAGAAAGGTATCTCCTGACCACAATAGCCTGTGCCTAGAGATTACCACTTTTCTCATCCCTTTCTGTTCAGGGAGCTGCCCTGGGCTACAGCTCACTTCGGGCATTTCCCTCGTGTGGAAGAAAAAGACACACACCCCTCCTTTTTTCTTTCTTTTCTTACTTCCCTCCAGAAATCACCTGGCCCCCTTCCTAATTAGCCTTTCCATGAGCTTGCACATCTGTTCTGAAGAGACCTCCCTGCACTGGCAGGGGCAGGCCATCGGGTTCAGGCACGTGCAGGGCAGAAGCTGGTGTGACAAGAAGGGAAGTACCGAGGAGCAGACTGATTTTTGGTCTTGTCTTGTCTTTTCCCCGTGTGAGTGGAGGACAAATAGCACGTTGCAAGTGGTGCAAATTAGCTCGCACGTAATTTTGAGATGAGTTTTCAGAGAGTCAAGAATTGGTAGTGCTGTCTTTACCCTGTCCTTACACGTTCTCAGAGTTCCCCGGGAAACGATTCTGCATTTTATTGTTAGGCCTTTTTTTTTTCCCTGAAAGCTGTAACTTTTTGGTATTTCTCCGCAAAGAAATGAGAATAAAACATTGAGCAGAAGAGCTGGAAATAACATCACTCTCTTTAATAGCAGTAATAAACTATTTGCTTCTGCGTGGAAAGATTGTGTGCTGAGTTTCAGTACACAGTGATCTCTGTAAAGCTGAGTTTATAAGGCGCTCAATTTATAATGGAAATGCTGACGCAGTCGTAACAATGAAGGTGCCAGCCAGAGCAGCTCTGCTATAGATCTAGCCACAGAAAATTACGGATGATAAACCAGATACAGTCTCTTGATTGCTTTTTGTACTATTTAGCTCTTTTCTTATTTGAGAAAAGCTGTCAAGTAATGAAGAATTTAGGAATGTGCATGTTTCATGACTGTTCTAGTTAAGAAAGCTATTCTAAATCCTAATCTATCCTGTTTACTTAGTTTCCAGATTAAATCTCATTGTAAAATGTATTACTGCATACATTCATCTAAAATCTGGTGCTTTTATCTGTTCTTTCATCTAACAGGATGGCATCGGTAGCTTCCAAAAGTCAGAAATCTTGTACAGAAAAATACATTAATAAAATCAGCAGTATGACTATGCAGGTTTCTGTCTCCAAAAAGAATGAATAAATAAAAAGGAAAAACCTCATCTTTGCTCTAGTTAAATCATCTGATGCTATAAACCTAGCAAAATGCTGAGCTGTGTCTTACATATGTGGGAAAAGCTAATGCTAGAGCTGAAGTCCCAGGCATTGTCACTACCGAAATACCCTCCAGTCTCTGGGGGCAGGGGAGTACAGTGTGTTGGACGTTAAAACCTAACAAAAAACTTGCTTCTGATGAGATGAGTTGTGCAAATAAAATCCCTACTGTGCTGTACACTGTGGTGTAAATGCGGAGTTTTGCAGTTGCTTTGGTAGAATGCTTCATCTTCCCTTTCGTGCCAGGCTGAAAAGAATAACCTCCTGGGTAACTAGCGTTTCTGGGCTGTACTTGATGTATGCTAGAAAAGAATAAGAGAATATAAACTTTGTTATAAGGTGGGATTTTTATCTGCAGTAAAAGAGAGATTCAGGTATAAATTTCTATGACCTGACTGGCCGCCTTCTCAGGCACTTGTTGAAGTCTTATCTCTTAGTCCTTAAGGAATAGTAAGTAATCATTGTTTATAATAAGGCAACAGGAGCCTTCTTATTCAGCATTAACTTTAGTATTCAACAAATTGCTGGACACACACAAGCATAAAATTCCAGAATATGGTATTTTAAATGTTTTTATTATCAAAAGCAAGCACTTTAAAAATGAAAAGGAAGGTATTAATTAAACAGTGAAAATCCTTTCAAACAAGACATTAGAGGCTGATATTAATCCTTCTTGAGAAACTTATAGCTTAAGTTTTATCTCCTGAGTGTTTAAAACAGTTTACCTAATTTAAAAAGAAAAAAGTTTTTCTGCTTTTAAAATTATTTCTACTTCACATCCTGTCGCTAAAACCTACAGCTTATCAAGATGTGGGAATAGCAATATTATTTGAGGGAATATGTTAAATCACAATTATTTAAAATATTTTCATGTTGCTAAATAAAATTTTCAGCATTATTATCAAAGCTAAGAATTATATCCATTACATTTTGCACATACCGTCCTGGATGGTGAAAAACTCCTCTAATTTAAGTTTTGTGCTTTTTACTAGTTATACATTTTTCTTTTAATACTTTGTGCGGCAGAGACTTTAAATTACAAATAACGCTAACCATTTAGTTAATTTGATACCTGCTTCGAGCATGGTTTTATATTCACAGCATCATATTGCTACAAGGTATTTATTTGCTTCAAATTCTGTGAAAGTGGAACTGAGCTTTATTGTTGGGAAGTGGAGCAGAATCTCCTTTAGCTCGCACACAGGCAGCCTCGTGCTCTCTCCCCGAAGCTTTGGGAGTGGAGGCTGCAGTAGTTGCTGTGTTACGAACACTGCATTATTTTTAGCAGCTCTATCAGAGGGTGCGTGCCAGCACACTGAATTATCATAAACACCAGTGAAACCTACTTGTTGGGAAAGGCTTGCGGTACGGTTGGTGATGCAGCTTGCAGTTATGGAGCACAGTGTTTACTCACAGGCAATGTTTCGGAGTTCAGCAATCCATAATCTGGGGTTCTAGCCCTACACAGATTCATGAAGGTTTTTTTGTAATATTTGACATTGTACGGGATAGGATTGCAAGTGATACTCTACAAGGCACTCTAATCAAGCTATAGAGTACCTCTGGAAGATTTTATTTATTTATATAGTTTACAGTACTTGTGACATTATCGGCTTTCCCGATTCATGTCCAGTCTTGGGAGACGCCCTTTTGGATGCCGTGTGACTCGGTCTCAGCCGGCTCTGGGTGAGTCATGGAACAGGCTGAGAGAGAACCTACTAGCAGAAATGAGAAACCAGCTGGGCAAATCGCTTCCTGTAAAGAACTGATCATAACCACGGTCAACTAAAACGTGTAGTGAAGGTAGCAGAGGGGTCCTTGCCTGATCTTCCAGGAAGTCCAGCTCATTTGCATTTTGCGCACATGTGTTGAAGGTTCGGGCATCAATATAGGATTTTAGCTGGTTTGTATGATTTGAAGGTATGGGGCTAATTCTTGACCAATCTGACCTACATTGCAGAATCTATTTGCTCAGGGACAAGTCTGTAGCTCTCAATTTGCTATGTATTTCAGGCTGTTCTCTGCTGACAGGTGAGCATGCAGAAATTTCTGACATCTTCAAAAGCAATAGCAGGTCCTCCAGTCCTCAGGATTATGCCTGGCCACTTCTGCAATTATCAGTCTTTCTGAGGCATTTGAAGAATTTTAAATTCTCACGTATTTTAAAGTAAATAATTAGTTTGGTTTGTTCGTATATAGGCAACATACTGCAGATTGTTTGCTTTGTTCTCCTACTCTAGATAAAGTGTTATCATTCAGCTCTGGGGAAAAAAGGAAAAAACCCAAACCACTCTGGACTGTAACTTGAGCTTTCTCTGAAAATACTTCTCTGTGGGAAAGATTCAGTAAATGAATGCTGCTGAATGAAGGAAATGTGCTGCAGACGGTTCTTCATCTAAAAGGACAAGCTGTACTCTCAATAAAAGGTTCCTTCTATTTGCTTAGCAACCATCGGGGAAGAAAAACTGTTTTGAAGGAGACATGCAAATCTGCGTTTTCCTGCTGCTACTGGGGCTGCTACACCTTTGAAAAGGCAGACTTTGCTGTTTCTTTGACAGGGAGATATTAATGTCCTTAATACTTGTTTGTTTTATTGATTTACATTCAGAAATACATGGAAGATTTTTTTACAATTCCAGGATGAACGGTATTATGGCACTGTGGTTCAGTAAGCACCTCAAAGACAGACATTTTATTTTAGGACTAATCTTCTGGTTCTGAATTTTAGAAAACGGATCTGTTGC
Source organism: Dromas ardeola (assembly GCA_013398915.1). Classification (NCBI taxonomy): domain Eukaryota; kingdom Metazoa; phylum Chordata; class Aves; order Charadriiformes; family Dromadidae; genus Dromas; species Dromas ardeola. The sequence continues at coordinate 38,151 of VYZM01002762.1, forward strand.
CAACTCCGTAGTTACTTTTGCCTCTTCATGTATGTCCACTGAATAGTCAGTCTCTCCTGGTTTCTGACGTTGCTGCTCATTTTGCGCTCCAGTTGTGGGCAGTCACATGCACAGCACTGAAAAATAACAAGTAAAATGAGGAGTATTAGGAATTACAATGGAAACAGTTTAAAACATAATTAATTATCACTTTGGATGTAATCCGGGGCCTAAATATACTTTTGTGAGCCAATTCTGGGCATAAAAATTTCATAATGAAATAAGTAGTATTTCCATTTTCAAATAATTGCCATTTCTTTGAAGTGCGGCTGTATACCAGCAACTTCAGTATGAAATGCAAAGAAAAGCAGCTACAATTTGGTGCTTAAAGCCAGAACCAAAGGGGTTTTCAGATATCAATTAATTTGCGGTGACATTATTTGAGATCTATTACATGTTTAATTTACCGTATTAAAATATCTGATCTTAACGGAGCAAGGGGAGATACCTCTTTTGTTCTTTGCAGTTGTGGGCTTTGTGGGTAATGATGCAGTAGCCGAGTACGGGAAAGCCTCACAGTAGCCGTTCGGATGTGGGAAACTGGTCTGAATAGATTTCTTTTTGTCTGATGTCACCGTTTCTTAGTATCTTTCTGGCCTTGCAATATCTGCCCTAATGCAAACATCCTAAGTGAAAGCAAACTTTATCTGCTTTAAATTTAAGGAGAGAACTGAAAATAAAACTGTGTCTTACTGTTGCCATCCCCGCAGTAAAGCCTGTGGTGGTTTTATGTTAGGGAATTAGCATTGTATTGTGCTAGGTTTTTTTCCTATTTAGTTTTCTGTTAACTTAGGAGAAATAAAAAAAGGCAGTAGAGAAGGGTTTCTGTAGAGAATTTGGTTGCTCTCCCTATATAGACTTGTAAATAGTAAATAGAATTCAATGCAATTTAATACTTGCCCAAGTTTGCAGACTGTATCTGTACGTAAAAATGTAAAATATTTTAATTTTCCGTTAAATGGATGCATCTTTATCCCACAGTAGGACCTGATATCTTTGAAATTTACCAATCCTGCCTCATTTTTCCTGTTATTAAAACCTGGGTGTTATTACAATACACGCCTAATTTATAGTAATAAATATTTGGAGTTGCGGAGTATTATCTTACGTTCAATAGTTCCTCTATCATGAAGCTGGGAGCACATGGAAGCAGCGCAGGCAGTTAACCTTTGGACCTGTGGGGTACGCGAGAAGGTATGTCTGTTTGAAAGCATTACATGGGAGAACAGCCCCTTCCATCCTTATGGAAATCCCAAGCCTGCGAGTACTGTTCGTGAACCACACGTCTCCCAGAGCTCGCGTGTGACCTGTTCCCCACATGTTGCATCAAAATACTTGATTCTTTTTACATCTGCTACAGTCAGCATTTGATACTGATTTATTTGTTGCGTTACCCACTGCGCGCTCCCCTGATCCTGTTCCTGAAGAGCAGGAGCGGGGATCTGGGGGTGACAGAGCAGGAGCCGTCCCCGGGGGGTTCCCGCTGGGCTGTTTCAGCCAGCAGTTCCGCAGACACTGCCTCTCCTGGCCCTAAGCTGGGGACCCATCGGCTGCTTTTCGGGTTGGGTTGTGCCTTGCGCAGTGCGTTGGAGCAGCGCTGGCTTGGGCAGGTGCCATCCCTTGGATTTCTTGTGTGGGATGCCAGCCAAAACAGATGAGGGAAGAAGAGGGCGAAAAGAATGTGGCGTTGTCGGTTTGCAGCGCCAGCTCCATTCTCCATGGAGCTGCTGTGTGTGTTTGCCTTGTGTTGTGTTCCCTTCCGCAGCAAATGCCGTCTCCTCCAAATGGGACCCTGCGAGCTTGGAGCTGGAGAGAGGGCTTGCTTGCCTTTTGTTATGTTCCTGAGTTTTACGGGGATTAGCATTCCTGAGAAACATTTGCAGCAAATATTTCTGGAGTTCTGGCCTTCCTGCTTTTTCTTATAATCAAATTTAAAATATATATAAACATCAACTCCTTGTGCAGAATTTCAGGGTACGAACCAAATAGATTGGTAGCGGATTTTAAAAAAACGTGCACAACATTAAACAAACTTTTCAAGGTTTTTTTCCCATGTTCTTTATTTTTCACGCTGAGAGAGTGTATTACCAGTTACCCTACTGTTTGGGTTTTTTACTGACTGAAACTTAAAGCAGTAATTACCCACCATAAAGACCTTGCAGTAAATATTATTGATTGATCTACATGAACTAGTAACTGTCCTTTTCTGGAAGAATTAATTGCACAAAAATTCACATTATTCTAAGTTGAATTTTCATAACATCCTAAATTCCATCAGAAACAAGTTATATTAGAGGAAAAAATAACTGACCAAAGGAAATAGTTAAAATGGACATGGTTTTGGTTGCCTGTCATAAGGTATGAGCTAGGCTAAGAATATAGATTGTTTGTAGGTGAACTCTCCAAAAGGTCACTTCTGAGGAATAGTCTAGTAAAAGTATAATTCATCAAATAATCCAAAGTATAAACTAAGACACTGCATTATTCCTCCGTGCAAAATGTAACCCCAGTTGCAAAGGGGCTCCTGAACAAGCTCTTGTAGAAGCGTGGGCATGGCTGTTTCAGAACTGGGCATGTGCAATACCAGTAAGTCAACGTAATTTTTGGCTGTCCTTTCTGTCAGGAACAAATGTGTTATTTCTAACCTTTAAAATTTAGCAGGTCTCAAGGTTCCTTGTCTCAGCAAGAAAAAAAGTGGTTGAACATGTATTAGTGTAAATGATCATTCATTTAAAGAAATTAAGAAGACTGCCTTAGTTAACTGTCTGCTAATCAGCATTTCAGTGACCTCAACATACACTAGTTTTCTGTTTTTCTCTAGTTAGTCCATAGCTGCGTTTCCCCTCAGTGTTCTAATAAATAACAAGTATAATGTATTCTTGGGTCAGAGAAACTTGGCATTTAGAATTCTTACTATGTATTTTGGTTTTTTTTCCTTAGCAATAGGAAAATCATTAAAGCAAAAATACTACATTGCCAAGTCTAATGCCTTCCTGAACATAAGTGCTACTTGGATCAGGTGGTTGAAAGAATGTACTTAGTACCGTTGGAAAATTTAGTCTGAATAAATGTCAGCATGCTTTCTCTGATTCCGTTACTGCTATCTCATTTCTCTGCCTCCTGATACTTTCACAACTTTTTTTCCCTTTGTCACTGTTCTCTTTTGTTTAACCTCAGTCTACAATTCTTCCATCAGCCACATACCTAAAGCTCTGCATCACGGTCCAAGATAAACATGTTGATGGGTCTTAATGTAGTATAACGGAGTACTTGGAGAAGGTGCTTAACGAGACTTCTGCTCCCTTTCAGCCCTGGTGATTTATAGGACACTCACGCATCAGTTAGGAGGAGCAGAATTTTTGAAGTACTGCTGGAGCTCTTGCGTGTCATATCTAAACAAAAGCCTACATTTTACTGAGGCTGACTTCAGTTGCAGTTTTCCCGAATGTTGCTAATAAAGATGCGCCTTCAGCATCTCCAGAGTGAGAGAATTCAGCTTTGAGGTGAAGGAGCTGTAATTCTGGTAGCTGGACGTAACCCACATGCTCTCAGTGGGAATTGTAGCTTGTATAAATGTTAGTTGTTGTTTGTCTGCCCATACAGCCAAGTATTTTATTGAGAGTTCACAAGGGGTCAGATAAACATTTAGTGGCTTTCGAAAACTGTCTCTGGTCATTTGAGTACGTTGTGTTATGTGGTCAAGTTACAGTGAATTTCAAAGCGCTGCAGGGATTACTGGTCTTTCAGGCTGCCCTGAACTGTTTATAGTGGCTTATGCCCAAGTGTATAGCGTGTTTAAGGAGAGTATGAAATAGCAGAAATTAGCGTGTCTACTGAATGGAAAATTGTGGACTTTTATTTCGCCTTGAGTCATGTTTTGGTATATGTTACTGCTACTTTGAAAGTAGTACGGGAGTGTGCATACGGAGGAAAACAAATTCAGGAATAGTATTGGGTAATAAAGGAATATTACATCAGTGTAATGATGTGTGTGATGGATGACTAAAAATATGATTGTTCTTCAAGAACATTTTTGCACCATTGAAGCAGTTCTTTGCTGCAGGGTTCTTTGCTTGAAAATTGTTCTTATTTATATGGCGAAAGCTAGGAAATTCGACCAGAAATTGTGGGAGAAGGGCTGCAGAGGAAGAATCAGTAGTCCGAAAATTTACAAAGTAGACTGTTTTGCTTGTCACACGTGTGGTGGGTTTGGCAGCGTCAGGTTCCTGGTTGGACTCAATGATCTTAAAGGTCCCTTCCACCCTAGGCGATTCTATAATTCTGTGTGTATGCAGAATATGTATACATTGTGCGTTATGGAAGTGATGCACCTCTAATCCTTCTACTTTTTATTAAAATAGCGATTCCTTTTTTGACTGATTTTAAGAGAAAGAAATTATGACTCCTGGATTTTTTCAGTTTTGTCCATGTTCAATTCCCATACAAGTCACAGTCAGCATTTTTCAGAGGCGGCTGCATTCCAACAGGCTCTAAACCTGTGATTTCCCCCTGCCGAATCTTAGTGTATGGTCAAGACAGCATAGGAAAAGATTGCTGTCGTACTTTTCAGCTCCCTTCTTCAAGAAGCAGCAGGAGGCAAAAGAGAAGGAGGTAACGTTTTAAGAGCAGGCAATGTCCATTTCTAACTTTCTTTTGCTATCCCGTTGCTAATCTTGCAAGAGTTGCATACATTCTGCATCTTGAGCTCTTACGTCTTTCGGATCTCAGTTGCTGCAGTTCTCCAGGATATATTATAGGCATTGGATTAGGTTTAGAGAGAATATAACCCCCCCAGCACACTAGAGCATTTTTACTCTTCCAGTGCTTGGCTTTTCTGAGGGTTGTATTTCTTAATTCCTTTCTGCCAAGAAAGCACATATGTAGAAAAATTGGTCATGACAGATGTGTAGTGAAATCCAAAAGTCTGAATAAAAGGCTGAATGGCTGTTGATGAGGAAATGAAACAGAAAAAGTAGGACATCTCTTTGAGCAAAAGAAAAAGGTAGGATAGATAGATTAGTGAAGAGGAGAAAAGAAGAAATGGTAATAGAGACAATAAAAGCTCTGTGTGATTTGAGTGGTTCAAAGTGTCTGCAACACAAGGCAATTTTAATGAACAATTTGCCAGCTAATTATCCTCTCTTTAATCTGCTTAATATTGTACGCCATAGCAGAGTGTACCAAGCCTACCTCACTTGCTTCCCAGTATTAGTGGAAATAGTTCCCAGCTACAGTTACACTTCACTTTAGAAATCCCTTCGCTATAGTTTTGTAAATTACTGGGTTTTGAGGGTGAGCCATGTGAGCAGCACTACTTCATAGGGAATAGTCCTGAAAGGAGGCAAAACAGATGTTTGCTAATGCGCAAGGAGCGAGTTTAAATAAAATAGGTGCTTCTGTGGGGAAGATGACAAAATTCACATGTTGTGAGCACGAGGTCCTGCGTTCATGGCAGCTAACTTTGAGCATCGAGCTGATTGAGAAATGCAGTTACTGGAGGCTGTGGTCCATCATGGATAGCGCTGTGAGCAGATGGGAGAAGCTGTTAGTCTGCCTGACTGCCCCTCTTCACTGGCGGGGAGACATGAAGGCAGCTGCCCTTCTGTGTCGGTGCTCCAAGTCAGCCCCAACGAAACTTGACCGAGGTTCTCAGTCTTAGATCTTTGCCAGTCTGCACATCTGAAAGAAAAAAATGCATTTCTCTGACCCTTAATTGGATCACATTGGATCCCACAATGATGGATCTGATACTTTCCATTTAACTGTGTTTCACAAGTTTTTGTGAAGTGTCGCAGCTGTTTAGTCATTTTCTTCACATGGTCACAAAAAAGGTTGTTGATGTTTTGCACTGTGTTGATTTATCATCTTTTTTCTACAGTATAAACATGGAATTTCAATATTCCGATATTCCTGGTCGTATGATACAAGTAGCTGTGGGTAGGTTGTGTCAGTTGACAAACACTGTGCGCTGCAGTATGCTGCTGTGCATCCCCCCCAGGGCTGCCCTCTCCCAGGCAAGAAGCAATGCTAAATATGAGTCTGAGCAAATGAAGAATTTTTGGGCCTCTGTGAAGTTCCAAGTAGTAAAGTGCAGCTGTTCGTGCTTTGGAGCCACCAGCTTCTTCCTTGGAACAATTCTCCTGTTGTAAACCTGCCTTCATTTTGCTCTCTGACTTGACCAAGTTAGCCTCTCATCTAAAATTTTTCAACTTTGAATGTCATTGTTTTCTAAATTCTGTATCTCATACACAAAAATACAGAACTTGAATAAAGTTTACTCTGTTAGATATGAGGGATAGTGACTCCTTAGTGTATGCTTCTGTGCAGTCTCAAGCATACTCACAGTATGAAAAATGCTTTAGCCTCGGTGCCCCGTACCAGTGGCAGTGCGTATTTCATTTGATAAAGGCAGCAGGCATACAGCTTTGAGGGCAAAAAGTATTGGGGCACTTGGTAAAAATTTTTAGAGCCGTTAGAGTATTAAGGGAAAGAATAATGGTAGGATAATGGTAGAATGCGAAGATCTTGAAACATCCAAGAATTTCAAGCACAGTTTAGTTAAACTGTTCTTGGAGAGGCCTCTAGGCCTGAGTAGGACGCGTTAGGAAATTGAGGAATTCCTCAGCTAGTAAGAGTTGTGTTCTATACCGTTTGCTGGAGCGTTGCATGTACTCTGTGTGCTTTTCTTCTACTTCATAAACCAAGCGTTTCTTTGCTGGTTTTCTTTGCCACATTTTCCAAACCTAACACCGAGAGAGAACGTTGCTTTCTTCCATCGTTCTCTGGCTCCGTAGCTCAGGTGAGGAAGGCTGGAGGCCTTTGAGCAGAGGGCAGGCTCGCCCCTCGGCTGCCTGTTGCCACCCGGCAGGCCGCTGGCCACCTTTGCGGCCCAGCAAGGACATGCTGCTGGGCCACGCTCGGCCTGGTGTCCACAGGTCCCCCGGTCCCACTCTGCAGCTTCCCAGCTGCTCAGCCCCAGGCCTTGCCTGCGCAACGGGGTTGTTCCTCCCCAGGTCAGGACGTGGCGTTTCCCTTTCAGCTCCAGGAGATTCCTCTCAGCTTGTTTCTCCAGCCTGTCCGGGTTCCTCGGAATGGCAGCACAAGGCGCTGGGCTGTCAGCCGCTCCTAGGTTTGCATCACCTGCACGCTTGCTGAGGGTGCATTCTCTCAATCAGCCAGGTCACTAATTATGATGTTAAACACTCCAGGACCCGGTATCGCTGCCTAGGGTGTTCCACTGTTGACTGGCCTCCAGCTGGTGGGTGGCTCAGAAATTTTGACTGCTAGAAATGTTTTCATGTCGCGGGGAAATTAAAAAGATTTGACTTGCACAGAATCGGTTATATCATCATGTCCTCCTCATGCTGCTAAAATTTATAGATACCTTGACTTAAAGTACAGTCATCAATTAAGTTAGGTATATATGCAAGATTGTACTTTGTGTAACTTGAAGCTACTTCATGTAACTCTGTCAAGAAAAAAGGGTTTCGGCAAGAGTTCTTTGGAAAACTGCTCTTACAATGCTGCCCTTTTCATAAACGTGACAAAGCCAATGTGAAGTAAACAGGTTGAGATTGGCTTGTTACACAGTTTTGCAAATTAACTATCAAAATGCGATACCTATACTTGCAGTCTGGTGATTTTGAATAGATGAACTGGTCTGGACAAGTTAGAGGTTTCTGCAGTTCTGTGCTGCAGCTAACTATTACGGAAATACTCGTTCAGCATCGGATGCTGAAATTATTGCTCTAGGTTGGAGAGGTCAGGGTTCTCTGTTATGTCATAGAGCAGGTTGTTGTGCAAAACTGCCCCAGCAGCTTACAGTTCTTACTGTTCCCTCTGCATTAGTGGCTGCTGAAAGACAGAGACATGTTTGTCCCATCTTTTTTCAACTATGGAAACTTAGATTAAAGAAAAAACACAGCTAAATGTCCCTAACAGGTGAAGCATGTTCCTTAATACAGCTGTGGTCCTTCAGCTGAACTCGTGGTAGCAAATACTTCACCTTTTGCCAGGAGAAATGTACACAGGCATTTCCTTCAGGAATAGAGAAGGGTGTAAACAAACCACAAGCCGGTAGGAGCGACTTCAAATCAGTACATAAATCAGGCTGTTGGAACCTACTGGCAAGGGCTCCATTTTTTGCTGTATTTTCTGTCATCAAGAACGTACAACTCTCTCAGCATTATGGCTGCGGTGTTGGGATTCCCCATCCCAATTTTAATGAGAAGCCATAAACTTACGGCTTCACTTGTTTGTTTTAATTTGTCACTAGTGTGATTTCAGCTCCTGGGATGCAAGTGAAATCAGCTCATCCACGGTATTTTGGATATTTTGGAACTTAGTGGTGCTTACTTGATTATCACATTGTGAATCTGTAGTCCATCTCAGCGTCATCTGCTCACTGTGCTCCGCTGTTCTTTCTTGAAGAGTTGTAATGAAAATTCATGAGAAGGTTATTTCATTTTTGTTCTGAAATGTTTTTCTAAGTCAATGATTCCTTCATGTCTTATGGAACAAGGGGCAGAAACTGTCCTAACACATTTAATTTGTTCTAGACTTTCTACCCGTTCTTTCACTTACGCACATTGATTCTGTTCCTATTTTCCACACCCTCTCACAACTTAGGCCCGATTTCAGGATCTCTCAGGCGTCACCTCCCTCCTCCTGCCAAGGCTTCTCCTTTCCTTATTCCCCTTTTGGTCTGTCCAGTATCGGAAGAAAAACGGATTCTTATCATTTCAGAGGCTGTTCCTAGTGCAGCACTACTGATAATAGCAGGTATTCACTCTTGCCGGACGTCGCAGATACAGCCTTTTGTAACTGCGACCCATGGTAGGGCGAGGAAATAGAAGTCTGTTTCCAGCACTCCTGTGTCATACATTTAATTATGAGAGGGATCTAAATAGGAAGCCATTTTATTATAATGAATGGAATAAATCTTTAACTTGCTGTCTTCTCTCTGGCGTGGTCCAGAGTTTTTTTGGTTGTTAGTCATGTTTCAGGAATGCATTAGATCTTGGCATAGGTGCCCAGTGTTTTTCAGTATGTTTAAATAAGCAGTGGCAACGCAAGAGAAATATTTTAGAATTTAAATTATTTATGCTTATGTACTGCAGCTTGCTTAATCCGTTTAAGGATCTAGCTGCCTTGGTTGTCCATGCTTGCTAGGAAGTAGACTTTTCTCATTCAGCTGTGACAATTTTGGAGCGCTACTGCCTTGTCTCTGAAATTGCAACTTAAACATGTTGTCTTTTATTTCTGGTTGGGTTCGTGAAGGGCCTCTGCGTGTTACAGGTTTTGGTCTTGTCAGAGATCATTGGTCTTGAGCGAGCGTGCACCAGTGTAGGTAATATCCTGGGAACCAACTGGGCAGTGGCTCGTCGTTAACTGTCCTTAATGGATGGGAATGATACCAGAGGGTTTACAGTAGTTAACTCTTAAAGTAAAAGTCTTCACACGTGACAGATGTGGTTGAAGGAGAATAAATTCCTTCTGCTGTGCAGCAGTATTCTAGGAGGAGTTAATTCCTCCAGGATAAGCCATACAAATCCACTAGAGTCTATTAATATACCTGAGGTACCCTGTTTTTTCTTTACTGTTTCCGAGTGGTTACAAAGCATTGTCAGTGACAAATTTGCAAAAGCTAACCTGTCGTGGGGAGGCGCTCTGCACATCAGCGGGTCCCCACCACAGCCTGGACTGGGCCTTGAAAAGGAAGTAGCATGGAAACTAAAATATAACTCAGGCTCTTCTTGCATTAAGTTTCTGTGAACACTATTAAAGAAACAGTAAGTATTTATTTTTGTACAAATGAATAACAGAAGGTAATTGTTTAGGAAATAAAATGGCCTTTGTATTCTGGTCTACCTTCACTTCGAGATTTGCAATAGGAAAAACCACTACCACCAGAATTTATTCTGTTTTATTCCGTGGTTAAATTGTATGCGTTACAGTTGAACACAAATACTAAATACCTGTAGATTACTGTTAGGTAGTAAATACTGTCCCCAAATCAGAATTTCACGTAGAGCCTCTATCAGCAGAGCTATTTGTCAAGATGAATTAAAAACAGAAAATACCAAGTCCAAAGAAAATTATACGTTCAACAACAAAACTTAAGTTTGCAGTGTAAAGTATTTTTTCTGAAATAGTTTGCTTTCTAGAAAGAATTACTGAAACATTTTTTTTTTAAACATCTTGCATGTATTATGTCACAAAAAGAAATAGTGAAAAAAAATAGATTGGAAAAAAAAAAAATCCAGCATTCAGACATATTGGTTGAAAAATGGAAGATACATACCTACCCAAAGAATCTGAGAGAAGCAACTCAGTAAATCATGGGTGATTTCAAGTCACCTGTTACTCGTTAGGAAAGAGACTTACTAAGAGACTGTTATCCTGAATGTCATGAACAACATGTTGGATCAGGCATTAAAAAAAAGAAATCTGAAATTTAGGATGAAAGTAACTTTACCAAACTTCAGCTACCTAGAGATTAGCCATTTTGTGACCTTGTGATGAAGGATCTGCTTTTGGTCGGTAGAACAAAACACCCCCGGTTTGTTTTGGGTACCTGCCTGCGTGTAGGGGTGACCCCAAGCCTTTGGTCTCATGAGCAGCTTCAACAGGAACAGAAAATTTGCGGTACTTATTTAGGAGTTAAATTTTCCACTTGCATCCGTAGAGTACCAGGAAAGTTGGTGACTCTGTTGTTGTTGTTGGAATAGCCAGTTTGCAAACTGCGTATGAATGATGAGTATCCCTTAGTTGTGATCACCGTATGTGCTAGAACTAGGAGTGCAAGCCAAATGATTTGTGCCTTTTGTGTATCGTCGGGTTTGGTCCCTCAGGCAGTTCTGCTGTCCTGCCCGGTGCAGCGGAGAGGCTGCCCGGCTTGCTGCTTTGGTGGGTCTGTTTAGCAGTAACTGGGGCGCAGAGCAGCGTGTTAAGCACAGGGATGCGGGTGGGTGGGACGGGCTGGCTGACGTGCCCAGAAGGGGGGCACTGGAGTGTTTGGTGCCACAGCGCAGAGCAGTGCTTAGCAATGCTTAGCGTTTCCTGCAAAGGGCAACAAGGGGGAAGGAAGGCTTTTTTTATGTGCTTAAGAAAGCTGCAGTCAGATTGTACATACTGAAGGTCCTACCTAAAAAGCTTTTAGTCAGTTACAGGTTTGAGCTATCACTGCCCGTTTTACACTTCTGCCTTCTCCCCATCTGGCACGAAGCCGAATGATGGTGGGTTTGAAGCTTCCAGAAAAGAGAAGAGTGCAGCATGGAATTCTGCAAGATAAAAGGTGCTGAGAGTGCCTTTTTTGTGAACTCGTAACACAGATGAGGTAGTGAGATTTGGGAAATCTGGGGAGGATGTTAATAAGGGGTCTTGGTATTTGGCGAGGCTGGAAGCAGACAGGGTATCTGTGATTTGCCGTTGAACTGGCTCCCTGGGAAGGCAGCGCTGCTAACGAGAAAAACATTTTACAGCACAATCCTTTCCAAGTACGAAAGCGGTTAGTAAGGACTGATGTAACTACTGCTCCATCTTGGTTGTGCTTTTAAGAACACTTAAGTTTAGAGTTATGAATATTTATCTATTTTGTCGGTGTTTGGAATACAATTTAAAATACCACCTTTTAAATAAAAGTTCTAATAATTAATTCTAGTAGTAATAGACTATAATTAGTTCTAATCTAATGATTCCTAATCTGGTAATTTTAGTGTTAACTATTCCTCCTCTTGCTTTTAGTTCCTACTTCGTCATGTCTTAAGTGCAGAAATAAATCACGAGTTCTGTATGCGAAAAGCTTAGCCTTGCTTTTGTAATAATGCAATTTTAATAAAAGCTGGGTACAGGAATAATTGTACAAGGAAGAAGGTGTTTCATTTGGTCTAAAATGCAGAATCAGTGATAATTCTTCTTTATTTTAAGCTATTTTTATTATGATTGTGGAAGGAAGGAGAGACTGTAAGTAGTTAGACAAATTAGCTAATTAAACTGGTATATGAGGTTTCCTCCTTAACTGAAACCAGAGTTTAAGGTTCTCCTGTACAGATTTTATAATTGTAGCGTTATTCATGCAAATGAGATCAGGGAGTTGATATGCCTTAGGTGTAGAAAGACATCTGTCATGGCTAATAATATTTTAAGATTATAGTCAAAAGCAGTTAAAGATAAATGTGCTTTGTTTCCATTAATAAAATCATGTTTTGCTGCTAGTTTAAAAAAAAAAAAAAAAAAAAAAACCAAAACAAAAAAAACANAAAAAAACCAAAACCAAAAACACAAACTTATGTGAACACAAATCCTCTTTTGCTTTTTGGGGTCCCTTTCATTTTTAAAGCCTTTAGTAAAAGTAAAGTTCTGTGTTTTTCCCATTCAGCTACGTTACAAATCTAAGGGCTCTGGGACTTGAGACAAAAGAAGGAAACTGGAGATGTAATTGTATTTGTGGGGAGAAGGGAGTGTATGTGTCTTAGTTTGTTGTTGCTTCTGTTGTTTTCTTTAAACACATTCCCCTGTTGAGGGCAAAATGATTGATTTTTATTGTGTTATCTGCAAAAATATTTTTAATGCAACAATGGCTTCCTATATTAGAATAATTGCTTTTATGAAATGAATACTGGTTTTGTTCATAAAGTAACAAGACCAGGACTTTGCTACATTGTTATACCACTGCAGTGTGTTTCTGGGTTTGCTAATTAAGGGGGGAAATGAGCTTTCTCTATCAAGGTAAAATGTATGAATTTATGTAGTTTTATCTAAAGGCAGCGGGTGTTTTCTGCTATCGGGTTGGTATTTTTCTTTTTGGTATGTGCAGCTCTCTTGTATTTATGTTGTGACAATTTGGTGCTATATAAGTGGGACAGTCTTTAACCCTTGGAACAGCTTCCCTGGCACTTGGCAGGGATGGTACATCATAGCTCAAGTGCAGGGCTTAAGTAATACATAAGTAAAATTTGCTTAATTCTTGCTTAATTTTACACTTTGTGCTTGAACAATTTGGCTGCTGAATTTGCTCAACGGTGGTAACCGCCTCTTTACAGTCTTGTGTTTTTCTTTGCCAGGTTGGGTTATTTTGCCAGTTTCTCCCAGCTTAAACTGTGCCATTAGCTTTTGGCTTTTAGAAAATATCGGCTTAAAGCTTGGCTGTATGTCCCCAAAGCCTCGTGCACTTCTGCACCTTGAGGGGCTGATGTACGCTGACACACTGATCGTTCTTTGCAACCAGTGTTAAAATTGTCCCATAATGATAATAGCCTCTCGGCCGTGTTTGGTTGGGTGACGGGGCACGTGGCTGCAGCCACTGTGGGACTGGCTCACCCCCGGCCAGGAGCTCCTGGCGTTAGGCACGAGAGAAAGATGAGGAGCTAAACAACAGAAAATGAAGATTTGACCCTCAGGCAACCACAGGACATGAGATCTGAGTTTATAATACAAAACATCTTGTATTTTTTGTTGCCTAACTCTGTTTGCAGCGTGAAGGTCTTGCATTCGCATGCCTCCAGTACAACCCCGTTAGAGTTGGTGAGGACAATGCAGAAGTGTGCACAGCCATGGTTCTGCAGTCTTTTCAAGCATTTACCTCTCCGTTGCATACATTTGCGATGGAGCGCTGCTGGGGGAGGGTGATCTCAGAACAGCTTTCTCATCACCTACAGGGATCGTGTCACCCAGTTCTGAAATCAAGCGAGATCTGGGTTGGAATGTGGCATCTGTTTAAACAGTGCACAGGAATAGTACACAACAATTTTTAGGTCAGGAAGCTGAGAACATCATGATCAACTGAAAATGCCAAGGGAATCGTAGGTGGGTGGACTGTTATTACCCAATCTGGTATTTGGCCAGGGAACCAAAACATCTCTGAAAACTTCTGTGGGATTGTTGGTAACCCCAGCTGGTGAGTACTCACCTCCGCATCGCCGGGGGGTGTCAGCATCCAGCAATACAGATTCTCTTGTATCTTTTAAATTTCTTCCCTTTTGTATCTCCCCCGTCTCTCTGTCCACTACTTCCGTTCCACCCACAGATGACGATGCGACATCACTCCAGTGGTTGGCAGGTGTTGCTGGTTCCCAGGCCAGGGCGGCCACCAGCACATTTGCAAATAACAAAAGCATTCAGTCGGAACCTGTTGGTGGTTGTTCCCAACACATGTCTGTCCTACCCCTCCTGCTCTGGCTCCTGCCTCTCTGCTCTACCATCCATCCTCCTCAGTTATCCCAGGGAATTTCTTAATAGGGTCACTTAGCGAACTAGATCAGGCAATGAATGTTCTGATTTTAAAGCCAGCTTAATTTCTTGATCTAGTTCATGCAAGCACAATGGGAGGTGCAAGATACTACAGTGCCAGGGAGTATGGGATCAGGAGTGACTTGGTCTGCTTGTGTCACTAAACGCTGATGGTAGTGATTGTAAATGGGAATTTCATTGCATGGACTGGAACTCTTACATCAGTCAATCTTTTATCTAAGTTGTTTTCTTCTGTTTACTTAGTAAATGACTGGATGCAGGTGTTGATGTGCTACTTCCAATATCGAATGAATCCCTGAGTCACACTGTTTCACAATCACATCTCTGTATTGGTACCATAACAATGTGTAGGTGTTTGAGGTACCACATCGCAGGTGATGGCTTGGAAACCGCTCAAAGTATCCTGGCTGTTGACTTTTTAGATTCCTGTCACTGACATGAATTCATTGACCTGGAAAGAAGGTCTTAAGATACGCAGAGTGAGTTGCGCTTTGGCATAACTAAGTACCTATTTATGAAGTTTTGCTGCATAGCCAAAATGCTTTTTTTTTTTACTGCTGTTTGGACACTGTAAAATTTTCAGGCATTTTCAGAAGTTTGTGCTGCGTTATTTGTGATCAGTTTTACCAACGTGGTGTATTTCTGTTTCTAAAAACAGGAAGGTTTTTGAAAGTGCAAGGCTATTGAGACAGTTGTCGATGATGGAAGTGCATCTTAGGGATCAGAAGATGCGACACAGGATTTCACCAATTTGACCTGTTAGTAAATTGCAGCACTACAGTCTGCTTGGGAGGAGAATTTGTGTATTAGGAGTGTTTGTTTGTGTACACATATGGGGTTTTTAAATAGTATTATTCTGTTGATTAGGATTTTTCTGCTTTTCAAGTCCTCTAAGACATATCTATTGTATGATAATGTGTTAATGCTGCTCCCAGAACTTACATGGAGATATATATGTGAATAATCATTATGAAGATGTAAGATGAAAATAAAAACATAAACCAGAAAGGTATGTGTGAAAATTCAGCAGGAAAGTGTATTTAAAAAACTGCTAACAGGGAAATTATCTACTCGAGGCTGCCTGACATACTTGAGTTCAGCAGTAGAGCTTTTGGTAGGTCTTGAGTGCCTGGAGCTGGGGCCTCTGTGTGAGCCCAGGTGGCAGGAGAGAACCGCAGCTGCAGGTGGGCCTCTCTCAATGCGCTGTGCCTCCAGCTGCTCACACGGTACCGTACCATCTTACCCAAACTAAAGCAATTCAAAGAGAGCATTGGTTTCTACTTGGTGGTCAGAGAATTGGGTTTTGAGTATCTCCAGTGGTGGAAAATCCAGAGCGTCTTCAGGCAGCCTGTTCCAGTCTTGGACCAGTCTGACAGTAAAGAAGTTTTGTCTTCTGTTCAAATGGAATTTCCTGTGTTTCAATTTCTGCCTATTTCTGCTTATCCTGTCGCTGGGTGCTGCCAAGTCTGGCTTAATCGTCTTCACTCCCCCCAGTCAGGTATTTATACAGCTAAAAGCTGTCGATACCAGCTGTGGCAACCAGTTGGTGACCTGCGAGGTCTGCCCGCTCCTCCTCCAGGTCCTTCGCATCAGTCATGCAGCCTGTTGGTGAAAGCCCTGACTGACCTGTTTTGTACCTCTGTTACTTTCTGAACTTCTGATTTGTATTTAGGCTGGAATAAAGCTAAGCGGACTTAAGCTGCCTGTAGTAGTTCCTCATACGTGCTCAGCTGTTACCCAGATCTTGTCTTACTTTGCAATGGTTACTGTTTTATCTTATAGTGAATACTCTAGTTAGGCATACTTAAAGAATTAATATTAAATAATAGGTGTACATCTGAGGTAATATTTATCTTTTTATTCCAGAATTGAAATAAGCAGGTACTCCTGCAAGAACATGTCTTACAGGAAAATATAAGGGAAGACTTTCATTGATATGTGCTCATCTAGAATCTCACACATCCTGAGTAGTGTTCCAGTTTTACTTGGGATTTCCTTCTCCGAAATGCTGCTTTGTCTGTGTGACGCTTTTTCAGACAAATCAGTATGCCTGTCCTTCTTGGAAGCTTATTAGAACCCTTCTTGAAGCGTTGTCTTTCTGAACTTGAGATTATTCTCTAAGTTTATTTAAAAATTAGCTGTCAATTATTAAGGGTCTGTAACAGTTTAACTGTTAACTATAGACACTTTCCCTTCTGGAAAACAACAAACTTAAATGTTTGAAATTAAGATCAATACAATGCTTTATTCATAGTTTTTCTTTGTAAATATGACTCCCATTGTGTGTCAGTACCAAGAAAATTGGAGGTGCGTGTATACCATCCTAAGTTGCAATGACATTTTCATGGTTTATGCCTAGATGTTGATGGCTGCCTATCTTTCTATACTTTTTACTAGACTGAGGGCTTTTAGGGTGGTGTAACTTTATCCCAGGCTTTTCTTACTGGCTTTACAGCTTGGATATAGATCAAGTTGCAGACTAATTTTTACATGCATTTGGCTTGTGAGTGTCACCTTGTCATCTAAATCTCACATGCTGAACAGTTGTTTCACATTTAAGTTGTTTGGCACAAGTTAGAATTTTGAAGTAGTTCTGTTGTTTTATAAAGCTTCTTAAGTCACTGACTAGTAATAACACTTATTACTAATGAGGTGTTTTCTCATGCCATTGCCTTCAATGATAGCTATCTTCTAATTTTGATCTTTAATGATACCATAGGTAAAATACAAACTCTGCTACATCGTAAAATTACACATACGTTTACCCTGAGTCTATTTTAAACTATCTAAACTAACCAGTATCTTCTTTCTTCCAGCAGTGATTACTTATGGTTCTTGTCCTTATCCTCCTCCATCGCACTTATCTCCTTTTCTAAATTCAAAGGAAAACGAGGTGCCTGAACCTTGCCGCTCTGGCTGCTGTCAGTGAAATGGGTCCTTTACACAGAGTCTGTGTGAGCTGTGCCCAAGAGGAAGCAATTTGTTGACCTTGAAGTTTCCTGATGGTTTTTTGGGAGGTGGGATGGGAGGGAGTAGAAGGCATCAAGGAAGAAGTGAATCATTCTTCAACTGTTGGTTCTTCTGAGCTTCTACTACCATCTCTGCTGGCTGGCTGAGATACGCACCAGGGCTGAGTGGTTGATAGTGAAATCCTTCCTCCTGTTGGCTCTCCCCCTGCAGCTTCAGTCTTCCTTGCAATGGGGTGGCATACCTGTCTGCAATCTTTTGGGTTTGCAGTTGATTTTTGCGAGTTTTGGCCTAGAATGGGTGGTTAATTTATTTCTGCTTGTGACTTCTGGGCACTTTGAGGGCCTGTGTTGAGTGGTTCTTGTATGACATTTTATTAACTTTGCTCCTGACCATTTCAGCAGCCGCTTAACTTACTGACTTTTTGGTATTACTTTTGGAGGTGAATGATATTCAGCTATCGGTTTAACTTGCAGATTGAGCCGAAACATATAACATCAGATTATATTTTAATGTAGAACTGACTTATTTGAGTATTGAAGCAGGATTGTCTCCCTTATTTCCCTTATGTTGGACATCACTTAAAACAAATGTATCGTGCTGGAAGGGTTCCATGAACCTCGACAGGTTAAGCAGCCTTTTTCCCCTTGTAATTTGCTGGATAGCTGAGATTTTGTCTGCCCTTGGGATTTGGTGATAGTGACCAGGTTTCATTGCCATGTCTGCATTGATGTAACGGGTAA
This sequence comes from Dromas ardeola, assembly GCA_013398915.1. Lineage (NCBI taxonomy): Eukaryota > Metazoa > Chordata > Aves > Charadriiformes > Dromadidae > Dromas > Dromas ardeola. The sequence continues at coordinate 56,150 of VYZM01002762.1, forward strand.
CTCACACGCTCGAGAAAATTCAGTGTACAGAATACCTAACGTGCCTGATGTGTTTGAGCACACAGAAGAGAAATGAAAGGATTCTTGCATTAGGACTGCTTTTCTACAAGATCAGTGCATAAATAAACTAGATGGTTGGACAGATTCAGGTTTCCTAAACAGACAAGATGTATTTATGTCTCTGCCAAAAAATAAAAGTGATTACCTTTCATTTTGAGAGAGCTAGCAGGAAAATGGGACAGCATTTGAAGTAGTGAGATTTTATATCCTTTGTAAAACTGAATAAATACCAGTTTTTAAAAATAATGCTCATTTACTGACTCAAATAGCTGTGAGCTTTTTTGTTACTTTCAAATGTCATTATTCTAAAATGGGCTTTTGTCCTCCTTCAATTCCAAATTGAAGTGGATGGTGAGGAATACTTGTCAGTTTGTGATGTGGTATGCAAAATAAACGCAAAACTTTCTGGGAGTCTGTTCTTTACCAAGCAATTTGCTTCAGCTTTTCACTGACTTTCTTCTCTTCAGAAGTAAATGTACGAAACCAACCAACCAAGCCCCATCTGGCAAGTGGTCGTTTGGAACAGAGGATGCTGTAACTTTTAAAAATTGCTCTGGAGTGTTAAAGACTAAATAGGAAATTTTGGGATAGCTTTTGTTATACTTTGTCTTAGACTTCGCAGCAAGACTGTTTATAAAGCATCTAAGCTGTGCTTCCACCTGTCGCTGCCGGGCGCGTTTCCTGTCTGACCTGGCCCACGCGCTGCAGGTAGCACAGAATGAATGCTGAGAGCACGGTGACATTTCGGCAGGGGTCGGTCCCTCCAAAAGGCAGCGCATGCTGGCGGTTTTATTGTCCCTTTGTGGTCCTTCCCAAGCCATGTCACTTGTGCAGGGCCTTACTTGAGCGTTTCCCGGTCCTGCAGGGATGCTGCTGCTGGCAGCCTGGCCCTCCTGGGTGAGGGCAGAGCGGCTGCCGGCGTTACGCAGCCCGGGGGCTGCCGGGGCCTTTCACTGAGCAGGCCATATGTCGAGAGCGACGATTTCTGACAGCTCCAGCTGGTCATTCAGATTTTCTCATAAACCTGAAACAATAAAACTGGCGGTAGATATTTCGCTGGCAGCTGCAGGCTCACGCCGGTGAACTAACTTTTCCTTCTGTTTATTGCTTAAAAACATTGAATAACTGCTTGCCTTCATACGTTACATAATGACCTATATAAAATAAAGGTTATAGTGATACATAGAAGCATCATCTTCTAGCCGACAGCTCTGAAAAATAGTTCAGTAATTCTGATTGGTAAAATGTGGTTCAAGCTGTAGGTTGACAGGCACCTGCATCCTGTGTCTTTGCTGTTAAGAGCACAACCAAACAGGCAGGCTTGTGGATCGGAGAGCCCTTGTTATTTTAGTGACAAGGAGGTTCTAGGAACAGAGATTGTTATAATAAGAAATGTGAAAAATAAGGTACTGGAAATTCAATTTATGATAGAGCAGGAAAAAGGTTGATGCAGGTTGTGAAGTGCGTTTTCTGGAAGCAGGAAGCCCCAAGATGAGAATGCCTAAATATTAGATATGTGGAGGCCTGCAAGGCAAAATTCTTTTCACAGAACAAAAATGTCTTAAAATGCTAAATATCAATATACTAACCACCCCTAAATAATTTTTCTTATAAATGTATGTGTATAGTCAATTGTTGCATGAAGATGCAGTTTTACAAGAAGCGTAGTACTGGTAAAGGTGACCGTATCCATGCGAGGAGCAGCTGAGGAAGTGAGTTTTTTAAACTGTCACTGCAGCTCACTGGCAGAGCCAGGCTAGAACGAAGGATTTTCCAGTTCCACTCTAATCCACAGACAAACAGATTTTGTTGCTTCATCTGCTTTTGAGGTTGGGTTTATTTTTTACTCCTGAAAACTTGGCCTGGGTAGAAGTGGAGAGTTTTAACATCAGTCTGGAATTTGCACAGTTCTTACAGCCCAGTTTACCATTGTGGCTGTGACCACAGCCAGGCTGCAGAGCATCTGGAAATAGCAGATAAAATCGGTTATCTAGTGTAGATGCAGCAGTTCTCATGATTTCTAGGTATGTTAAAATCAGATAAATATGTGGTATACTTACAGCATGTCTACTTACAGAATATATCGGGTATCCCAGGCTTGGTACTTGTGTGTAAGTCACCTCTGTGTGTGTCTGTTGAGAGAAATACCCCAAGGGAACTTTGTAGACTTGTCTCTTTGTGTCCCCACCATCTGCACCAGCCCTTGGTGGGCTGCCTCCCCGTCTCAGGCGCGGAGGAAGGACGCTCTTCCCCAAATAGATAGTGAAACTGCATCCATGTCTAGTCAGTCCTGTTTCTAACCAACGTGAAAATTTTCCATGTCCACAAGTTGCGTTTTTCTTGAACTAAAAGCTGCAGGGACAGATCTAGAAATAGGTGTATATATTTTCTGCTGAGTAGTTGATATTTGAGTAACTGTATTGAAGCAGGAGGTGGAAGGTACTTGATATTTGCCAATATTAAGGGAGAAATATATTAATTCTCTAAAAGTAGTGCACGCTAACAGGTTTTGCCAGTAGTTGCTAGGAAGACTAATAGTCAAAATTCTGTAATGAAAAAAATCTATTAGCTATTTTTACTTAAATTTGGGAAAAAAATCAGGCTCCTTGGTGCAGATATTCTTTTTGTGTTGTTCCATGGGCACATAGCACAGCAGTATGTGTCCGTGCTTTGGGGATCACAGGACTTTATGCTATCTTTGTAGTAGAAACAGAAGTCTTGTGATGTTATCATATAAAATATGAATTTTAATATTAAACTTAATGCTCTGCTATGAGAAATATGTAAACTTGGCTTTGGAGCAGCAGTATGCACTTCCTGGAATTCTGTGCGTAGCGTGGTTATAAATAAGCAGCAGGTTATTTGGGAATCACTAGGGCTGATATCTGGTATCATAAACAGTATCTGGGAGAAATTGTTTTCCCTGACAGTTGATTTTTGAAGAATGCAATATGCTTTTTTTTTTTTTTGAAAATTCATATCTTACTACTGAATACCAAGAATCCATCGAGCTCACAAAGAAAACACATATATACTATTTAACTACTTTATACCTCATCTGTTGCCAAAATTTCCTTCCTTCAACTGTTGAATACTAGATCAAAATGCTAGAATTCATCGTGTTTAGGTAAGATATGAAAATGATTGATGAGCATAAGATTGTCAATATATGGTTTAAGTCTGTCTTTAAAGTAAATTAATTTTAAAGGGAATTATCTTTTACTTGTGGAAACATTATAGATTTGTATTCAATTAAATAGGCTTTTAAAAATCTTTCGGGAAGTATTCCCTTCGTTTTTCAAGCTCTTAATAAACTACAAGAATCAGTGTTTTTTGCTTCATTGTTCTATTCTGTTAACTTGCTGTTATCTGATGTGTAACGTCATGGTTGCAGGGCAATTTGGGATGGACTAGCTGCAAGAACAGAACCACCCCATTCAGTGGCATGAATTTTAGATTTAATGTATTAATAAACCTGGGTGTCGTGAGCGGGTGGTGGTTTCCCATCTGAGGCTTGTTTGGCCCCCACAGGTGGGCACTCAGCAGGGCGGGCTGGGGCAGCCCTGGCCCCAAGCTGGCCGTGACCGCGTGGTGGCCCAGTGGTGGCTGCTGCCGTGGGCTGGGGGACACGGCCGGTGTCCTCCCCGGCATCCCGCCTTCACCGTGGCGGTTCCGCTCGGGCTTAGCGGCCAGCACCGCCTGGGCCCAGCGTATGCACGCCCCACCGGGGGCCTGCTCCCGCTCGTGACTTCTGCCCAGCTGCCATGGCACACCACCAGCGCTCTGCAGGGGAGGGCCACAGGCCCATCTGTGTGGCCTTCTCCCCATGAGGCAGGCTGTTGGCGGTGTCCTGGGTCGCTGTCCCCTCCCTGAGCACCTGGCAGGGCCGTGGGGCTGCTCACGGGGCGTCCATGTTCCCTGTTCCACAGCCTGGGAGCCGGGCAGGCGCTGCCCAGGCCCCTCGGTAGAGCTGTGCGCTCGGCCTCCCCACGGCAGGGATCCCTGGCCTTGCTGCTCCGGCCCACACTGTTCTCCTGTGGGCAGCCATGCAGGTGTGCCCCGGGCCCCATTTTGTCTGCATGGTGCTCCTGGGTAGGTCTCCTCTGTTTAGAAGAACCTGTGTGGTTTTGATTTATGAAAAAGTATCTCCATTTCAGACAATTTGTTTCAGGGGTGGCCACGTTTCAGACCAAAATTACTGTAAGATGAAAGGCTTCCTCAGTCGTGGGTGCTTGTGAAAGAAATACTAAGCACTGGTGGGAATTGAGAGTGTAGAGGTAGCGGCGTGACGTGGCTGCTGTCCCTTTTTCGATCCCTTCTGTGAGGACCCTGTGTTGGCCCCAGCAGAACTTTTACAGCCCCCAGGGGAGGCTGTACTGAGTTTCCGGGTTGTGGGGGTTTTGCCATGTTTTTAACGGCTTTCATCACAGGAAGGAAGGAAGGGATCTTAATCTGAGTCACTAGTGCAGTGAATTGCTATTACAAATGAGCAAATGACGATGATAATCAATGAGCAGATTAGATTAGCTGCGGAGCTGACTTTCAGCACATCCACATCTCTACTGTGTGGGAAACCTCATGCAGCTCTGAAGATGCTCTCCCTAGATAATGTCCAAAGCGGTACTGTGTGTGTCCAGTTAGGTCTATCAGAAAGGTGAACTATTTATAAAGGACAAATTGGAATATTTATCTGGTGGCTGCACAGCTTCTCCCAAATATCGTTGGTCCAGTCACTACTCCTCCTCTTTACAGCGCTTGAGAGCGCCTGGGCCTGGCGTGGCAGGCCGGAACGCTGCTGCTGGTGCTCTGATTCCCAGTAGGAACTAGATTTTGATGGGAGTGTGTGATGATTAATTTTCAGTGTGTGGGTACTCTGTCACGTTCTGGGGTACTTTGTAATACCAGTAAGCTACTCAGACACATGGCATTTTGAGGTAATGCGGTGCTAAAAGGAGTCTCTCCATGCAGTGCCTGACTATACTGTCTGTGCTTTTTATTGATTTGATTTCCGAGTTGCCCTCTATTACTTACCAGCAGGGAAGATCAGCTGGGCCATGTGTATGTGATTCAAATAGGGAGATGGCCTGCATTTTTTGGTTTGCACAGGGACGTGTTGAAGTTGGGTGGATAGTAACAGCCACATTTTAAAGAAAAATCACCCCTGAGATGTAGACTAATTGACAATAAAAGGTACCAGTGCAACTCTGCTCTTCAGGTGGCACTGTTAATCATAAAGATTGTTAAATGCTGAAGTCACTTTGAGGTGTCTCTTAAGTGTTAAAGATGACACCTGAGCAGTGCTTTGAAGTTATAATTTATTTAAAGCAATCACAGTCCATTCAGTACAAAAATATTTTCATCTAGAAATGTTTTATCTAGTGTAATTGACTCTATCGAGTGAACAGACTTTACTGTTTGGTGAGAAAACTGATGAGAGCTATTTCTTTCTAGGCATTATTGAACTGTCAAGTGAGTGATAACAGTACACATTTTCCCTCTCAAAGTTTATCCTCGGTTTGTCCACCTCTGCTAATATTTCATGTTCCTTTTCTTCTGTCTGTCCTTGTAAGTGGATTGCTAGAAGTGTGCTGAGATATCTCGTGTGAATTTTGATGCTCTTTAAGGTGGTTGGTGTGAATGGGTGATTAGGCCGCTGCATGCTGTCCAGTCTGAGCATCTTCAACAACCACTGACTGTTGCGAAGATCAGAGAGATCTCTGAACTTCTGGACCCTCTTTATCCTGTCATCTTCATAGATGTAAAATGGGTACAGAATATAGTTGGTGGAGGTATGAATAATGGTTCAAATAGCCAGTTAATAAAGGTATAGTCGGGTGGAGACCAGGTCACGCTGTCAGTGTGTCGGTGGTTACCTCCATGGGAGATGGTGCCTTTGGCTTGTTCACTCTGAGAGAAGGTGGTGGTCAAAGAGATAGCGAAGAAAATGCAGAAAAGCAGTGTTTATCACTTCTGTATGGACATAACTGTGCATAAGTGAATTTGTGATGGCGCTGTGTGGCCCAAATGTGATATAACCACATCCGCATGCTTAACTTAGTGACGTATGAGCGGTCAAGTCTTCAAGTGGGAAATACAGGGTTACTGAAAAGGCTGGTTATAAGGGTTTATAACCGTTCCTGAGAAAGTAAGCATGCGGAATTAATGGAACAGCATTCTGGGAAAAAAAAAAACCAAAAGTTTTAATACTTTGGTTTCTGTTTGGGAAAGTGATAAAGTAATTTTTTATTTTGGGCAAAAAGGTTTACAATTCATACAGTTCTGTCTTCACTGTTTGGATATTGTGTTCCCCTCCCTTCCATGTCAGATGTGCATACAAGGTTTTCCTTTAAAAAAAAAGAGGGAAAAAAAAAAAAGAAAAAAGGTTTGACACGATCATTTCATGTTCATGGTGAACAATAATTTCACTCTGCTTTTTAATGCATGTGGCGCCTAATTCATGGAAAGAGTGGATTATTACTTTATGCTTTAAATTATGCATTGGTTGTCAGAGGAAACAGAATTTTGTCAGTACTTAACATACATTCTGTGGACTAAGCAGCCGTTTTGGACTGTCACAGAAAATGCTCTGCTGAAATAGAGAAATTACAACAACAGATAATGTGCAATAATAAAGGGGTAGAAACCAGTAATTGTTAAAATAATGGTACTCAGCCATCTTCATTTTTGCTTCATTGTGACTGGATTGATGTTTATAATTTTTTGCTTTTCTGATGTAAAATTACTCCTTTTTCTGCCTTTTTTTCTGTTTGACAGACTAGAGACGACTTCCTGGGTCAAGTGGATGTGCCGCTTAGTCACCTTCCGGTAAGCAGTGCTTTTGTCTCAGCATGCTTTCTTTTAACATCTGGGTTTTTCACATCTGGTGATGACATTTAGAATTTATTTCCGTAAGCAGTCCAGGTAAATTTTCTTAAAGCAAGCATTCCCAGCATAGCATTAGAGGCCTAAATAAAAATGTTGTGGACAACAAAGCCCCACCATGCAGAGGACTGGGAGAAACGGTTCCCTTTGCAGGGACAAGGAGGACAGTTGCTCTCTGGTCTCTGTTACATTTCTCAACATCCGGGATTCACTTCTCATCCTGGTTCCGTCTTAAAATCCTTGTCTGGTCTGAGTCAATTCATAAACGACGTGTGGCCAATAGACCGGTTGTTTCTCACCTTACTGTTGGTGATTATTGTCCTATTAATTGTTTTATGCTTGGTATAAGTGTTTTCTGATATTATATAATGTTTTGGATGACTAACATCGTCTGGATGTAGTTAATATTTTTAAACCGTTGTACATGTTAATCTTACTTCTGTGAACTTGGACGGGTTTTTTGTGTTTGAATGGGTGAGCATGGGAATGGTGGAAGTTACTGAACATCTTTACATCAAAATAAGGTGTCGATCTGAGCATGACTGCTGCTATTTGCGCCTGAATTTGACTTCTTGCTATTGATGGATGTTACTGTAGGAGGAAAATGGCTTTGTAATGACTTGCACAGTGATGCTTATTTAGATATGTCTGTTATGGTTAATCATGAGTCATAACGCTGTTGTTGTTGTTGGCTTATAAACTATAATAGTTGAAAAATATGATGGAGCAATCAGAAATGTATTCTGATGAAAAATGCATCATTCCATTCTCATATGAGCTGTATTGTGTAGTATTATTTTATCCCTACTGGTACGTATATTTCCATTTAAATGTACCCATATGCCCAGACAGTAGCTAAATAGCCCGTACATAACTGTAGAAGTCCTCCAGCGTTGAAGCTACATGTGTCCTGCAAACAATGTACTAGGAAATATAAAACGATGAGGGACCTATTCGTGCCTGCCTATTTTGCAGAGTCAGGTAGTATTTTAAAGTTCTTTTTTAGAAAATATTGGTTTTAATCATTAAAAATTGTCAGCAAGATTTGGGATAGAGCTATAGACAAGTCACACACTTTGTGAGCTGTTTTGAAGAGCTAGCAGCTTTTTGTTTTCCTTCCATATTCTGTTGGAAGAGAACAGCTCTCCTCTCACTGGGGCCTTACGTAGAATGTGAGAGTGCATATCTCTTTCTAGCTCATATTTGAGTGGAACACTGAACTTTTTCAAACTGTTTTCAAGTCCTCTACTGTCTATACAGAAAATCCAAGATTGTAAAATTTCCTGGATCAGCTACTTAACTGGCATTGAAGAATAAAATCCATTATGCTAAAAGGATGCAATTTTGCAGTCCAGAACTTCCCATTTCCTTCTAGGCTCACTAGAAAGTGAATGTGATTCCTGTGCAAAATCTTTTCTCGCTCTCCACCTTTGCAGCAAATTTCTTCAGCTCCAGAAGCCTCTTTTTTCCCCAAAAATTTCCTCTGGGAAAAGTCACAATACATATCTCAGAAGAGTTGTTTTTTCTTAGGTGTAAGGTAGCAGTGTCTCCCCAGGGTGCTTACCTGCCTGCCTGGCGGTCTCTTCCCATACTCTGTTAGAATTAGCTTTTCATATGCTTAGTAAAGGGTGTATACTAATTTTGATGCGCAGGGAAACGTACTGTATATCTTTATGTTCTAACTGATATTTTCCTCATTCATCCTTCCAGTACCTTAGTAAGAGACATCGTGGGGTATTTAGTAACAAATGTTTGCTTTCTCATTCTAGCTGTACTGCTCATTTGTTTGTCAAAACCTTTGTTTTCTCTAATGCTATCTAATTACTACCTACAAAATTTGGTTAAATTATACAGCTTCTTATTTTATCTATGTTACGTCCAGTTGAGTACTAAAAAGGAGTCCTTCTTAATCATGCGTGCTTTGATGTCCTGTTGATTTGGTTAAAATCTACTACTATCTCTCTGGAAAAATGGGAAGTCTGTGTCACAGCTGAAGAGGACGCTCAAGGCAGGAAATTCCTCGCAGGATAAGAGGTCATTCCGTGAAAAGAAAGTCTGTATGGCATTTGTTAGAATGTCTGAGATAATGAGTTAGGATTGATTTTTAAATTCTTTTTTATTGACTTCGAAATACAACAGACAACAAAGCTTTTAATGAATAGCAGTCTGGAGTTAGATTATTCTGTGTTTATAAAGATGTAGTTAAAGGATTGGACTGGAGAAGTATGCCAGTTTGTAGGGCTAGGGCTGGGACGGGTTTTTCAGATACACTGTCGGGGGTTTTTAGAGGATGGCAGACGGGCACAACATTCTGAGAAGTACCCACTAATTTTGTACTCATTTTGAGAAAGTTTGGTGTTAATCTGAGGTAGTAGATCTCTACTCGTACTGGAGTGCCTATGATAATGTGCGTACTCTTTCGGTGTAGCACAGTTCATGCTTCCAATTTTATCAGCCCGAATCATATGATCAATTAGAATAAAGTACCCCAAATAATCAACACGTTAAGTATGTATACGGATTTCTGATTCTTTTATTTACCTTGTCATTTTTAAATTCCTAGTTTTGTACCTATAGCATCTGTTTTCTCACAGATGTGAAGGATATAACTTATTTGATAAGAAAGCTGAAATTCTCAAATAGATTTCCCAATAGAAAGTTTTCAAGAATTAAGGCTTTATGAAACTTACAATTAAATGGAAATCAGAAGATATAATCTGTCAGCCTGGTAATATTACTTACATACATCATAAAAGATTTCAAAGTATTAATTATTTTTGAAAGTCTCAACTGCTTTGAAATAAAAATGAAAGCCAACTGAGGAGGAGTTTTATTTCACCACTTTCTAATGTGCAAAAAAAAATACTGCTTCGAAATGGATGCAACCTTTTCTGACAGGGCTGTTGGGTGACTGGAAAGAGTTGGGATTTGTTTGTTTGATGTTTTCCACCTTTTTCTTAATTGTGAGTGTTGTGTACACTTAGAAATGAGACTGGCTTCAGCCCGTCACTGATAATGTGCAGTGACATCTCGTGGGCTGCTTCTGCAACTGTGTATGAACGGCTGATGGTAACACACTGGTAGAGGTCTGCCTGCTGTAACTTCGTTATTTAAATGTCTTCTCTAGCATTTCTACTGCATCTGTGATGTGAATGTTCTTTATATGTCTCTGCACTTGTGGGCAAGCCCTTTAATATGCCATTTTCTTAAATGCTTTTAGACTGAAGACCCAACCATGGAAAGGCCATACACATTTAAGGATTTCCTTCTCAGACCAAGAAGGTGAGGGGCAGGACCTTTGTATTTTAAAACATTTCTTACTTCAAGGTTTGTTATTTGCAACTATTAAAGAGTTCTTGAATGACATATATCTCTCTGTCTTCTAGCCACAAATCTCGTGTAAAGGGTTTCTTGAGACTGAAGATGGCTTATATGCCTAAAAATGGTGGCCAAGAGGAAGATAACAACGATCAAAGGGATGATTCTGAGGTAAGGCTTAATGCTTATGGAAGCATTCCAGTTATTAAGAGATTCAGATATAATTATAGAAAAAGTAGAACCTTTGAAAGATAAAACCCTGGTAGCAGTATTAGTAGCAGCTTACACTCCTCCCTCCAGCTTTTTTTTTACTGTAACATGGTGTTTTTTCAACCATTTCAAGTATTTCAAAGTATTTCAGCTGCCACAATGAATTCTAAAGTCTGTCTGACTCAGTTTGTGAGCAAGTATGAGTGGAAGTCATGCCAAGTAGAAGAATTCCGAAAGTACATGCAGGTAATTTATAAACATAATGGTCTGTATTAGGTACATCTTCTTCAGAGGCCATTTCAAAACCGGTGTTATAACATCTTCCTTTATTTCCTTGGAGGCGTTGACTGCAGAGAATAAAGCTCATGCAAGTACAGCAAGTTTAAAGACTTCCCAGCACTCTATCAGCCGTCATCCATTTTAATAATTAGCTGCACTTAGGGCTGACAGTCACTCTGTCAGCTCTAATTAGTAAGTTTGCCTTACTAATAGTGTGCAGCAGTTGTCTGTAACTTGGGAGTGAGGGCACTCAACCCAAGCCATGCGTCCCTGAGTTCAACAGTTAGCAGTTGATTCTCTTCGGCTTCTTGACTGGGAATCTGCACCACTAGAGCAAGCAACCACTCAGATACATTTGGGAATCCCTGTTACAATAGACTCATGGGATTTTAGGTGTTTCGTCATTGAAATGAAGTGCACGCTGTAACCACGGAGTTTATTCTATTTCTATATGGTTTACATTTAAGTCATTTTGAACATCTCTGGAAAACTTTCAGAATCTGTGCCTATATGCTAATGTAAGCAACAAAGAAATAAGTTCTCTTTCGCTTGAACTTTAAAATTTTAAATTTTTTTTTTTTTGCTTCATTCCTAAGCATGGATGGGATGTGGTTGATTCCAATGACTCTGCATCTCAACGTCAGGAGGAGTTACCACCTCCTCCGCTGCCTCCTGGATGGGAAGAAAAGGTGGACAACCTGGGGCGGACTTATTATGTCAACCATAACAACAGGACTACGCAGTGGCATCGACCGAGTTTAATGTAAGTGTGGTGCAGTGTTTTGTGGATGTGTGCAAAATTATCACAAAGGGTAGTGATTTTTTCAAGCAAACATAAACATTCGAATTTACAAATTCAAGGCTGGAAAAAGTCTTAGGCAAGACTTTTATGAAGCAGTTTATAAAGGCACATTATTCTTTTCAGTAATAGATTAATCATGATTTTGGTGCTGTGCTACATGTCTGAAACTATATTTTACTCATGGAAAAACTTTCACAGATGCGCTAGTAAGTTGAGAACCAAAGTCTGGATATCTTCAGTTAAAAACGAAACATCTTTTTTTTTAAGAATGAGACTTCCCCACCCCCAGCAAATCACTCATGCATAGGTATTCTGGGAAATCCTAGGAAATCTCAAGGGGTGGGAGGGAAGTCAGTGCATTAACAACGTACCTTAGAATATTGGGAGACAGATGTGGAATTTCTCAGTAAGTAATTTAACAGGAATAAATTATTTTCTTCTGTAGGAACTGTTGGAAAAGTAAGGGAGGAAAAGTCAACTCTATTAATTTTTAATTAAGTTAAACTGATTAGCTTTGAGAAGGTCCTAATTCTTATTCAGTGTATAGACTGCATTACCTATGTACACTGGTTGTGCTAATGTGGAGCTCCTGTTCAAGCCGTCATTATATGTTTCTTATGATTAGATTTATAAAGCTGTAGCAGGCTTGCATTTTTAAAAGGATGTATAATTGGCAATGTTAAGAGTTATACTGAAATCCTGTATTAGTTAAACATACTGCGTTATTTTTATGTAGCGACTATTCTTCCACTATTGCTTATTACAACAGTGATGGTTATTCTTTCTTGACTATTCAGAATCATAGCTAAATTACGCAAATGTGTGTTGTCCTTGTTTAAGGCCCTGTTTGTTCTTCTTGTCTGATGTGTTTATCTTAGAATTGAATTAAATTTTATTCTGTATGTTTTGAAATATTTAGTGTTGAACTATTTGAGCTATTTACTAAGCAATGTGTATTTTGTCAAGTAAATCTCATCATCTACCATCATTATTATTGCTAATGGTCAGTAAGTGTCTGTAAAAAAGCAGGTTTTGTAAATTATTTGATTTAGCACCTCCTTGTAATCTGCTTATGCTAAATGAAGTAAAGAGTACATGGATTCAGAAATGTTTGACTAGCAGATACCAAAAAATAATCATTACTAGAAATGTAATAATCAAATAATCATTACTAGAAAGCATCATCATCATCAGATGGGTGTATAATGAAGGCCTCAGGGGTTCACTTTTAGCTAGGTATCACCCCAGGGTGTTTGGACACAAATGCATAATTACTACTGATAAACTTTATGCATGACACCAGTGAAGAGTGAAGACTTTAGAGTTTTTAGCTTTTAAATTCTTCGAATTCATGAAACCACTCGGAGCGGAAGGTCTCAAAGAGGTTGAAAGTAGGATACATAACCTTTCACTTTTAGGCCAGTAACTCAGATACTAAGTTGGTCATCAAGGAAAAACATTGACTGCTGTACAGTCTATGCCTGCAGGAGGAAGATGAGAGTAGTTCATTTCTCATAGTTCTTTAGAACGTGCAATGATGAAATGATGGCACACACAAGTTTTTCCTCAATGTAACCATCTTTCAAAGTTACAGTCCTTCATCCTGAAGGAGAGGCTCAAATACAATACTGCCTTCTAACAACATCTGCCCATTGAGGACTGTAGCAGAGATTTGTACCCAGCTGTGCCTGTTGAGAACAAGCCAGGCAGGGCTGCCATCAACGGAACTGGGGTATTTTCCATTTCCACCACTGATGGTGTGAGCTAAGCTAGTGGTTGCAGTCGGTTCGAAAAGTTGTCCATGCTGCAACAGCTTGCGTTTGCGTTGGCTATCGCAAAAAGGAAAACAATAGTTGACATAAAGACAGGGGCAAAGGTAGAATCTCTGTCGGGAACGATTCTGGTCATGGCAGGAATGGATGAGTAAGGGTGGGCTGGTATATTTCAGTGTGGGCTTCCATTTCTGCTCAGCCAACTTTGATGCATAAAGAATGTTAATTTCCAGTGTTACAGGACATTGGTGAAGTGCTTCCAGTTTTATTTACTTTGGATTGAGGGATTAATCGAGCTCCTGTTTATGAAGCCTGACATATGCAAGAATAATGATTTTTATAATCAAAAGCATTAATGAGGTTTTGAAAGAATGAACAAAGTAGGTGTTTTAGTTTAGCATTCATTATTTTCTTGTTCTTTTCTTCTTCCCATGCTTTCATTTTCCCGCTCTCCAGTGATGTGGGATCTGAGTCAGATAACAATATCAGACAAATAAACCAGGAAGCAGCCCATAGGCGGTTCCGCTCTCGGAGACACATTAGTGAGGATTTGGAACCAGAGCCTATGGAGAGTGGAGACATTCCAGAGGTATGGAAAGGTCTTGGGTTTAAGAAGTTGACTAAACTTCAAGTTGATGTGTAAACTAATTACTATACAACATTCATAGTAATGTTTTTATGTGGTATTCGTGGAAATTGTGTAAGTAAAATTCCAGTAACACGATAAAAGTCCTAAACGGAGCTATACTTTCAAGGTCCCATGCATTTGTGGGTGCCTGATAATGTATGCACAATATTAAATACTATGCAAATGCTGGGAGAAAAATTTGTAATTCCAAGCATTGCTTGTTATATATTTGTTAATTCTGCTTTGAATAGCAGTGGAATAAGTTGTAAAAAGAAAGGAAACGTACTGGCTGGAACTGCATGTACTCCAGTTTGCTTTAGTGACTTGTTTTAGAGAAAAGAGAAGCTGTTGGTTTTTTCCCCAAATACTTGGGTTTAGTTAGAATTCTGAGATCTTATCAATCAGGGTGTTTGTTTAATTTATAGCTAGACTAAATAAATTAAATCTGGTAGATATTTGTAGGCCTAAGTGAGAGTTTGTACAAAGCTCTAATCCCATTCAACTTTAAGAAATATTTTATTATGTGAATCACAGACAAAATTCTCTGTGAAAGCTAGTTTTGGTTCTCTAACTGTTATTCAGAGCAACAAATAGATTGCTGAAACTACTGTTGCACTCGTCACCTGTTAATATTTGATTTGTGGATACTAATGAGTACTTTCTATTATGCATCTTATTCTAAATTAAAATCAACAGTTGTTTCTCCCGAGTTTTTAGTAAGAGTGCAGAATTAGTTTCATTTTGGACAAAATTTCAAATAGAATTTATTTAATGAGAGCTCTTTTTTATGCCTCTTTTCATCTACATCATTTCCTGTGTTCAATAATAAAGCATTGTGTCAGCAACAACATGAAGACTGTTTTGAAGTCAGCATGAAACCCACTTTTCCATGTGACTACGTCACACCGAGTAGAGTGTTGTTTGTGTTCTAGGGGTTGGTTTATTTCGTTAAATAGTAAGTCTGATTATCACGCCTCTGTTTGTCACAATGAGGTGGTCACATAGGCGGTGAAGGGAAAGAAGACGCCATTTGTCTTTATAAAGCCTTAATGAGTTTCTTCTCTTTTGTTAGCCTTGGGAAACCATTTCGGAGGAGGCGAGTGCAAGTGGAGATTCCTTAAGCTTGTCATTGCCACCCCCTCCTGCATCTCCAGTATCCCGTACCAGTCCTCAGGAGCTGTCTGAGGAACTGAGCAGAAGACTTCAGGTCACTCCTGATTCCAATGGGGAACAACTCAGTTCTTTGATTGTACGTGCCGTGCTGGTCTGTCTATATAAACCTCTATTACTGTAACCTTCTGTTAGTTTGACCTAATCTCAGTCATTTACGCGGATGGGCAGTAATTGCTGGTCTCAGGAAAACCTGAGCATACAGTTAAAATTATCTTCCAAAAAATGCATCATGATTTCACCATAAAGCAAACTGCCTCAAACAACAGAATTCCTCAGTTTAGATTTAATGTTTTCTTCTGTGGGAGTTAAACTTCAGACTCTGCTACTGTTTTACCGTTAGTGGAACAAAATATGTAATACTAGAGAGTATCAAGTTAAGAATTTCCAAAGAAAAGAGGAGAAACTGCTAATGCTCTTTCAATCATCGTCCATTTTACTACATAATAATTTTTCTAAAGTTCAGTATTTTAACTCTATGTGTTTATATTAAAGCGTGTGCTTTCTTGCAGTAGGATTTTATAAACCCCTCATAGTTTACTGGATCAAGACTGTTGTAAGACTAACAAAGGATTAGGACTGGAAGTAGGTAGTTCTGGTGCAATCCACCACAAGTTCGTAAATGGCTAGTCTGGAAAAAATTGTCTCTGACAATAAGAGTTTACTTGAGGTAAACCAAAAACTTGTTCTCTACATTTGTGTTAGCCATTAGTTTGTCAGACTGATGATACCACAAAAAATAAGGATAAAACAACTGTAAGTATTAGACAGAACATCGTGCTGAGATTTCTTCATTTTTTTATTCTTGATACATGCCATGAAAGGTACCTTTGCAACTCAGGAGATAAGAAATCATATTTACTCTTGGTCTGATTAAATAGAATGTTGACTAGCTGCAAGTTTTTCACAAAGACCCTATGCAGCAGGTGTCTTATAATGATTTGAATGTTATCTAGAGGTTAGTTAACAAATTACAGCTCTGGCTGACCATCTGCATAAAGAGTTGCTTGTGCTTTTGTAGATAACCGCAGATTTTAGTAGACCTTCACTCGGAGGGCAGGAGGATAATCAAATAGTTTCAGTGGCAAGATTAGAGCCTACATTTTTTTACATTAAATAAATAAATGGCATAGCTGCAAAGTTATCTTAATTAAAATAATTCAATAATTATATTCCTATACAAACTAGCTCTTTTATGAGCCATTAAGTGATAGCATCTTTCTTATCAGTGCAATAAAAATTATGCTCAGACCACATTGCAAAGTAGGAAATTGTCAAAGCATTTAAAATCTCTGTTACTGGGCATGATCCAGCGTAAGGGTGTTGGGATCCTGGAAGTATCATAACAAAGCGGGCAGCGAAATTGCTCTGGGAGGCTCGCTGAGGCAGGCAGCAGTCTGGGTGCAGGGGCTGGTAGGCAGCAGTGTTCGGTGGGGAGCCCCAGCGTGTCTGGCAAGGCAGCTCACGTCTCTGAACTGGGCTTCCCAGTGCTCTGGCCTCTGTGAGGGCTCACTGCACGGCTCCAGCACTTGAGTCTGAGCTGGTTCCACGTGGATCGCCAGTGCTTATTACCTTGGGCTAATAGATCCTCCTGGTTTGGAGGTCGGAAAGCTCAGTACAGAGACAGCCGGGCAGGCTTGAGCCAGGCAGGCAGGAAAAGTTTGGCACTTCCAGCTGAACACAAGCTATAATCTGTGTGCTCAGGTATGTCCATGTGACATTTCCTCTTGATCCAGTTTCCCGAAGGCTTGTGAGATCAGCTTCATGATTTTGCATGGAGGAAGCTTGGGTCCAGGGTTTCTTCCAAACACAACAGGTCTAAACTGGCGGGTTTAATAAAGCTGGCCCAGAGCTGCGGGTTGTGGGCTGAAGGTAGAAGCCCCTACAGTTGCATTTCCCCGACAGCGTGGCTATACTGGTGTATCCAGCCTGACCTTTGGGAGTTCTATGCAGAGACAGCTCCCATGTCTCCGCACCCATGCATTTAATCTACAACACGGTGAAATTGCCAACAGATAGTTGAGGAGTGTTGGATGTGTGTTAAAGTATTTTGTCACTCTCCTCATGTATCTGTGTAATGCCAGAAAACACTGCAGACTTGCGGGTCAGTATGTTTGTCAGACAAATCCTTTCACATTAATCTTTAGCATAACATAGAAGCAAGGTGTAATTACATCTTTTTTTCTATATTTTTTTTTTTTTAAACGGTGATCTTTTAACAGAATGTGCTCTTAGGACTGATGTTTTCAAGTAAGAGCTGGAGTTTCTCTCTAATAGTTGTTGCTTCGTTATCTTTCAGTGGTATATCAGGGTGCCCATGTGAGTGGTTATAAATAGGCTAGGTTGTTTGCTTGTTTGTTAGTGCATTCATACTCACACCCTTAATGTTAGTATTTTGACCTGGGGTAACACTGCTGCATTCTGCCACTGGTTTTATGATAGTAGGAAAAAAAAAAAGAAATCACATCTTTTTTCTACCAGCATTTGTTCATGTTGACAATTCTCCTTTAGAAAAGTGAATGAGCTCTTTTTTTGTTACTATATATGAAGAGTCATTGTCAACAGAGAAACTGTATATAACACTACCTAGATAGAATAGATACTAAGTGTTTACAGGAGACTTTGTTACAAAGAGGTTTGTACCTGTAAAACATAAGTAATCTGTCTAGTAATAACCTATATTCTGACGTCCTTTTGTTTGGTATTATTTGTATTATATTTATAGGTGCCCTAACGATCATTACAATGTAGAGTTCTATCTCTAGGAGTTAGTTTGGTTTCCTACGAAATTTCTGAATAAACTCCAGCCAGCAAAGTTCTGAGTGCTTCTCTGCCATTTGTTAAACAGTAAACTGTAAAGCTATTCTCAGTGCTATTATTGAAGAGTAAGCTAATCATGTACGAAATGCAAATTTGGAAATTTCTTAATACGCCACCAGATGGTCTCAGCAAGGCTCCCACTGTGGCTGTAATCCCAGTGAAAGTTCTGCAGAACTTGCTGCTTTCCCAGCCACAGGCTCAGGATGTCGCAGACGTGGGAACCACAGAGTCGTCGCCCGTGTGGGACTGGCAGCCCCTCGTGCCCCCGTGCCAGTAACGCCTATAGGGGTTAGCTGGAGCCGTGAGCCCTACCGAGACAGCTGTTAGCTCTAGCCTGGTGATTTCCAAGGGCTGCATTGCCAGTAGTCAGCCCAAAGTTTTACAGTTTCTTTATACTGCTTATGTTCTCTCCAGGTTCTCTAAAATGTCTTCCAAACATACTTGAAAATAGCTGTTCAAAAGCTCCATGGCGGTTTCACGTCCTGCTGCATCCTTAGTTAACCTTCCCCTTTACTGCTGATTCCACAAGTGTTCATTTTCCTGCGTGTTTTCCCAGATGGGATTGCCTGTCCTCTTCTCTTAGATTCAGTCAATAAAACATTGTAACTTCGATGCTAAAGATGAGTACAAGATGTGTATCCGAGAACTTTTCTTTTCTCGGTTAATCTGAAACGTCCAGGATGGAATGCTGAAAATTTAGATTTTTCATTGCTTGCCACGTTTCTGTAGAAAAGACGTTGCAACATAACTACTATTTTTTAGGCGTCTGGATTAAATAGTAGAAAAGTAAAATTACTGAATAAACCCCCAAGTTTTAAGACACCTTAACTTAAAGACGTCTTTTTTTCTTTTTTTTTTTTTTTTCAGCAAAGAGATCCTTCTTCAAGATTAAGATCTTGCAGTGTAACAGACGCAGTTGCCGAACAGGCTCAATTATCCTTGGTAAACCAAAGCTAACTTCTGTTACTTTTTGTTTGAACATTCTCTGATTCTGAGTAATACCTTTTCTTAGGTCAGTTTGTCCGATATAGCTCAGTAACCAGTGTGGGCGTAGGACTGTCCCAGATAGTAATGGGTACCAAATCGATCTCATCATGGTCAGCAACTAAAATGAGGACATTCATGAGAGAGAGAAACGTTTTGAGACGGAGACCATAGTCACACTAACTTGAGTTATCTAACATAGAAATTTAGTTTACTAAACTCTAGCTATATAGTCAGTGGAGAGCGAACAGCTGGGTTTCTCTCAGCTGGGATAGGAGGGGGCAGTAGCACCATCTATACTTGGATGGTAGCAGCCACAGGACTCTCCTATCAAGTATGTTTTTGTGTCCCATAAATTGATTTTACTTGGAATATATAAATCTGTATAATATTAAAAAGGATTGGTGTTTTACCTACGTGTAGTTAAAAGGAGCCTCGTATGATAGAACTGAACAAAACTGCATCTGTTGTACTTTTTCAATCTGAGCAATTTAGGTAAGCAGCACCTTCTGCAATTTTATTTAAGTAGATTCTTCAAACAGGAAAAGATACAAAGATGTTTTCTTAAAAAAGTTTCTCTTTCACGTCATAAGCATGCACGCCTCTGTTCTAATTGATAGAAAGTACAAAATACTGTATGTGTTTTGTCCTACAACCCAAGTATGAACATTACAAAGGTGGTAGGCTGTAGAGACACTATTTTAAATAGGATCGTGCAAGATATGCTTTTGAATAAAACTGTTCCGATTTTCAAAACAATTTCATTTTTTAAAAAATAATATTTCCAGGAATTTTTCCCCCAGTTTTTTAATTAGAAATGTATTACATATGAATTTACAGATAGCAGATTTGTCTATCTTTCTTATGGAAATACTGAGCAAATAGTGTACATCAGTAAGTTTGTTATTAGAGGCGATGTCTCTCCTTTGCTTGTTCTTTCTGTTGCTACTGGGCAGATATTTACCATAACAGTAGCATTTTTCTGTTTGTTTAATTTTTTCACATGTTCTAGAAGTTGTTCGGTGTATCTACATTTGCTGCTTACAGATGCATGTAATAGCTGTTGTTCAAAGAACCGCTTCTGAAGTATTACCCGTTCTTTACTTTCTCTTCTGGGTGCACAATGGTGTGGTTTCCAGCACAATTACACCTTAACTGTCTTCTCTCTCTGCTAGACAAAGTTGACTCCTAACACAGGCTGTTCCAGAGGCGTTCTGCTGCTTTATTTAACCTCACTCTATGGGCTCTGGGGTTCTTTAACCAGCGTAATCAGATTGGGATTGGTGAACTGTCTTGCACTTTGTTATTGTAGAACGCTCATTTCATTAGCAGGTGTTCCAAACAGCAGAATTGAAAGCCTTGCTCTAGAACAAGGATGTTACTGGATCTTAACCATATTTAATCCTTACTGAGCTAATGATAATCTGTCTTTTAGCAACTAAATACATGTCTTCTTTCTAAATACGGTGCTCTTCTTGACTGTATTAATCCTTACTGAAAATTCACAGTATCAGTTCCATCTTCTTCATCTGACTTCTGTGCACTCACTGATGACCAGAATGTATCCATTTTGTTTTTAAATACCATGTTTATGGGCAGAATGTGCAAAATTCGGTTGGGGGCGGGGGGGATCATGTTACATTTAGTATAAATGTCTTATCATCATCATTAGCAATACCGAACATATAGAATTGGATACAAGAACTTTTGAAATTAGTTCCCGTGGTGGTTTTTGTATGAGATTGTGACTTGGTTATCAGTGATTGATGACTCTTTTTTTTTTTTTGCTATTATCTTAAACATCCTTTCCATCTAATTGCTCTCTTTTAATAAATTTGAGTGTCTGTGATTCCTTACTCCTAAAGATGTGACGGTGTCTTGTGACCTTCATCGCTAAATATACTTATCTGTAACATTAATTATCATTTAACAGCAGAGTGGTCCATCTAGGAGAGCTCGTTCTTCAACTGTCACAGGTGGTGAGGAACCAACGGTAATAATACTCTTTATCAAACACTATCTCTAAATAAAATACAGGTAGATTTAGGTCTTGTACAATAAGGAACTTTTTTTTTTTTTTCCACAAAGCAGTAGCGTTGAATGAAATACAGCCACTGAATGGTTATATTTTTTGTTGTTTCAAATTTTCTCAAAATTTCTCAAAACATTGCAGTTTCCCTCAAATACTAGCATGTTTTAATGATGTGAATATGCCCCTGAGTTTTAACAAAGCTATGCACTAAGGAAATACCACAGGCTTCTAAAAAACGAAAGATACAATACCTAATTCTTTAAAAACTGATGTTGAAAGAATCAGGGATTGGAGACATCAAAGTAGTATACATGTAGCTGTGGTTTTAGCTTGCATCTGTCTTCCCTTACTCTCCATTAGACTCATTCATTTTAATTCTTTTAAGCTGATCTTAATTTGAGAACCATGGAGCTAGAGTGATATATCATATAGCTCTTAATGGTCTTATTTAATGCCAGTTTTCATTTTCCAGTAGTTGTTCAGCAGTCCAAGGCTGAATTTTTACTTTGAACATCCAATAAAATTCTTGAAGTGCTTTTCTGAAAGTGGTAAGAGGTTCTAATTTCTATTGGACTTTGTCAAAAACATCCCATTCTTTTTTAACCCGATTAAATGTCAATCTGAAACAAGTTATTTCATAGAAATCATTTTACAGTAACTATCATAAATAGCTTTTATGAACTTTTTTTATTAAATTCTTGGCTGTGAGGGTGGTGAGCCCCTGGCCCAGGTTGCCCAGAGAAGCTGTGGCTGCCCCGTCCCTGGAGGGGTTCAAGGCCAGGTTGGACGGGGCTTGGAGCAACCTGGGCTGGTGGGAGGTGTCCCTGCCCAGGGCAGGGGGTGGCACTGGGTGGCCTTCAGGTGACCACTTTAGGGCCCCTTCCCACCCAAACCATTCTATGGATCTGTGATATCATAGAACCATAGATTGCCATGACCCAGGTGCAGGACCTTGCACTTGGCCTGGTTGAACTTCATGAGGTTCACACGGGCCCACTTCTCAAGCCTGTCAAGGCCCCTCTGGATGGCATCCCTTGATATGCGCTCCTAAATAATTTGTTTCAGGGAAAGAAATGTAATTTAGGCTTGGTATGTTTCCTGTTTTTATGTGGTAATGTCAGATGTTCATTTGGGTGTCGATGCATCATTCTGTAATGCTGTCTATATTTACTGTGTTTTGAATTTTAGAATCAGAGGAGCATACTTCTATTTTGTTCCGGCAAATAGCAATTTTTTTGTGTCCTTTCAAAACCTGCTCGACTTGTTAATCATTAGTTAAAATGTGTGCTATATTGAACTGTAATGTCTTTTGTTGGCAGAATATCTTGTCTTGATTATACTTTTTAGATCAAAATAGCAGTATTTTTCTGTAAATTACTGAATTCAAACTTCACTGATTCATAATTAAGACAGCTATATCATAGATGTTTTACCTAATTATGTTGCAGCTTACTAATGGGACCCTACCCCCCACTTTGTCTTCATTCAGCGTGTGTTTATACTCTGAAACCCAAATCTGTAGAGGCCTTAGGACTTAAATAGGATTCGTGCATTTAAATCCAAAAGCATTGTCTTCAAAGGTTGCCATTCTCATTGTCCTTTAGGCACCTAAGGTTTGTAGGCATACAGTCTGTCAGCAGTAGAAGTTTCTGGGTCACTTTAGTTTTGCTTTCAGAATCCCTGCAAAACCCCTCATTGGATGGGACCCACAAGGTCAATGTTCTTCAGCCTCAGTCCCTAACGAAACATACTTAACACAGACACCCAGGGGCAGACCACACTAAAATGCGATGCTGTGGCGTCTTAGGAAGAGGTGGTAATGCCCCTTTTCATCGCTGGCTTAGCTGAGTTAGTTAAGAGCAGCAAGCAGCAAGTCCCGAGCCCTGCTGCAGGTGAGATGTGTAACTCCAGTGGCTCTTCAGGAGCAGCCCCAGCGCGGGGCTGTCTGTCCGCTGGGATCTGCTTTGCAGCCAGAACAAGAGGCATCGCACTGGTGAGGGAGTGATCACCCTGCTTGGCTCTGCCCAAGAATGGCTGGTCCTGATGGATCGCTCATTAATCGCTGATGGTTTGTGTGAGAGCTGGCGTGCCCGCCATGGGCCCCCCCCCGGGTCTGCTTTAGAGTGTGCGTGGGGCAGGGAACAGGCAGTGTCGCTTTGTGCTTGTCTTGGCCAGCCTTGGGGCCTGAGGAGGCTGTTAAAGGGCGTATTCATGCAAACCAGTGGTGCCTGATTTTCCCCCCTGTGGGTCGGGTCCAAGTCTAAGCATTTAGTTAGCTCGTAAGAAATTGATACGGTAACTATTATGTGTAACTGTAAAAATGTTACATCTGCCCTAGGTTTGGCGTGGCTGACTTCTTATATTGGTCAGCAAAAGAAGATGAGTAAAGGTGTTAATTGAGTGTTGATGATCGTAGATAAAGTACATATTTGGGTAAATATATCTGTGGTTATTAACCACTTTGCTTTTCAGGAATTTTTAAATTCTTTTTTTTAAGTCCCCAATGACCTTTACCATTCATCTGTGAAGGCTACACAGTGAAACTACTCTGAGCAAAACATGAGTTAATGCGTCATGTGTCTCAGCAGCTCCATTCTCGTGACATTTTGTCCTTAACCATAATACTTTTTCCCCCTACTATTTACTGAAGACAGTTGTTAAAATGCGTTCAGTTTTGGGGTAAAAGGCCCTCGATAAATCTTGCAAGTTTCTACTCTGTGTGGGAGAATATCTTTTACACTGGCATCTAACATATGGAAAGGAGATGGAAGAGCAAACTCTGGTTTCCAGGTTGCGTCATGGGTTGCTAATGCAATTGTTAATACCCGCAAAGAACAGTAAGGAGGAAGGCTGCTGACAGCTGGATTTATTTTGGCAGAGTGTTAAAGGAAAGATCAGGTGGCATAACTAGAGCATCTTTCTTGTCTTTCTGTATGCTCACAGTCAAATTTGATAATTTGCAGCATGCCATCATATAGGGAATAGATTGTGTATTATTACAACTAAATGATTCCATTTTTTCATTTATAATCTCTGAATTATCCCCACCCTAGGTTTACTCTGTACTGTAGACAACATTAATAGCCTGAAACAAGCAAAGATGGAAGAACGTGTAGCTGTCATCCATTGGTCCAGGAAATCTGTGAATCACTGTCAGCCCTCTCAATTTCCCCTAGAATATCATATACCTTAATTATCAAATTTTTAACTAAAACATTGTCTGTGCACTGTTTTCAGACCACTTAACTGTGGCCTTGTTAACCACTGGTTAACAGTTTGGGAACCATCAAACAGCCTTGGAAAAGGTAGTCGTCTTCTCGTTGCCTGCCAGCTCTGTGAACTAAGACGAGTGGGAAAATAGCATAGTCCTTCCAGCACCTGACTATTTAGGAAAGCAAGAAATCGGAGTCTCATAGTTTGTTGCAATGGGTATTTATTAGTTTCCTCATCTGTTTTTCCTCTGTTTTCTGTTTCCTGTTGTAGTATGTCAACTTTCTGACCCATTCAGGACCTTTCTTATTTCCTTCCTTGATTATCTAGGCAGTTCTCCAGCTCATTGTGTCAACTGTGCTCTTCTCTTGAAAAGCAAATGTACTGACTTAAGCAGGAGTCCTGGGACAGAGGTCTTAAGAATACGAAGCAAGAACAAGAATTAGAGTTAATTACTTTGCTGGAGCAAAGAATGTCGAGTGTAGAAACAGAACGTATCCTCAATTTCAAGAGGAGCCTTCAGAGGCCTAAAGGGAGTTACCAAATCCTACTGTGCAGTGTAGTTCACATCTACTGTGCTTTGGGTAGTGATTTTCCACTGTATACATATTTTTAAATGGAGTGGTCATAAAACACAAATCACTGTTTATAAGGACTTGGAAAGAGTAACTTCATTGCTTGCATTGGGGTTAGACACTCAGATGCAGACAGGGTTAATGTTAAAAATTCTCTCTAGGCCGTATTTCTTCAAGAAGCTTTGCCGTTTGTGCTACAATACTTTTTTTTTTTCTTCCTCCATATGTCCCAGAAAATAATGTCCAGTTGGTTTAAGCATTGAATATTTTCCTCACAGGAAGTCCACATGACAACATCAGCAACACACAATAATATAATTATTGTCTTGTATAGTGACATAACTTGTTTAATGACAGTTAGTGCCTTTGGCACAGTTACCGTTGTCTGTGTATTTTCATTAGAACAGTGTCTTTCTCATGGAACTTTTAGTCAAAAAATCTTTTCACACTAGATTTGGGGCTCCAATTTGGGGTGTATTTTGTGTCTTCAGGACACTTAACCCTGAATGCAACATTTGTAACTATAACAAAATGGTTAAACTTCAGGTTTTAAACCTTTTCTTGCAACTGATTCAAGGCACCCTGTGGTACAGAAAAGAAAGGAGCTTGACTCGACTGCGTGGTTACTTCAATTCTAATTTAGCCATACTCACAAAAGGAGAAAAATCCACCTTTTTAAAGAAAAAAAAATTGAACCGCAAAATTCCGTTTTGTCGCTGTGCGTAATCTACAAATTAAAAACTTTGAGCTTAGCTGTTTTCTGAACAAGATACCCCAATCTGTGCAAAACTGAATCAAAAGATCTATTGTGAGAAAAAATTATTTGACTCAAAGGTGCATGAGGAAGAGCTTATATTAAATGAAATCAGAAACTGTCTTTTTCTGTATGTTCTTTTAAGAATGTTGTAAGTTAACTAGTGGGTTTTTTAAAGAATAGACTTGCGAAATATTTTTTTAGCAATGATAAAATAACAATAAAGTAATTTCTTGCTTGAACAGCCTTCCGTGGCCTATGTACATACTACACCAGGCTTACCTTCAGGCTGGGAAGAAAGAAAGGATGCCAAGGGCCGGACTTACTATGTCAATCACAACAATCGAACCACAACATGGACACGGCCCATTATGCAGGTATGAAGATCTGTTATAATGCTTAATTTAGATAGCAAACACTTAGCATGTGTTGCGTATAATTTCCATTGAAGCAGATCTTCGGAACGCTGAAATTAAAAAAATAATCCTAAGCATTGTCATGACAACTCAGGATAATAATAATAAAATTTCAATGATTGGGATTTTTTTGTTACCTTAACTATATTAAGGTACAGATGAAGTTGATTGCTACAGTGAAAGGAATTAACAGTGAGGTACGTATGAACTGCTAAAAGGAGGCAAATGCATTCTTAGGGATTGAATTTGACACTTGGGTTGATCTGTTAATAGTACCATACATTATTTGCCCTTCCAATGGAATTAAATTAAATATTTCACCTTTAAGAAAGTATATTTGGTATTTCCTAATAATAATATGTAATTGCATCATTTTCTAAGTGTCCTCTCTCTGGATGAGCCGTATTTCTGACAATCCATTCACTTCGTTTTACTTCTGAACTAGCTTGCAGAAGACGGCATGGTTGGGTCAGCAGCAAACAGCAGCAACCATTTAAGTGAACCCCAGATAAGACGGCCTCGTAGCCTCAGTTCACCCACTGTAACTTTATCTGCTCCACTAGAGGTGAGAAACACTGCTACCAAGAAAGATCCCTTACGTCTGAGCCCTCTTTCTTTGTCCTCCTTAGAACTTACTTCCTTTTCAGTTAGGCAACGCAGCCGTTTTTCGCCATTACTGATTTTGCCCTAATATATTGCTGTTTTCTTTAGCGGTTTTCCATCTGGATCTTCATATTGTACAATAGTATTACTATCCTTATATTGTACAATAGTATTATTTAACTTTTATGGTCATTGAATGATATATTTCATATATGACTATTTGGTTTGGTCAGCTAAAACGTAATCTGTGTGCATGTCTGAAACATACATTGTTGTGACTCCCTTCAAGTGCTAGGAGTGTACAGAAATATTTTTTTAAGTTGAAACACTTATTTTGATGCTAATAACCAAAAACAATATGTGCAATTGAGTTTGGGAAATCTGTGGACATTGTCATTCCAGAGGGAAGTGATAAAACACTGGGGCCTTCACAGCAAAAAGCTTGGTATCTTAGAAGAAGCAGACTTTAGCTAAGTAAGTTCTAGGAGATCAGTTCCAGCACTTAATTCTAGTTTTAATTAGAGCTGGAATGAAAAACTATTTGCCGTGACGCCAAGTTTTATTCATTTTACATTCTTGAGTGTTATTTGATAAATCTTAATATCTTCCCTTTTCCTCAGGGTATGAAGGACTCCCCTGTGCGCAGAGCGGTGAAGGACACCCTTTCCAATCCCCAGTCTCCACAGCCCTCGCCTTACAACTCCCCGAAACCACAGCACAAAGTTGCACAAAGCTTCCTTCCTCCTGGCTGGGAGATGCGAATAGCGCCCAACGGCAGGCCCTTCTTCATTGATCATAATACTAAAACTACTACGTGGGTAAGAGAAATTTTAGATGGTGAATTTTAAATCAGATGCCATCTTATAAATGTTTATGTCTTTGTTTTTCTGCCTGCATACCCCCCATTTTATTGTGGCATTTGTCTTGTCTTTAAGAGGGGATTTGTCAGCCTAACTTTTCATAAAACTGGTGCAGGAATCTCCCCGAATCCTCCATGCAGTCGTGGAGACTTCAGCAGCTAATTTTGCGAAATGGCTATAGTGCTGCCATTGCTGCACTCGGGGAAAGGAAACTTACTTGTTCATATCCTCTTTGGTTTTGGTGCATTCCTACATCTTATACGATGCACTAGTGGTTTGCATTTTGTATTTAACCTTTTTATACTTGACAAATCATTGCATACAGTACTGTTCTCTAAATTCCCCAGATTTGGGGTTTAGAGGCACACAGTGCAATGGAGATTTGGATTGTTTAGTTTGAGACTGTCCATAATTGTATTGTATTTTTCTGTGACTAGCACTGCTTTTTTATTAATGTATTATATTTTTGTATTTCTGTTACAGGAGGATCCACGACTGAAATTTCCAGTGCATTTGAGATCAAAAGCGTCTTTGAACCCTAATGATTTGGGCCCTCTTCCTGTAAGTGTAGTGTCTGTATTTTAATATATACCTGCTATCTTATGTGATCTGATCTATTATTGCAGTCATATATTGTATGTGGACACAAATGTTGCTGTCATCGGTTTTTTGAAGATATAAAAGCTATGTTTATATATAGCACCGAAAAGCTTTATTGTGATCTGTCAATTAGTCAGGCTCTTTGAAGCCAGCCTGCAGTATTTCTGAAATGATTACATGTTTCTTTGCATATCTGAAGCTTTGAGCTTTGAAGAAACTTACCTTCGTTTTATCTTTGACTGTGTGCTTTGAAATAATTACCTGTTGCTGGAGCAGATTGTTCAAAGTGAGCTCTATTACTGTACCAGCATATATTGGCATTCAGAAATCTAAAGAAATTTAGATTTTTTTCAATGAAACTTCCATATTCTGCAGAGAAAATTATCATTTTAACATCAGAAGTTTTGTCACACTTGTAACCAAAGTATAATACTGATTTGCAGCCATGTCAAATACGGAGCTTTGCTTTGTTTTTAAAAAACTGCATCCTTAATGGCAGAGACTATGTTATGAAAGCTAACACTTTTTCTTAGGTGCTGCTGATTTTTACGGTGTAGTGTTGATTCAGCTCATTGCCTCATATATACTAAACGTACTTCTAGAAATTGCCATTGAAATTGTATTTGCAACACTGGAAACCTTGGTGACGACAAGCCACTGATTGTCACCAGCACTCTCAGTGCTCCACGTGCATTACAGACAGGCTGTCTGCAAACAGCTGAGCCAGCGGAAGAGGCTACTGTCCACCCTAGAGAACATGGCAGCTTATGTGATTTGAGTTTTAAACAGTTTGAGTAACAAGTCTTTAATCCTTTAATCATTGAGCTGGGTCGCAGTTAACTTAGAGAAACCTCTCTGCCAGCAGACTAAAACGAGTGCTGCTTTTGGGCAAGAGCGGTGGCAAATGGTACCTTTGGAGAGGGGCAGTAACCTCTGTCACCACCTACGATCAAACGTCCTCCTCTAAAACATCCTAAAATCTCACTGCCCTTGTCTCGATTAGCAAAAAGTTTTGCCTTGTATTAAGTCAAGCTAGGCCGCTTGGCAGGCCCAGTGTCTTCAACCAGGGGTTAGATCCGAAACTATGCGCTGTTGAAAATATTTATTGTGATGCATTTCCTGCTTACAACCCAGCAGTAATGCACTTCATCTTTAAGAAAACAGCTGTGGAAGCAGCTGTTCTTTTGCTGTTCTTCAGATACATTGAGCATGCCTTAATCTTCAAGGACACGTTGCTTAGATAGGAGGCACTGCATGGGAGTAACTCAGGGACCAATTTACAATTTATTACGTTAATTGCAAGAGGTAAAACATGCAGTGAAATCAGGATAACCTGACACATCACTGGAAATGTATAATTAGTAACAGATTTAAACTGAATTAATCCATTTTTGAGTGAGGTAAGAATGACTACAGAATTTAACAAGAGTTTCTCAAAAAAGATTGAAATGAAATCATTTCTCATCTGTACCTTATAGAAGTCTGAGGCTGGGGTAGAGCGTACAGCTGGAATGAGTGCTAGATTGGGCAGCATTGCACACACTAACATGTGCCATTTCTTGTCCTCTCTGTACTACAGTGACTGGGAAGATGAGAAAAGGGTATGGATGAAAAGGGAGGAATTGAGGACTAGGTTAGACATTCTTGTCCCACCACGATGGGATCCTGGCTTACACGTGTACAGTAAATAACCCATACATGTTTCAGAAGTAGAAGCAGAAACTCTCAAACCTAACCAATGATGGACAATCTATTCTTTGTGATCGTTTCCTCATAGTAGGAAATGGGTATAGGCCCTGATGCAAGACGTTTCCACTTCCAAGCTTTAAAAACATATTTACTGTATACTGTATTGGATACAGTTACCTGTATAAATAGCCGGTTCTTTGAGTCGTCCTAGATTTTTGGCCTTGACATAATGCATCTGTGATCATTTTGTGTTTTCTACCTCAAGCATCTATCAGACAGTTTAAGTACTTGTGGATAATGTATTGCTTCATGCTGTGGGAGAGGGGTAGTATTTCATTTACTTTCTCTCTTTTTTATTTCCCAATTCCAGCCTGGTTGGGAGGAAAGAATACATTTGGATGGAAGAACGTTTTATATAGACCATAGTAAGTAACCACTCAGGTACTACAGCAAATAGACAAAGGGAGATAATAAATATTGAAGTGAAAGCTTTATAATTTTACTCTTCATTTAGGAAGCCAGGTGTTGATATGTGGAGACATTGATACCAGAGACTTAGTGCCCTCATACGGTACTGTATATTCACTGAAAGCTTGCTTTTAATTGGCTCATCAAGCTTTGTCCCTCTCTGACTTGTGAAGCATTAACATTTCTTCTTTGTGGTTTCTTTTGTTCTTGTTGATATTTTGGATTCGTCGTCGTTGTTGTTGATGATCCCATGGCTTTTTCGCACTTAATAAATTAAAATATACACTAGGAATAGAAAATAAGATGAGAAAAGATCATATAGCCACAACTCCACATATAGGCAGTGGAGAAATTACCGCTAAGTACTCTTTCCTCTCCTTTAAAAAGATCTTGTGGCAGTGCTGATTCTGATCTTATTTCCTATTTATAGCATGTTAAACTGCACCCAGCCCATTAATATTATTCAGTTCTGTTAGTGAAGTTCTAGTGTAAGTGATGTTTCATTGTAGACTTGTCATATTACAGCATCTCAGAACTACCGTGTGAGTTTTTGTTGTTGTTTGAAAATAAAGCAGCCCAGAAAGGCTGGGTTCTTTCCTCCCCTTCTTTTTTCTTTTTTTTTTTTTCTTTTTTTTGCCCTTGTTTAAGACTTCAGCTGGACTTTTTAATGAGGAATTTCTACAGATGGCATAGTCTTCACAGAAATAGATAACTCGCAAAACCATTAGAAGAGAGTACCTATGCTATGCAAAACTTAAAGAATTAAAATCTTAAACTATTATACATATTTGATAGCGTTACATTTTTCCTTCAGTATCAGTAACACGGACTCCGATGCTTATCTGTAGCTGTATATATGACGTTACTAAATCATTATTAAAAGACTCTCTCTGAAGTAATACAAACTTTGAAATTGTATAAATAGTTTTAAATAAAAATTAGAAATAATGCACTCATCAAGCACAAGATTAACATCAGTACAGAATTACTATTCTTTTATACCTTCTGTAATTGTTTTTCCCAACAGTTATTTGGAAACTTAAATATGGCAAATTATTCTAAACTACTGCCACTGGAGAGTCACAGAATAAAACTGTCTTATTTAAATACCTGTACGGTTGTTGAGCCTCTCAACCTCCTGTAAAAAGTTTTAATTTGTCAGTCTCCTAAATCTGCTTAAGCATGTATTAGTCCCTAAAAGTAAATGGAGCGTTAAAGTTGTACATTAATTAGAATTCCTCAAAGAATTTATAATTATTATAAAACTAAATTTATTGGCATCTGAAATCTCTCTCTAGTCCCTCTTCTGATCTGAGTTTTCTGAGCTTTTTATGTAGCAGTCTCTACAAAAGTTGAGAGACCTTTTTTTTATAATGCCGCTTGTTTCCAGCAAATACCCTTTTGCTGTCAGTCTGGTGCCACACCGTTGCAATGACAAGCGGACTCCAGGAGCAGAGGTGGTGCCAGTGGTGTTACCGGGGACAGGTTGCAGCTCCATTGGGATAAAGTTGTGCTCAGTATTTAGGGAATGACTGCAGACAGCTTTCAGTGCTCGGTGATTTATTTGGCTTGAGCAATCTCAACAATAGCCTTTGTTTTCGCGGTATTGGTAAGGAAGCGCAATGACATTTGACCATACCGACAGTTAGTGACAGAGCCTGCGGACTCTTACTTGTTTCGTGGCTAACTTGATAGCGTACGCTGAAATCAGGCGTGGCTGCGATCAGCTGTGCTCACCCTAAACATGCAGGTCTCAGTGCCCGTTACCACCATAAACTGGCCATGGGTTCAGTCCTCCTCTGCTGAAGCGCTTAGTTAAGATGCAACACAGGTAGTCATTTTCAATATAAATGTTGAAAGCGTTAACAGATTTAGCTGCTGTTAATGTCCTGGTGCCCCAGATACGTTTTGTAATTCTTCTGCATAATTATCCAATATTGTTGTCCTATTTTTGAAATGTTTTTCCCATCCGTGAGAGAAACTGTAAAAAAGTAATGCAGCCAGCACAGAAACCTCCTCTTGGGGAGCAATACAAACTGCTACTAAGCATGCATGCCATATAAACTAGTAAAACAAAGTACTGTTAAAATAATTTCGGTATTATGTGTAACATAATAGCCTGAAAATATAGTATTTTTAGATTTTAATTGTAAACAGTTCTAATTTCTGCAGCGTCAATCTTTCAACAAAAAAATACAGTCTAGTTCTCCATGGTTGGTCCTTAGCTAGCGAAGTCAACTTTATTTACCATCCATGAATAAAATAGTATTCTCTATTCGTTGTAGCGTGCATATACTTCTGCATTTCCTGGGAGCCTTATAGGAAAATACGATCTTCTGTTGGGAGGTGTCACAAAGGAAAACACAAAGGTTTTCCAACCATATGCAGGACAGTTACCAGTGGTTCACTGACAGAGGATGGATACATTATACGGGTTCCCCTCAAAGCCTGTCTTGGATCCACCCTTTTTCAATATATTCCTTAGTGATTTGAACACTGAATGAGGGGGAATGTACTCACTAGTTCAGCAGAAAACAGCAGCGTAGGAGAGGCGAGAGGAGCTCACTGGAACAGGGTGAGAAGTCAGAATGAGTCTGGCAAATTGCCGCTGTAGTGGGAAGTAAGATGCTGTTTAATAAGAATTGCAAAGTATTACTCACAAGGGGAATAATTAGCAGAATCTTGGTTGAAAAGGGCATGAAAAATATATCATCAACTGAACATGAGTTAACTCATCCTGTGATGTATCAACAGGAGTGTCGTAAATAAGACCTGAAGTAATCCTTCTAGTCTCACGAGCACTGGTAGTGTCTCGGCTGTGATAACGCTGTGTCACTGGGGCCCACACTTCAAGAACATACTGGACCACTTGGAAAGGGACCAGAGGAAACACAAGGCTTTTTCGGAATCTAAAAAGGCTTTCCTCAAAGAGGAAAGACAGAGTATTGTATTTGTGTGAAGACTCAAGAGAGATGGTAGATTTTCCTGCAAAAAGAGTGAATTTGTTATCCACATCCACTTTGGATAAGACAGAGAATCCTGAGCTACAATTCCAGGTAGAGCAGTTCAGGCTAGACCCTTCTAATGGTTGGGGCACTTAAGCCCTGGAATAGCATTTATAATATGAAGTCCCTGTCACTGTAATACTCTGGAAAAAATTATACAAAGATTTGTCAGTAACTTAGTACACTCTTAAGTATGTAGGGCAATAAGACAGCATCGACAAACTTGCAGTCATTTCCAGTTCTGTCTTCGATTCCATAGAAAATTACCACCATGACTTGTGGCTGTCCATTTCAAGTAGGTATAAGAAACGGATTGGTATAAAACCAGTAAACTTTGCAGAAGGAACTTTGGCTGAAGAGGTTGAAGCCTGATGGAAAGGGCCAGGCTGGGCATCAGGCCGTTATGGCAGGCTGTGGTCTGCGGAGCTGTCAGTCTGCCAGCCTTCCTCCGTAATTGCCATAAGCGCTAAATAGACTCAGTGTGTCTAGGGAAATAAAATAGTATTTTAATATTAAATTAACTGATAGATCATAATTCTGGAAATGTGCTTGTGATCTTTTTAAATTTTCTTCAGTTAACATTTAATGAATGTCACCCTTCAAATCCCAGTCCATCTTCAAACCAGCTTGGGATGCTCGAAACTTTTGGGTCTTTTCCAACTGTAGAAGCATGGAAAATACTTGTGGTTTAATATCAGTGCGTTTGGTTCTTTGCTTTTAGCTATAGTAGCCATAAAAACAATTTTCCTGAAACCTAGTGTGCTTATTCCCAAACTCAGCAATTACAAAGCTTAAAATTTGGACTAGTATCCTAATTCACAGTTCATAAATCAAAGCAGTGCGCATAACAAACAGATGTATTGTTCCTGCCCTTTCAGTGCAGGAAATGGATGACTTAAGCCTCGCCATTGCAGGTGGCATCTAGTTTGGTTTTTGGAGCATTGTCTTACTGTTGCAACATCATCATTCTGTTGTGATTCTGTTGTGTTCAGAATCTTGTGAGGAGCAGTTGTCTGGAGGCAGGGAGAGTCTCACCATGGTCCTCTCTAACCTTCCGTATCGCCCTCCTGGTGCTCTTAAAAGCTATAGACGGAAAGAAATGGCTTCTGTCGCGTTACTGCCAAAATCTCCTTTGGTCAAAAGGGAATGATCTCTTATACCATAACCGTATAATTTTGCCTCCCTTAATGGTCCTATAACCTTTTCATTAAATCAGTGTCTAGGCCATTTTTTTTAAGATACGCTATTCCCTCCAAATTTAAATACAGACTGTCTTTTATAAGTACTACATTTTGGCTACTTTATGCAAACTTTCAAAAAAGTAAAGTTAAGTCTGTCATTTGGCAAAGTTTTTGGGTTCCTTTACCTTTCAGGCATGAAGTCTGTGTATTTCTAATGTGAGTTGAATCCAAGCCCATGTTCAAATAGAACATGTTTACTGCTACTACAGACGTTGAAATAAAAGCAGTGTAAATACACTGGATTCTATTGTAGTTTTGCATTTTTGAGTGAGTGTTTTCAACTAAACAGTGTGATGGGGTTTTGATGTAGGTGGGTGAATGCAGCCTTTTCTAACCCTGAAATACTAAGTTGTGGGACTGGTAGGGAAAACAGTTGTAGGGAGGAAAAAAAAAACCATAAATTCACAGTGTGGTAACAGAGAAGTAATGATATAATTTCTTTTGTTATTTACAGATAATAAAATTACCCAGTGGGAAGACCCCAGACTGCAGAACCCGGCAATTACTGGTCCAGTAAGTACTGCCATGGTTTTGTTCCATTGAATGCCGTGACTCAGGTACATTTGGTACGGGCCGGAGGTGTTATCGAGCAGCGGGTCGTGCCTGTTCTGCAGATCGGAGCAGACTCTGCCTGATGAACAGACCAGGAAGCAGAAGCTCTGCCTGAGGGCCAGCTTTAGCGAGTCTGCAAGGGCAGGGGGAGCTGCCACCATGTGACAGCCTGCCAAGGTGCCCCAAAACTGATGCCTTGTCCCCAGCATTCAAATGCGTGTACCACTCTCTGGACCCTGTTTTGTTGCGCGCGGGATGGAGTGCGCTGGGGACTCTTCCAGCCTGCTGCCAGTGGTCCAAAGCAGTAGTGGGCTCGTTAGCAATCACTGGAACGTTTGGAACCACAGCACTGTGCGCACTGTTCCCAGGTCAGGCAATAGGTTTGAATTTGATGGGTTTGGAAGCTTATGCCGATTTATGCCATTTTATGGTATTCTGAGCGATCAGAGTTCCAACCCGAACATGTTTCCAGGCACCCAGAATACCTTTTTATTTTGGGTAAATCCTCAGGATTTTTAAGGGTCTCAGGACACAGCAGATTAACTACTGCATGGTGTAATTCCAATTCTTCTTGCTTATTAATAAGATTAATAACAATCACTTGTTTGAACATAATTGCTTTTGGAGTGATTTACCCATTTAACATGCACTTAATGCTTGAGATACTAATATACAGAATGCTGTACCAATTCTTAATGTTTTTTCCCAGAAACGTTAAGCATAAATGAGAAACTATCTGGGAAATTTTCTTTCAAGGTAATATGGGTCAATCAGGATCCCATTGAGTAAATAACAGTTATTTGTGTGTTTGGGGTTTCCTTAAAGAGAAAGCAAGATCAAATCCATTTTACAGCCATATAAACATTAAGGATTTGTCTTAATGCTTTTAATAGTATTTTTGATGCCGTGACAGAAACAAAGAACTACTTAAATTGCATTTTCATGTTGCATTTCAACAATGGAAACATGTTGAAAGGTTATTTAATGGCTGTAGTAAAGTCATATTCCCATCAGAGTAAAATGATGTAGTTTGATTTTTAATTTTTCATGTCTCATCGTCCACAAGAGAAAACTCCTATAGAAATATTTCCGCCTCCTGCTCCCCCCTACAGCCAGTCATGGATCTGCTTCAAGGCCAGGCCGTACCTACCCTCCCCCAAATTCCCAGTCCTCGCCCAGAAACAGCTTGAACCAGAGCTTTGCAATTAGCGATTCAGCCGTCAGAGAACAGAGAACGTAACTTTTGCAGTCCTGTGGAATTCAAAATCATTCTTTTGCTCCCAAAAAAATCACACTTATTTGCTTAGCTAGTTGTTTTACTAGGTCTGCCCTTTCATCTTGAAGGAACAGTAGAGCAAAGGAAAGTAGGGATGGGGTGTAGTTGGAAAATGTTATGATCAAGGCCAGGAAGCCTTCCCCCCCCCCCCAAGGCTTTTTCCAAACTCTGATTCAATTGATGTTGTATATGGTGTCAAACAACAGAGAATTAAGGGTACTTAATTCTCAGAAAATGGTCAAAAAACCCACAGAGCAGTAAGGAATCTCAGTTAAATATCTAGCAGTTATTTGCTAGAGCCAGACCTGTACCTGTCATAGGTTCACTTTTCCAGCCTTTTCCTGCTCGTTAGTTTAATTCACAACTTTGTTTGATGGCGTTTCATCTGAGGGCTGAATAATGTGGGCTGGAGCCCTAGGGCTGGCAGTCAGCAGTATCGGCAGCTCTTCTCTGTGCTCCTGCCTGGTGGCTGCTGCACGTCACTGCTTCTGGCGCTGGTGCTACTTGGTGCCTTAAACGGCTTGGCCTTTCCGGCCGTCTGTGCGCGCGTCCTGTCCGGTGCAAGAGCAAGGGAAGCTGAGGAAGACCAGTAGGCAGCAGAAAAGAACACTGTCATCTTACTGACTGCTGTGATGGTCAGCGAGCGGCGTGTGGATTAACATCAAACATGGCAAGCTCCTGGCTTAGTGTCAGAGGCTGTACCGTGAGGAAGAGGAGCACAGTGTTAAAATAGACAGGTCTCTCTAAACTGAATGAGAGAGCTTGGGAGAGCCTTTGTTGAACCCGGATTTGTGCGTGCCTGGAATCATCCCGCCGTGCTTTTCAGGTACCTGGAAATCCATGGAAATACTTCAGAGACCTGTGGCATTTGTTAAGGCGTGTTTACATGTGCCAGAAACCAATTTCCAGCTCTGCTGATTAATATACTTCTACCAGCCTTCACTGTGCCGTTTTTTTTTTTTTTTTCAAACTTCTAAAATCGTTATGTTATGCTACTGTTACTTAAAAATGTGGTCTAACTCACCAGCATCTGCATGGAGTGAGTGTTCAGATAAGTATTACGCTGTGACTTGGACTTGGTTCAAAAGAATGTTAATTTGTTTATGAAATGCTTTCGGATTCTGGTTACAGACATTATGAAGGTGTGTATTTTCATTAGAAGTAATTTACAAAATAGTTTTGATATAGTTTGGTGATAGTTTGCTATCTATTAAGAATTAGGTTCATTCACATTTGGCTGCAAAGATGATTTGTAGCCATGGGCATTCCCCCGCCTGGCTGACTCCGCTCTGTAGGTGTACGTCGTGTCCTGCGCTTGTGGGAGGGCAAACAGTGCTTGGTGTTAAGCGTGTAGCTTTACTGGAGCCCCGTAACTTGTTTTTAGGTTAATTTTCAAAATTCTAACAATGCTTTGCACTTCGAACTGTGCAAATCCGTCTTCTGTGGTACCACTAGTCATTTTTAAAGTTCAGTATCATACTGCATGCTCATTATTTCCTAATGAGGTATGTGGATGGCAGCAATACATCCCAAATTTTTTTGTCTGTGTTAAAAATTGCTTTTCTCTTTACTGTTCCTAAAAGAAGAAAAAAAAGGAGCATAAGTAGTTGATAAACCAGAAGAACTGGGTTGAAAGTTTTCATACCTTTTAACTCAAATTACGCACTGAGAAATGGGAACGTTTTGGCTGCTGTACCTCGTGCACGGTGGGTTTCATTAGGTGACCTATGGCATTCGTTTGTAGAGGGCATGTCTTTAAATTTCGGTTTTGTTTCAATAATGTTGGAATATCAAACTGCCAAATAGCTGGAATAATCTGTATTTGTGATTCTCTCTCTGATAGGCAGTTCCATATTCCAGGGAGTTCAAACAGAAATATGACTATTTCCGGAAGAAGTTAAAGAAACCAGTGAGTAGAAACATGCTGCTTTGCGTTGGAGTCAATTAACGCTGTGTCTGGGAGAAGCAACAGGCTGTCCCAAGTCTGCATCTGGCACGAGCTTCTAGTGCTCCTCTTCCGTGGAAAAAAGTATTTTCAGTAACACCTTTAGCGTAAGAGAACACCCGGTGCTGGCGTGCATGTGGTGCTGACTCAGCACTAACGGGAAACAGCCTTGGCAACCCCAGCTGGAGTGTGGAGGGGGACTTGCCAGTGTCTTTCCCCGTTTACTGGTAGCTCCTTGAATTCTCACCTGGGGTTTGACCAGTGACTGCGCACAATAAGCACTTGAGTTGTCAGTAAAAAGCAAACCTGAAATGGTTGTTTCAAGTCAATTTTATCAGGAAACTGCACCAGTCCTGTTTAGCTGTTCATCCCGTCTTCTTTCTGGAAATTCCTCACTCGGTTCTCTCCTGTCTTTTCTGCCTTTAGCTCCCTGGGCGAAATCCTACTGGGCGTTAGCTCCTTCCCCTTTAGACAGAACTGCTGAAACATTTTGGCAGCCCAATTCTCTTTTGTTCACATCTTTGCAATTGAGTTCTGCTGCGTGTCTGGTAGTGTAGGTGTTCTTGTGTGAAACTGTCTGGCCTTTACAGGTATGAGGGCAAAGCGGTTGCATGAGTCTTGTGCATTTGTTACCATTTTAAGCTAAAATGCCGTTAAAATAGAGCCTAGTAATAGCAATCATTTTCTCACTCTTTTGTTTGTTTGTTCATTACTTCTCTTGTTGTTTTCATTATTTTGTCAAATATCATAGAAATCTCTGAACCACTGTACTAGAACTTACCTAGTTCACCACATGCTATCAACCTGTAGTCTTACAGAGCACTGGAAAATAAAAATAAGGGGAAACTTGATCTATCAGTTGTCTAATCTGTCATTTAGTTGTTACCACTGGTCAATAATTTGCCGGAAGACGTATTCATTGAGACTAACAAGTGTAATACAATCTCCTTTCACATAGGCTGACATACCGAACAGATTTGAGATGAAGCTACACAGAAATAATATTTTTGAGGAATCCTACAGAAGAATCATGTCTGTGAAGAGACCTGATGTACTAAAAGCCAGGCTCTGGATTGAATTTGAGTCAGAAAAAGGACTTGACTATGGAGGTGTGGCCAGAGAATGGTTTTTTCTCTTGTCCAAGGAGATGTTTAACCCTTACTATGGTCTCTTTGAATATTCAGCAACGTAAGTGTCCATTCAATTCTTTCCATTCAGAAGGGAAATACATTAGATTTTGCATAAGAGTCATGGTTACACTGGAAAGTAGTTAGAGCATCCTTCGTGGCGCATCGGTATGCACTCTTCTCAGCCAGATCTCGCTGTTCTCTACTATCATTTCTTACTTGCTTGTCAGAGAAGCTTTCAAATTGTTGCTGACATCTCATTTTAAAAAAAAATCATTATGAAGACAATATTCAGTGTTGCCATGCTTGCAGCAAAACTGCAATATTTGAGACTAGTATAGTGAAAGGAGCCGTGTCAGACAAAAGATTCTTTTTATGCCCTCCCTTACATTGTAAAACACCTGCCGTCCAGAATTACAGTGCTCCTTAACAGTTAGCTCATAACACAGCTGCTCAGTTACATTTCAGTAGTTACACAGCAGTGGCCTTACAGAAGTTAAAATTTGGTTTTATCCAATTTTACAATCTTTGAGCAACCCATTAGTGTAATTGAGAGAGCAAGTTGCTTGCTTAAAGTACATTTGGTTTAATATGCTGTATGTAATTCCACATTGTGAAGGCGGGTTTCTGAATTGCAGGCAATAGTTTTGATGTTTATCTGTCAATATCAAGCTCTCTCCTTTCTCTAAGAAGTGTTGAATAGATTGTAAAGTAGATGAGCAAAGGCTGCACAATGAGTTTTCTCGCGTTTGTGTCTCAGAAAAGACACATTCTGCTGTTGAAGGGAAACACGACTTAAACGTCGGTGAGCGCAGAATGCCTGTGTCTTAACAGAGTTCACTGGATAAACATTTCGTTGGGAATATTTCCACTTACGGGTGTGGGTCACTGCAGATATTCTAAATACAATATTATTTCATTTTAGCTTCAGAAATCTAACTAGTTATTTTAAGAAATAAGAAAAAAATCTACTTAAAACCCCCGTATCTTTCTTCACAGATTAAGAACATACTACAAATTAAAAACACACTAATGTCTTATTGTGACACGCATTTTCACACAAGTCTTACTGCTTTTTGACCTAGTTAAAACACCTTAGTCCTTTGACAGTTTTTCCAGTATCCTGGGGATTAAGCATATTTCAGAAATGTTCTCTAGTACGTGTAACTTAAGATGCTAGTAAGAAAACATTCCTTATCCGAGGAGGGTTGGACCATGGGTCTATACTTGATTCCTCTTCAGTACCTTCAGATGTTTCAAGAACTAAAAGCAACTACTGCAAAAGAGAATCCTAACGTTTTAAGCCCTGAAATTTGGCTGGAAAGAGTGAATGCTGAAGCCCAGCAGAAGGCAGAAGAGATAACTTGGCTGAAATTCTCATTCCACTGAAGCTGATGGCAAATGTTCTCAGTGATGCCAGGCTTTTATCCTCTGGAGAGGTTAACGCAGCTCTCACACTTTTGCCACAGGTGGAACCCTGTTACCCCACAAGCAGTGGTTTTATTTGCCTTTGTCAAATAATCATTCTGGTTGTGGCCAGACAGACGCGATTCGGTCAGCCCAGCCACACGCTGTCAGATACTTGTGTTGAGGAACACCTGGCTAAAGGACGTTATTACACTCTTGCAAAACTGAACAGGAAATGGCGCTGAGCTCAAGTTATTTACTAACTTATCTGAATATTGGCTTATTTAAAGACTTGGTTATTTAGATTATTTTTTTTTCTTTCCCCCGAAAAGGGACAACTATACACTTCAGATTAATCCTAATTCAGGTCTTTGTAATGAAGATCATCTGTCGTATTTCACATTCATTGGTCGGGTTGCGGGTCTGGCAGTGTATCATGGGAAGCTATTGGATGGTGAGTTACTACGCTGTATGGCTATGTTACTGTTTCTGGATTAAATGAAATAAGTCACTTCGATAATTCATATGCTTTAGAGCATAGTATTTCTGGAGACAAAGTATGAGAGAAAAGTAATGGGACTGGAACTGTGGGAAATTGCATTCCTGATGTGAATGGTGATTCAAAAATTATAGTGTCTTACCCACAAACACATTTCATATAAATTTTTGCTACTTTCTCCACTCGTGTTAAAACTACAGAATCAGCATTGCTAAATAATCACTACCCCTAAAGGAAAATCACTAAATTTTATATCAGCCGTTCCATGCAAACCTGCAGCCAAAGCAGTTGTGTGCCTGTCAGTTGCAGCATCTTTTGATCTGTAAAATTATTACTGAATGATTTAATGAGAAAGTACGATTTCTGCTGAACTTTGGAATCCCACAGTAAGCAAGCAATCATTGTAAACTGGCTGTATTTTATTTAGCAGTAGTGCAGCAGAGGAAGCTCTCCATCCTGTTTTTCTGGCACCTCCTTTGAGAGAAGAGTGGCAATTGTAAATGGATGTAAATCTACCTCGAGCTCAGCTCCCCTCTTTTGTGTCTCTCTGCCATTAATGTTATAGTGTTTAATGGCATGTGGTAATTAATGGCGTAATTCTTCTAATTGAAAAATTGGGCTTTCCGTGCCTAAATAAGAAATGAGCCTGCTGTGTTAACTCGAGCAGTTACAGCGCTGTTACTTTCAGGAGGTCTCTCTCTTGCTGGCACTGGGAGAATACCATGGCGTGTTCCCCCTCAGCAGTCATGTCGTTATCGAAGGGAAAACGCAGAAGAGTGGAGGTAACTCTCTTCCCTCTCTCTTAGGCTTCTTCATCAGACCTTTTTACAAGATGATGCTGGGGAAACCGATAACTCTGAAAGACATGGAGTCAGTGGTAAGATAACATTTAAGCTGTATCAGCATTAGCAATTACGTGAGTTTTTTCCTCTGGGGAAATTTATGACAGCCAACAATTCCAGTAAACTCCATGGTGGAAAACACAAGGTCACGGTTGCGACTACTTTAGAAGGATATGTATGTAGTTTTTTAATAAAAGCAATTTTCCGTGCTAGGACAGCTGTTTCGGCATGGGTGCAGTAGCAGTGGTGAGAGGGACAAGAGTCATGAACAGGCCAGTAAGAAACGCACCGTATATGGGCTGTCTAACTATACTTTCGCGTTTTCCACTGGGTCAGCTCTCTCCCTGTTGGAGGAGCACCCCCGCCCAGCCCTACAGCCGCCTTCTCAGGCTGTGGAGCAGAGGAGGGGGATGCAAGGGCTCAGCTCTGTCCTGGCAACACGGGAGCTTCCCCACAGTGCTGGAAGGGGAAGGGCTTCTCTCCAAAACATACTTCATGAATGGAGCACAACGGATGCCCTTACATCTGTTTTGGTTTTGTTCCCTGCACGTCCTCTACTTTCACACCTTCAGCATTAATTGCAGTCAGGTACTTGCACGTTTGGCGCTGCCTGGGAGAAAAACGAATTGTTTTACAAGTTACTAATCTCTAACGTTGTATTGTAAAATGAAGGGCAACAGCAAATAGGATCCTGCAGGTGCCTCATCTGGATGTGCAGGGGACCGGTATTGAAACACAGGACATTTCAGATACGTCCAATAGCTAAATACAAATGGCTTCCATTAAGTTAACAGGATGATACTTGGTTTTGTCTTTTAACCCTGTGAGTTCTGTCCGGTTTTTCCCCTGCTGTGGACTTTGGAGAGCCTTGGGGCTGTTACGTTTCCCCGTTCTAACGTCTTTTTCCGTTGCCATTGTACAGCATAGTTTGTGTGGATAAGGCTGCTCCAGATCGGCTCTGCAGGGGCAGGACTTGGCTGGGGCCGCTCACATCCTGCTCTTTCCTAAGATTCTCTCCGACAGCCAAGTCAGCTGACTTGCCCAGCACAGAGGCAGAATTACGGATGAGGTCGAGTACAAGCTTCAATGAGATTCATACCCAGAAGGTTCTTAAAAGGAAGTTCAGGCTCTTGTATTCCTACAAGTAGTTGGGAAACATTTTCCTCTTATTCTTAGCTCTGCAGTAGCCCTCCTTGGTCTTGTCAAAAGTACACTCGCTATGAGAAGAGTAAAACACAGTTCTTTTTGAGGTTTTCAAGTCCTTACTGACATAAACGCTGGTTCAACTGCTTAATCCCTCCTCCAGCTTCCACTGTCTCACAGTCACCAAATTTTGGCAGGTCGTTTTTCTCTTGAAGGATACATGAGTAAATAATGTCTTAACTTTATTGTGAAATGATTTTTTTTCACTCTCTTGCGTGGAAATATTAAGTGATAGCTACACATAGGGGTTTTTTCTTTTGTTTGTTTGGTTTTTTCTTGAGTCAATCTTTAATTACGAACCTAATACACGATGAATATACAAGCCTTTTAGGAAATCAGAGGGGTCTTTTATTCAGTAAACTTCAAGGCTGTTCATAACAACAATGCAATCAGTTATTGTATATTACTGATGTAATGAAGCGATGTATAAATTCTGTTGAAAAGAATGTACAGTTTTATCAAAAAGACATTTTCTAACCAATTATTTCACACTGCTGTATGCATATTTACCAAATAGATACGTAGAGTCAATTTATTGTGTTGTATGATAATGCAGTTACAAGTCAACGAAGAAAAGTTACGTGAATCTAAAAATGCAGCGTCTAAAAAAAATACATATGAGTCAAGTAACCAGCCTTACCCTGCTTTGCAGTAGCTGCGCAAATAAATGAGTTTTCATCTTTCCAGTCCCTTTGGAGTTCTAGTTTTAAACGTTTTTATTTGTTCAATTTAAAGTTAAACTGTACATTTAATGTCCACATTTTCAAACTTTGTTTAATTCCAATTGG
This sequence comes from Dromas ardeola, assembly GCA_013398915.1. Lineage (NCBI taxonomy): Eukaryota > Metazoa > Chordata > Aves > Charadriiformes > Dromadidae > Dromas > Dromas ardeola. Next base: position 100,167 of record VYZM01002762.1, read on the forward strand.
TGTAGGACAGCGAATACTACAACTCTTTGAAGTGGATCCTGGAAAATGACCCGACAGAGCTGGATCTCATGTTTTGCATAGATGAGGAAAACTTTGGACAGGTATGTAAAGGTTATCCCAAAAGTTCATATTTCCATCTTATTATTGGTTATTGCCGAAAAATAAAAAAATACCGAGCAGTATCTCGTGGTTGGGAACTTGATCAGGAGTGTTGAATGTTAATGATCGCTATAGGCAGACTGGGAGTATTTCAAAACATACGCACACCATGGACTGTCAAGAACGTTGTGATCCTCTGCTCGGCGCTTGCTACTTTTTTCCTGAAGCAACGTAAGTTTATCAGTTACATGGAAAATTAGGGAGAATGTTAAAGCCACAGGATAAAAAGGTTTTGTAATAGACTGAGTTGTTTGTGGTAATTTTCGTTGTCTTCTCTTCTGTAATGATTTAGCTTCAAATTATTGATAGCCTTGCACTGCCAGCTTTCACTTCTGCTGGCAGAAGTTTGTTTTCTGACTCAAAGCATAAATCAACTTACTTGGAGATACTTTCTGCTCTTCTCCTGCCTCTTTAGTACCTCAAATAGCTAATTCTGGCATTATCAGCAAGATGGGTTTTTGTTTAATTTACAATAGATGTGTCTGATTGCAGAAGAGATTAATCTCTTAGCTGCCATCCTGCAGCAGGGCAGCGCTGTGTAGGCCAGAAGCAGGTCACTGCTGAAGGGTGACACGGAATTGAAAGAAGCTGCAGACCGTCCGGGAGTGTTCATGCTCTCGGGGAAACTACGAACTGATGTTAAACAGAGCTGCAGCTTGAGGTGCACTGGCTCATTTCTTAGTTTACTTTTTTACTAAATCTCCCCTCTGTTGTTTCCGCGTATCACGGGTGCAAAGTAACTAATGGCATTTATGATTGCTTTTGTCTTGAACACAACATTTACTTGTAAAATGCTGCTCAAGGAAAGTGATTTTGTGAGAAATGTGTCTTGAAATAATGTTGTGTTTTGGTTTTTTTTTTCTTTTGAAATACAGACATATCAAGTCGATCTGAAGCCAAATGGGTCCGAAATCATGGTAACAAATGAAAACAAAAGGGAGTACATTGAGTATGTATATATTTATGGAATTTATCCTGACAGTTGTACTTGTCTTAGAATTCCCCCTACTGCGATTGCTGTGGTTTGTACCGCACTAGATCATCAGAGAACCTTTAGAAGGAAAATCTTACCATTAACATTGTTTGTACCCTAATCCTTAGAAAGTTTGAATTTTAACCTTTACTGTTCTCTGAATTACGCTAAGGAGGGGAGTCTGTGAGCTGATAGGAAACTCCCTTCTGGAGGGGCAGGCAGAGGGGCAGTGAGGAAGGATATCAGCTGTATCAGGAACAATCATTGTCTAAGAGAGAGGCTGCTGTGAGGGAGAGGTTTGTGCGCCCGAGCTGCTGGCTGAGAAGGGCTGGCTCCTGCCGGCCGTGCGTGGCGAGGCCAAGGAGCCACAGGGGTTGTGCCCACTTCCCTGCCGCAGAGCCCAGCGCAACCGGCTCTGCCTTGTGCGCTGCCAGAGCCGGGATGGGTTTCTGCCCTGGGATTTAGCATCCCTGCAGAGCTGCCGGGCGGCAGAGTAGAGCTGGAGAAGGGGTGCAGACCTGAGCGCCCGGCCGGAGCTAGAGAACGGAACGGGGTGTCTGACGGAGCAAGTCCGTGTTTGCTGGCCATTGTGGCCTTGGCTCAGGGCAGAACCAGGGACTCTGCCAGTGTTTAAGCCTTCCCCTTAGAGGAGAACTCTGTTCGTCCTTGGGAATCCCATTTGCAGTGTTGTGGTACAGAGATTTGGCTGTAATGGTGGAACAATAAGAATTTCTGCTTTTATGATTATTATTTTTTCCATTACTTTGTGTGTAATATATTTGCACTGTCAGCTCTTTAATTTTTCAGGTGTATCTTTTTTTCAGTTTTCAGAGGCAAAATATTAGCCATCATAAACTTCTTTTATCTCCATCGTCTCAGACAGTGCAGAAACAAAAAGCTCTTTGAGAATGCATAGGCCAAAATTCTGAATTGCGTTAGGTTTACATCTAGATGATTGTTTCATGGCTAGTCACAGTATTTTTATAACTTCAGAGTCAGTACTTGTGTGCTCTCATTTGGAAATGATTCATGCAACTTAAAGTTTTCAAGTATTTTTCCTCAGGATTCCATTATGGTAGAACTAGTCTAGTCGTTAGGCTTAAAAAAAACCCCAAACAAACCACCAAACTGCAGGCAGGGTCACAAATGTCGTTTTATTTTTGCCTATCTCTGAACATGCAAATGATGCGTTCTCACGCACGTGTAGCACTTACAGGATATCATCCATAGGAGGAACAATCATTGTCTAATAATCTGCTGCGTTGGGTGCATGAGTTTATTATGTAATGTTTATTGCAGAACCGAAGGAAAATAGATAAATGGACTAAATAGCTGCTGATGAAAAATCAGTGTTACTTCTTTAAGCAGTATGAGAAGATGCCACTAGGAATCTTCTAGTTAGTGTCAAACGAACATTACGCCATGCTGTAATGCCGCCTTTGGAAATTCAGCTTACGTAACAATGGCCAAGAGTAGAACAAAAATAGAGTAAATAAAATAAAAAATAAAATAAAAAATAAAAAATAAATAAAAAATACTGCTTGATTTTCCTGAGACCCCCACAAAGGAAACAGCCTTCTCCAAAGCGCGGCTCAAAGCGCCCAAGTTCAATTGCAGCAGGTCCCGTTCTCCTGCTCGTTACGGGGACCAGCCCGTGATGGCAGTGCCAGTGAGCGACGGCATTGCCAGTGGTGGCAGTGTCGGTGATGGCAGTATCAGTGAGTGGTGGCAGTGTCAGTGACGGCACTGCCGGTGAGTGGTGGCAGTGTCGGTGAGTGGTGGCAGTGTCCGTGAGTGGTGGCAGTGCCGGTGACGGCACTGCCGGTGAGTGGTGGCAGTGCCAGTGAGGGGTGGCAGTGCCAGTGA
>VYZM01002762.1:103378-188149 GCA_013398915.1 Dromas ardeola
GTGAGTGGTGGCAGTGCCAGTGGTGGCAGTGTCGGTGAGTGGTGGCCGTGCCAGTGACGGCAGTGCCGGACAGTGATGGCCGTGCCAGTGGTGGCAGTGTCGGTGAGTGGTGGCAGTGTCGGTGAGTGGTGGCAGTGACAGTGACGGCAGTGCCGGTGAGTGACGGCAGTGCCAGTGGTGGCAGTGTCGGAGAGTGGTGGCAGTGCCAGTGAGTGATGGCGGTGAGTGGTGGCAGTGCCGGTGAGTGGTGGCAGTGCCGGTGATGGCCACGCCAGTTCTGGCTGCTGGCAAAAACTGGCCAAATCCGCCCAGCCAGTCTCTTTAGGTTTCAGTTCAATTTCCTCTGTTTCTCTGTCTAGCAGAATGGAAAATAACACACTCAACTACGCTTGCTGGCAGATTTAGTTAGTGCCTCTTCAAAGCGGAGAAAACACTGTAATTGCTCCATATGTGCCAGTCAGGACGGAAACGCTGCTCAGGTTCCGTGACGCGGGAGCGCGGCTGAGTGGACCTGAAGTTGTAAATGAGAAACGGAGCTATGAGGGTGGCTAAAATCTCTCCGCCGCTTCGTTTGCCGTTGTCTAATGAGTGTGCTTATCTGTCCGTCTTTTACAGCCTGGTCATCCAGTGGAGGTTTGTAAACAGAGTTCAGAAACAAATGAATGCTTTCCTGGAGGTAAGGGTCCTTACCTGCTTTTCTTTTTCCCCCACGTATTGTTTTTTTAATGCAGACTTGTTATTCGTCCGTGTCTGCACCGAGGCATGGGAGGCTTTGCACAACCGCACGTGTTCTGGAATGCTGCTATTTTATGTTCGTACGGCTTTACCTTGTATAAGAACACATATGCAACAATATGTAATCCACCCCGTAGGAGAGTAAGGTCATTCTCTTTCGAGCTTAAATTATTTGAGCGTGAAATAATTTAGTGATTAATTTTTTTTAATGAGGGACTCCTACTTCAGCTACTTTGTATTTCATTTTCAAAACCCTTCTTTGTGCTCTGTCATTTACTGAGGTTCCCTGAAGCCAAAGATCCCGTTAGATAAAAACTGCATTTTACAGGGTGTGAGAATTGTAACTTTGCTTTCCTTCCTTTCAGGGCTTCACAGAACTTCTTCCCATTGACCTGATTAAAATTTTTGATGAAAATGAACTCGAGGTGAGTTTGTGTAATTGGCACGCAGAGCCAACAGATCACAAAAAGACGCGCTGTGATCGAGGCTCGGCCTTCACCACTTACTCATCCTAAGTGAATTTGCAGACAAAGATGTTTTGCTTATAGTGGGAAATGAGATTTTTCTCCCAAATTAATAAATCTACTGATCACTAAAAGCACAAAAAACTGTAATTATTCAGGGAGGTGGTTGAGCATGTGCCTATAAAAGCACGTCAGTAGCTTACTGAATTAATGCCATTATGCCTCCACCAGCCATATTGTGAGCAAAACAGCATAAAAGATGGTGGCACACAAAGCATACGTGCGGCACAGTGTTTCTCCAGGAAAATGAAGTATTCTTGGGGAATTCTCCTGACGAGAAGCTCAGGCTCTGCTTTAGGTTTGCGTTTCTGTTGGCACGGCTCGGCTGGCGGAAGGGCCGGGCGGCAGAGCGGGGAGCGCGCGGGGTGACTCACTGCCGTCCCCGCTCTCCCTGCGCAGTTACTCATGTGTGGCCTTGGCGATGTCGACGTTAACGACTGGAGACAACATACAATCTACAAAAATGGTTACTGCCCCAATCATCCCGTTATCCAGTGGTTCTGGAAGGTAACACTGTTCACTGCGTCGGGCTTCTCTGTTCCAAAAAGTGAAAGTTTCTGTGTTGTTTTGTGGGGTCCCTTATGGAATCTTTTTTCTTCATGAAAACTGCTGAAGATACAGCTCTGTGGGGGGGAAAATTAGAGACTCTACTAGAAATAGACCCAAGATGGGAAGTCTGGATCTTTGGTTTTATGTAAAGTGTCTTGCACTATTGATGAAGTAAAATACTTTTATGAAAAGTGTGCGTCCCCAGAAAAATTACAAAAATACTTTTTCCCATAATAGCCGTAGATGTTTCGAAGGGGTGTCTGGTTTTCTTAAAAATACCGGAATCTTGGAATCTTACAGCTTCGCGTATGCACTTCAAACTCTGTTTCTGGGTGTCTTGCCTCCTTTTCCTGACCAGGGGTGATACGCATCCAGACGATGCACTTGTATCGGTCCCTGTGGTGGTACGGCCCCAAGAGGCTCGAGTCCCCGGGGTGGCTACTGCAGCGCCGACCTGGTTTTCTGTGAACGTTGCGGGCTCTGTCTGACCTTCACGGCTTTTGTGCCATCTCTATTTCTCTGCCCTCCTCGGGCACGTTCACCACTGCGGTGCCCCCGTTGCGCCCGCACCCCCCGTGGGTACGGGGTGCCCACCCTTCCCCCAGCCGTGTCTGGGGCCCAGGGACAGCGGGACAAGGATGCTCTGTACTCAGTCAGAGAAAACCTGGGGTGGGACCTGTATCGATCTGCCAGAGTTCTTGTCTGTTATGGTCTAATATAGATCATTTACTCAGGGTTTGGTTTGGTTTTTTAACAAAGCCATCTCCAGCAGTGAAAGTGAAAGGAGGGTGACTGTGTGTGTTTGTCACAGGCCGTTCTGCTGATGGATGCGGAGAAGCGGATTCGGTTACTGCAGTTTGTCACCGGGACGTCACGCGTGCCTATGAATGGATTTGCTGAACTTTACGGTGAGCTTCCTTTCAGCCGCCTGCAGCTGACGCTCACGGCTCCGACGGCTGCCCAGGCCTCTGCTCAACACGGACACGAAATCCTGGGCACAAGGGAAGCTTAGGGACAGGCAACCCTTGACCCCCCAGGGACCAATTCTCCTTCGGGATGCCGAGAGCACTGGAGAACGTGGGGGGCACACTGAGGAGTACAGTTTTGTACACCGGGGTGTTATATAGACGCGCTCCCAGCTCCCACAGGAAAAATTCAGCCGTCAACAGGAAAAATATTCATGTCCTATGAATAATATTTTGGAATAATATTCATGTAATAATAATATTCATGTCATATGAAGAGGAGGAGAATGCTTGTTTAACCAAGCACTTTGATTTTTAAACGTTAATGTCTGAGCTTACTTCTTTTGCATTACACATACTCTACGCAAAGGTAGTTAGATAAACTTCACAGGCTAACTTGCCAGTAGTTTTAATTAAGAGAGCTTGTACCAGGTATTTTGTACCAGTTGAAGAGCCCAGCCTACGAATTATGCAAACATTTAATGTTAAAAATACTATCTAGGCAGTCTCCGTAGCGTCCAGCAATCTATATTTCATGTGATTTTCATTTTCAACCAGGTTCAAATGGTCCTCAGCTGTTTACAATAGAGCAATGGGGAAGTCCTGATAAACTGCCCAGAGCTCACACGTGGTAAGTCATAAAAGCGTAAAATAACACGGCTTATTCTGCCAAGAAGGGGGTGAGCTGATGACTGTGCTTATCTTGAACATATTTTAGCTGTCAATCATACAGCTTTTTATAAAACGGGCTGCTGTGTGTGTAGGTGTGTACGTGGAGACGAGCAGCTTTGTGTGTTTATCTGCTGCACACGGCTGCGGGGTGGGACGCACAAAGCTGCAGGCGGCAGCAAGGCTCCGCTCAGGCCCCTGCTCTTGCCGCTTCGTTTCTGAACAGCCCTTGGTTTTGCCTTCCTCTGGGCCTGTGAGAGGCTGCGTTAACAGGGGTTCTGCAAGAAACGCAGGTGAATTAATCCCAAATAAACTCCCTCCATCGTAGCCTTTCTGATGAAGGCCTCTTAACGCTATTTTATTGTATTCCAAGTGACCCTTTCAAGTCAGGACTTTTCTTCTAGTAACTGCTGCCGTGTTAAAATGTGTGCTAGAGAGGAGAGCGCGCTTTTCCCCACTTTATCTTACACTGCGACGGAAGCAATTGCTACTCACGTATATACCAAATGTAAACTCTCATATTTGAAGCCCTGTAGCAGCCTGCTAATTGCTTTAAGCACTGGCCAATTAAACCGGCATTCTGACAAAAAGGAAGTAATTTGAATCCCTTCTGCTCGAAGACTTTTCCCACATCAAATAGGTAAGAATCCCTTCACGTAAGGTACTGGCAACATGATCCAAACGACAGCCCGCAAAGCCCAGCAGAGAAGCGCACGGTGCGCGGGGGTGTTGTGCTGGGGAGAGTCCCAGAGTGGCGTCCCCTCTGCAGGCTGCTGGCCCTCCCACCACAAATACCTCACGGGTTCCCAGTGCCTTTCACATTCGGAGAACTTTATCATCCCTACCCGATTTCCTGGGAAGTGACAAGCAAAGGTTGGAGGTGAGGACGCAGTCCCAGAGCAGTCCGGTGACGCCGCAGAGGCAGGATGGGAGCAGTTGTCTGTGTGGTGGTTCCTGCCACAACCAGGGTAGGGAAGAAAGTGCAAGAGCAATTACATCTTATGCTTTAGCAATGTTACCTGTGAATGTTAAAGAGGCTCGGTTCTTTTCTGTCAGCCTGAAGGCTTTGAAAAATATAAGATCAGCAATAAACTGTCCGAGAGGGACCGTTTACAGGGTTAGCGGGGTGTAAAGGGGCACACTGGAAGGAAAAATAGTGCCTCCCCTTGCAAGGCCAGTACTGTTCATTGCCTTCTTTTATATTTCTTAGAAACTTACCACCTCTTCCTCTTTCCTTTTGGAAAACTAGGAAATTGAAGGATAGCCCTGAGTGGGAAAAGCAAGACTACAATTTGTAGAGATAGGGGCTGATGCTGTTTTTTCCCTTGGTGCTGTGGTCCTGCTTCAGGTACTGCCATGCTGCGGGCAGGCTTTACTCTCACCATCCCTTTCCCTTTCTCATTTTCCATGATTTTATTTTTCCCTCGTCCTAGTACGGCGGGTGTAAGGAGCTGCAGAAAGTCTGAGGTAACAAAACATGGCCACAGCCAGCTGTGCTACATAAAGGCCCCAGACAGTTCCCTAGAACTGGGAGGTCATAGTCCAGCTGACTTAATTTAATCCTAATTTAAAGAATTTGCAAATGTTGAAAGAATTCAATACAAATCTTTGTCTTGCTCTGTTGCAGGTCAAGAATATGGCTTTTTTTAGGGTCACTTAAATTGCGCTGTATAGGAAAATTAATTTTTAGAACATTAGTACAGGATGGTGAGCTTTCCATAAAAATAATCATTCTATAGAATTAAAAGTTTCATTTAAAAAGAAAAAAGAACCAAAACCCTGAACATTCCAAAATCAGTCCATCCTCTTTATGTTTCAGTTATATGTTAGATTTTACAGGACCTTTTCAAAACCTTCTTTTGGATGCATAAATTCAGAACATCTTTGCTGAGTGTTGGGAAACCAGCCTTTTGACAAAGATGAAATGTTTTCGGTCAACTAAATATGGGGAGGGGTTTCCACCATTGGGTTATTTTCCTTTCCTAAGTGGTTCTTAAACAAATTCCCACTTTCAGCTCTGAAAAGAAAGGAGGCAGAGAGTTATTTGTGGCAACTCTGGTGCGGGCAGGGCTGGTTTCAGAAGGCGCCTGCGGGGAGCACAAGTGCTGGTTGGGTTTGCAAAGGACACCGGCGATTGCCCCCCTTTGGGCAACAAGAGCTGTCCTCTGCTAAGGCACCCAAATTATTTAACGTTTTCTATTCCATTAAGATTATGTGTATTTTTCAATGGATTATTAAATGTTTCTTTTCCTTCTAAATTTCAGCTTTAATCGCCTAGACTTACCTCTTTATGAATCTTTTGAAGATTTGCGAGAGAAGCTCCTTATGGCAGTTGAAAACGCTCAAGGATTTGAAGGAGTGGATTAAAACGGCATCGGTTTTTCCCCCTTCAAGCAAGTTCTGCTGCACTTGGCGCTTGCGGAACAGCTGGGCGTGACTCTGGCAGAGCAGCCGCCCGGCGCTGGCTCACGGGGCAGAGCCTCCGGCCGCGCGGCTGCCTGGGCCCCGACAGCTGACCTGGCGGCCGCGGCTCCTCCGCCCGTTCCCCAGTGACTACCCACAGCCCAACCCGAACTCTGATGACATTTCAGCAGGACTTACTCTATTTATGTCGTGCCTCTTGTAGGCAAAGCCCTTAATAAATATTTTACATAATTTCTAATGACAATGAATGGAATTAATCATTTTACAGGTATAGTATTAAAACTCATGTTTACTTTTTAATTGATTTAGACATTTTCAGATTTTATTTCATGCCAATTAAATATCATATCCTTGGAAAAATGAGCATTTTTCTCAGTTTCATACCAGACTTGATGCCAGTGTCATTTTTTCAAAGCACATTTTGAGCCTCGTGTTCCCCAACCATTAAGAAAGCAGGAGAAAGCTATGTTGGAACTTTTCTCTACGTGGGCTATGTATCGAGAGCAACTCTCTTCATTCAGCACATAAATATTTTTCTGTATCCAGAAGTATGGACTGGATGTTGCATTTTTGTATAAATACTAGAATAGCTACAAGTCACGGGAGAATCATAACATAGCATGCCAGATCTCATCTTCAATAACGAAATTGCCTCATTATTGGTAATACCTACATGTACTATACAGCATTTTGGGGTAGGGTTGGCATTAACGATTTCAGGAAAATATGCTTAACCCCGTCATTATCTTTGTATAGTGATTCTTTTATTATCCTTTCCTCTTACTGTTTGCAACGGAGGCATTTTGAATGAAACCCGGCACTATGTGATTTGGCACTATGGAAAACAGGTCTGGTTTGTCTCCTATTTGTATGCATTTGCTAATGATATCTAAATAACAACAGGTTTTTTGTTTGTTTCTAACTGCACCAACAACTCTAAAGGCACTTTATGTAACACATGGAAGTCATATCTGTTTTCTATCATAAACATTAATGTGATTATATTCCTTCTCACTGCACATGTCTTTCTGGTGCAATATCTATCAATTGTGAATTTGGCTGCTGCTGATGTATAAAAGGAAAAACACAAACAGATGTAGAGCTGAGCCTGCAGACATGTTCCTCAGCAATTGGTTTTGTGATTTATTTTTTACTTAATCACAAAGATTTATTTAATATACACTGCTATCTAATCAATTTTGTTACCTATGACATGTTGCATGCTTAAACTATAATGTCTGAGTTGCATCTCTTTTGTGACAGATTAAAAGTGAAAGATTTGTATTTGATCCACTCAAGTGAAATGGTTCCAACACCACCAGATAGGTCTGAGGGGCTGGCTGCGCAATGTGACCGTCAGCTTGGGAAGTTCTGCCCACAGACTTACCGAGAGGGAGGCTTTTCCCCATGAAGCCGCCCAGTGCTTATGACGCAGCGTGACACCGGAGGCCCGAACACAATGTCACCTCATTGCCAACAGCTTCCTCCGCCCTGCCCTTGCCCCCTCCCCGGCCCCCCGGCAAGCGCCAGCTGCGCCCGAGAAGGAACAGCCCCACTGCAGAGACTTGACGTAGTAATACTGCAGCTGGAAGGGCTGCTGGAGAGAAGCCTTCAGCAAGTGCTGTGTGCTAACAAAGCCTGAGGCCCTAAGAGATGCGTGAGGAAGGGTATTCCATTATTTGAATGCAGGTCAGGATCCGTTTTCTATCGAGTAAGTTTCCCGACATCCCTTCCTGACCTTTTACATTGGATGAGTGAGCCTGGGACAGGAGAGAGCGGACTGCCTCTGGGCAGAGAGACACTGGGGGAAGTAGGAATGAGGTAAATCCAGGTATTTCCACTGACCTGCAGCACGTTAAGCACAGCTGGTTATGACATGGGCTCCTTTGAGGCAACTCTCATACTCCAGAATTTGCTTCCTTTCCGTCTTCAGCTGGGGGATTTTGGTGTGGTTGGAGGCTCTTGTTTGTGCCAGTACCATAAGAGTCCTGAGGCTGCTTTGGTTGTGAAGCGACAACATGACCTCAGGTGCAGATGAGGGCTGTGACCTAGGGGTAGTGCAGCAGAGGTAGAGACAGAAGTCAGATCAAGTTTAAGAATCTGCCACTTCTCTTGTGGTCTTGCTTTGGTCCCTTCCCTCCCCTCACCCTTGGCTTCTGAAACAGGTTTACTAATACTTGCCAACATCAAAGCCCTTTTAGCTATCTAGAATTACGCGGTAACATCTGACTAGAAGGGTCATTTTTGTTGTTTGGATTCTGTTTCTTTAAAGAAAATTTGGAATGACTTAGCCTAACATGGTCTCAGAGACACTTCTACTCAGATCCCCTTATCCCACAAACTGACAGACACGCCAAAAGCATTCACTAGGTATTAAAATAGTGAGGTGAATTGCACCGTATGAATTGTAATTGCCGTGCACTTGGACTGTTGTGGTTTACTTTAGAGAAGGGTTTTCATTTTTAGCCACCAGTTTGACATTACGAGGAAGCCCTTTTCTCCCCCAAGGGATGCCATCAGGGTGGCAGCTTGGAGCGCAGCACGGGAAGAGTCGGGACCGAGCTCGGGCAGCACCGACAGCGAGCCCCAACACGCAGTGCCCTGACAGACTTGCACAGCTCAGGTTGAAATTAGTGCTATTTTGGCTGTCTTGCAATTAATGCAAATAACTAAATAAACGCTATCTGTGCTTCTTGCACCCTAGACTCTGCAGCCACGGCTCTGGCCTGCATTGCAAAGCTGCTATCGTTGCAGCGCCAGAGTGGCCCCATGCACAGCCATCCCCGTTGGCTTTTGTTTGGTCAGTGCTCAGTGAAGGTACCCTTCCTGACAGCCCGGGAAACACACCAGTTAAGCCAGCTCCTTATTTTTGTTAAGATTGTCTATGCTATGACAAAACCCAGGCCATTACCTTCAGTTTTGCAATAAACTGAGGCTAAGTGGCATTAGCTGTGCAAAGTAGCAGCTGCAGAGGAAATAATGGCTTCTCTTTTGCAGGGCTCTTAACACAAAGCCATTAGTGGTGTTACTGACAGCCTAAGCTGGATCCAGCCTTGCCATCTAGGAGTCCCTCTGGAGCTCCTGAAGCTACTTTTCAAGGAATCTTTCTAGGAAAAGAAGTAGCTAAGTGTCCATTTACCCAAAACATCTAAAACACAAAGCAACTAACAGTCCAGTGGAACTCATACCGTAGCGTTGTGCCTTTCTCAACACAGTACGTACACCGGTATAACGACACTTCAGCCTGTTCCCCGCAAAGTGGCCCAACAGTATTTTAAAAGGTTCTATTCAGCTACTTTTTTTGGTTAATAAATGGCAATCATAAGGGTGGTACCTAAACCATTACTGGTTTGCTCTCAAGAAGCCTTAAGGCAAAACATTCATAAAAATTTTAGTCAGAACGCAGGGTCTGCAGCTGTCACCTCCTGGTCACATTACCACTTACAGGTCTGTGCCCTGTATGGGTACGGTGCACACCATACCCATCCCACGAACTCCCACTGGCCAGCACAGCTGCTGCAAACCGCTGCCTTTTATTTGTCCCTCCAGAAGTAACAACAAACCCACAACCCTCTGTTACCGCAAGATTCACCTTATTTCTGCCTCTCTCATGCTGCCCTCTCCCTGCCCGAGGAGCCTGCGGCAGGTGCCCAGGCAGCCGGCGCCTGTCCCGCACCCGAGGGACACGGTGACGGTGCCACCCGCTCAGCCCTGTCCAGCCGGGAACCCAGTGCCGGTGCTTTGGGGGCGCACATACATCACAGTAAGGGGCCAGCAATTGTGAGCACTGGGGAGCCAGAGCCTTAGATTGCACATTTAAGAGTTAAAAATAAGTGACCATATCCGTGCCATTGCAAGGGCTAGTTATCAGTATGTATAAAAAACATCAACTACCGGATTGGACATCTTAATGCATAGGTTTTCTTATCTTTTTAATAAAAACTTTTCCTTTTGTAGGTAAAATTGTAACAACAAAGAAAAAGCCCTACAGCCTTCACCCATCTGTTAGGATGTTGCACTAAGAAGCACTGCACATTCGAAATGCATGGGAAACCCATGACGCTGGAGTCTAACCACAGTAACGTCCCATACCCAGCGCGCCTGTCACGGTGCACCTAGCGCCCTGTGAGACGCCCCCAGCACAAACCACGCCACGTCATCCGTCTGTCAATGCACGCTTCCAACCAGCTGTTCCTCCACATTTCTCCCCCGCTTACACGCTGGGGGTTTTCCCTCTTCTATATTATTTTCACATAAACCTTTGGGGGTTTTTTTCCCCATCTTAATTTTGTAATATATAGCTGTAACAATATACACAGTATGCATCTGCATTTTTATACTTAAATTGCGTTGCATTTTCATACTTTAATCCATTCTATTGGCTTTGAAGAGGCTGGTGGGCCATCCGTCTCCACCACGCCAGAGGGAACAGGTTATGATTCCCAAAACCCAAATGGAAACTGCCAGAATACAATGTTGCTATGTCTATGTTTGTAAACATAAATTTTAAATCCAATTTAAGAGTGAGATCATTAATATTTCCAAACATGCAAAAGCGTCAAACATTCCAGCTTAAATTCACACTGTTTAATAATTACTTTTTGTAAAAATCACCTCATACTAGAAGGCTATTCAAAATTATGCTAAACTACCTTAAACTTGACTTTAAAAGTACTACTTACAAGTAATGCTCATTTTCACAATTAATACAGCTTTAAACTGTGGTTGGATTTGATACGCTGTGGGGAAAGGATTTGTTTGTGGACAGAAGTCATTTTTTCCATTTATTTTCTGAGGAGCAGTGAAAGAAATTGTAGCTTGTTTTCCTGACAGCAAAAGCTCGATGTGACAAAATGAAGTTGTTGTAATGAAATGATGCAACTTAATTAAATATTTAATAAAGAACTATGGAAGCTACAGCATTTTATACTTCAAATATATTTTTGGTCTAACTGAAGCTTTGTTTTGTTTTGTTAAAAAAAAATTGCCTTCAGGTGACAATTTGCAGGAAGGCTTTCACAACCCGGGGGGTAGGGGGGGAGCCCACGTGCAGTCACATCTGTACCCGAGGTTTTTTTTTAAGTGACTAAACACACCGTCCACATAGTTCAGCTCCTGTAAAAGTGCTTCCCAGGTTTTCCCCGCTGACCCTCCCCGTGTCCATGACGGTACCGTGCCTGATGTTCCAGCCAAATCAGAATGTGCCCCGAGAAAACCCTACAGTGGCTGGTGGTCACTGGTGCACGGCTGCCTTCAGAAGGCACGATTCAAGGGAACTTTGTAAGGATCTGAACAATTAATATGAGGTTAGTGATTATGCAGTGTTCTCTAAAGAAGTGTCCTTAGACAGATAAAATACCAGTAAGAAGTTGGAGAAGTGCAAGTTTTGTATCTCCTGTTCCGTCATCATGTATAATACAAAACCTGTAGTACAGACTTCCATGAGAAGTTCTGTTCCCGAATTATCCAATTCTGCAGTCACCATCCAAAGCAGCACACTTACAAGCTTTTCCTGTTTAAGCCATACCTGAAATGTGTGTGAATTTTCTATCATTTTTATTGCATATTTTCTATGTTTACAGCAGAATTCTCTGCAGCCCACAATGATGTATGTACTACAAACAAAATACCCTACTTGCAACAAACTCAAAGTTCAGTTTAACAATGCAAGTCTACGCGCCGGTAAATTTGTTTTGATTTTCACTGTTAGAATTCCGACATTGTAGCACTAATAACAACTTCTTATGAACAGCAATGGAACTAAGGTTACCTTTTCTGTTAATCAGTGTAAATACCTAACTTGCAAAAAAGAAACCCAAAAAACCAGCTACACAGAAAGCAAAACCCAACAGCAACAAAACCAAAGCCACATAAAAACTCCAAACCTAACCAAAAAAAGAAAGCCACCGCAAGTATGTTTTGACGTAAGAGCTCACTTTAGGAATGCGGTACATTCCTCCTCAGCTAATACCAGTGCTTAAGAGAGTTGCAGATGGACTAAATTTGTCTGTTAGTCTTAAATACAGAACCAGTGTGTATGCAACAAGCTGCCTCCTTGCTTTGGAGCTTCACATGCGACGCTGATCTGCCTTACACTAGTACACATGAAGGGTCCTGTAGCAGACTCCGCAGCTACCTTCAGCTGCAATTTGCTGAAGAAAAGAAGGAAAAAAAAAAAAAAAAAAAAAAAAAAAAAAAAAAAAAAAAAGGAACACCACCCTCCNACCACCACTTCCCCTCAGCATCCACTGCAGCGAGTGCCCAGTAGTGCCGGAACTGGAAGAGGCCGAAGGGCGGCCAGGGCTACCAGCCAAAAGAGAAACCTCTTCACAGGACCCAGAGACACGCTGCCATCAGAGCCACCACTCAGCTCCCAAGGGAGGAGAATGCCGGTTAGGAACCGGGTCACTAGGAGCGCACTGGTGCTGCCTATGGCCTCTCCAAGACCGCACTCCCCTGGCCGGCTCAGCCTGCTCAGCTTTGCAACCTAGTTATTTCTGTGCAGCGGTGATGCTGTGGCACATCATCTCCACTTGCCATTGCAGCACGACTTAGTCTGCTTTGGTAATTAATGCACCAGTCTCTCTACTATCCAGCTGTATCAACACCACAGAGCAGCAACTAATTTACTTTGTATAAGCTTTATTTGTGCCTGTCTGCATCTTGCTCCCTTGGGCGCTGGTTTCTGAAAGGGCTGCCCATCTCCTCCCCTTTCCCCAAGCCGCCACCTCTGCCTACGCCAGAGCAGCAGGAGACAGCTCCAAAGCCATTCTGTCGGCTGATATCGCAGCCTCCCTGCACTGGAACTAACACAGCTCTGCCCTTAACGTACTCCTTTACACCAGCAAACAGCGCTGGACCAGACAATCACAAACTGGGTAATGCCGAAACATACAATTAGCCACCATTCTTTGCAACAAAAGTGTAAAAACAAACAAAAAACACCTCCACATACATGTCTCTTCCAGTGATACCTACATGTGTATTAACGCTCTGGCATACTTACATCCCATAGGTTTTAAAAAACAAACAGAAACACCAACCCCACCCACAAAAAACACCCCACGTGATTCCATTGGTCTTTCTAATTGGAAATTAAAAATAAGTTGTGGCAAGGTAGCGTCCTAAGATGTTACAGAACGCCCGTGCAAATCCCCACTATATGCTGTTTGTATGTGGCTAGTAAGGTTTTGGTGCCCTTGAGAAACACGCAAACAGAGAAAAAGAGAAACCCTGTGAATATACTCAATCCCAACCCAATGCCTGTGTATCAACACCACCCTGCAGCCACCCACAGGGGACGCTGCAGTAACTGTATCACTGGTGAACACACTCCTCTTGCCAGCCCTGAAACTTGGTTGCTCCCTACCCTGACATTTCCTACTCCTGCCAAGCGAAAAAAATCCTACATTATCCAAACTAATTCCCTTTCTTTTTTTAAGCTCCCCGTCATTAATGAAAACAGCAATACCAGAACAAATTAAAGGTGCAGCTGGACAAGTATCTTTCAAACATGAGTGACATGCAGCTCAAGGACCTCCCACGCAGGTGATGGCTTCTCGGGTTTTTTTTTGTACATAAATAGCAATATAATTTATATATATGTTTAAAGAGACGGTTTCTGATGTCATGGGAAATACTAGTATTTACAGCTGCTTGAGCTCAGTGTCCGTGATCATTTTCAGTGGGAGGGAGCACCTCCTTTTGCTTTGAACCAGTCGCCTCTTTTTATCTAACAGACATTCCCCCGGTGTTCCTTCAACACCTCTTTGCTGGTTGCTGTCTCTGTGTAGACAGCGCAGAGGTCTCTGGTTTCCTTCTCCCGCCACGGCTTCCCACCCGGAAGGCTGCCAGAGCCACACTCCCTCCCACCTCGGGTGGATGTCAGCAGGGGCCTGACACTCGCCCGCGCCCCACACACTGCCCCTCAGACGAGGGCTGACCGCAGGCCCATGGCCATACAGCCTGATGCCAACGGCCTCTGGAGCTGGCTCCCTCGCGTGAGAACCAGTCCGAGCTGTGGTTCGGGACCAGCCCAGGGGAAACAGAACTGACAAGAGGTACAGTCGTATTTACGTCACTGCCGACAAACGGAACAGCAAGTCCACCAACTCTGCAGGCTGCCAATGAACTTCTCATCATGTCTAGAACTGCCTATGGCAATTCTGGTGCAAAACAGCTCCCGGGGCGTAGCTGCAGAAAAAAGGACACAGGGGTGCCCACGAGAGCATCAGGCACCCACTGCCACCATCGCATGGACTCTTTGTGCCCGGTGCTCGGCTGCACTTCATCCGCCCCGCAGAACGGCAGGGCGGAAACACCTTGCAACTGGTATATGCTAACACCCAGAAATTTATTACGTATATTAGGACATTAATCAGGTAGGGATAACACAGCAGAGCAATTGTGCATGTGAGAATGACAGTTATTGCTGAAGACTTAGTTATAACTATATTTAATGAGTATTTGGGCATTGAAAACCTACTGGCAAACACAAAAGGCTGAAAATGCCTTTACAGAAATTCTGGTCCATACCCTCTTCTCAAAGCCAACCTCTTCTCTGCTGCAGCAATCTTCAGTGTTTCAAATCCTGCTGAATGACAAGCTGAATTTCATGCTTCTCTCTCATTCCGGGGGTTGACTCTACATAAAACCCACTATCATTTACGTTCCTACATAATACGATCATGAGAAAGACACCCAGGGTTTGCTATGGCAACCCGACAGGAAACGCTCCCCTTTCAAACATCGCCAATACAAGGACCACAAAGATAAATAATCTCTTGATGATTACCGTTGATTATTTTGCCCAGCTTTTGATTGGGAGCCTTGTTCAAATTCAATTTATTCTTGCTCAAATACATTTGCTATTTTCACCCAACTTATTTTCTGCTGTTTGCTCTGGCCATTTCATTAATTTGACAGATTAGACTCTTAAGTTTAAAGTGCAATACAATATAAACTAAAGATATATTCATTACAAATACACAAATCTTGTCTTCTACCCTGTCATATCTCAGCCTTGTTAATACAAGTTTTGGAGTTTAAATTTCAGTGCATTTTCCTCTCTTTGATAATTCTCTATCAATAGTGTATAACAACGCAACCACTTTAAAATTTTATGCCAGTAGCTCATTTTTTCAAATTCAAATATTTTCAAGTTTTTAAACGTTCTACTAATTTGCCACAATGCTAATAACCTAGAAGCTGACTGAAACATCTACCACTTCTACCACATCTAGTAAGTTATACAATGAAAGCAAAGAGAAAAGCAATAGCCACCTCACTAGTGGCTGGATTTCCAGGGACTAAGTCCAGCCCCACCGGGGATGTGGGTCCAGCTCCAACACCTGAACAGAGACAGACCCTTGGGGAGTTCGCAGGTCTGGACATTCAGGAAGCTGAAGACTTTGCAAAGAAATTATTGGATAGTGATGTGGCTGTTCAGTCAATTGCCACTGTAGTGTTAGGACGAGGGGTAACAGCTTCAAACTGAAGGAGGGGAGATTGAGATGAGATCTGAGCAAGAAATTCTTGGCTGTGAGGGCGGGGGGGGGGGGGGCCCGGTTGCCCAGAGAAGCTGTGCCTGCCCCATCCCTGGAGGGGTTCAAGGCCAGGTTGGACGGGGCTTGGAGCAACCTGGGCTGGTGGGAGGTGTCCCTGCCCAGGGCAGGGGGTGGCACTGGGTGGCCTTTAAGGTCCCTCCCAACCCAAACCGTCTGCGAGTCTATGGTTCGATGGCTTGAATACAGTGAGCTTGATCCTGTGGAGAGCTGAATGCATTCCCTCTCAGCTAACAAGAAATTTAGCTGTAATGCACATTTAAAAAGCAAAGTAAGCAATAACCACTGCCTCAACCTAGTGCAAATAACTCGGGTATCAAAGTCACAGTAACATGCAAAGATACGAACATAACATTTGTGCTCTGGTTTCCAGTTTATTACTATCTAGTCTTGCTATCTTACGCTAGCACAGATGCAATTGCCGAAGTTATAAACACAACTTCATTTTCACCAGCTCTGTGCAGAAATAGGTGGGACAAGCCTGGGGCTTCTGCTTGTTCTGCTAATTTGGACTAATTACTTTCTCCATTTGGTGGCTTTTTCAGGCTCACCACGTACTGCTGCGTTTGTGCATATGTACTCATAGAGCTTTTCTCTATGGGCTTCAGAGTTTTCCGCCAAGTGGTGGTAAACTCTATTTTTATTCTACAGACCTCTATCACAATTGGATTAGCTACAGGACACGACCTCCCTGTGAAATCAGTTTTTAAACAAAACGTAAACTTTGAACCTTGGACTAAAGTTAAAGAATAACAGAGATGGATGCTAGATCAATATTGGCAAATATTAGTCGTATGCAGCGGATAGACGCTTCTCTGCTGTACCTCTATTTCGGGATCCTGAGGCAGAACATACCTTTAGTTTTGTTTCTTTACACAGAACAAAGACCAAAAACCACTTTGAAGCAGCTAGAGGTTAATATTTCGTGCAAGTCTAGGAATTTCCTTCCTCTGCAGTCCATCTAGAATTCAGGGGATTGAGGGCCACTTGTTCCTACAACTGACAACATTTTCCCTACCATCCCAGTAGTTTCCTACGCTCTAGTGCTTTACTTCTGTGACTAACAGCTTTTAAGAAAATTGTCAAGTTTTAAGCAGTTCTGTTTCCTAATGAAGCACGCAGATGGATCACTGTCTCTGATTATTTAATAATAATGTAAATAGAAATTGTGATTACATGTTGTTATCTCAATAACATGTTATCTCATGTTACAACATGCACATCTTGGACTCAGTATTTCCCAACTGTGCCCCTAGGTTTAAAAAAAAAAATAAAAAAGAAGAAAAAAAAGAAAACACAGGCGCATGCAGTCCAAATTACAAATTCTTTTTTCCCTCCTTTTATAAAGGACTTCTTTATTTGATAGCGAGGCAGAAAACAGCTCCCTGTAACTCCTTTCTGCCTTGCCTTTGTAACAACAGTACCAACCCTAATACTAGAGTTTGCAGATCACCCAATATTCAGGGAGAATTAACCCCCAAGCCAGAGAGGCAGCAGCCCAAGACAAATCACAGTGTTCCTCAGAAACCTAGATTTGACACACGCTCTCTTGGCCTCGATGAGGGCAGGGGCACTGTACCAGAAGAATACGAACGGAACAGATTAAGCGCAGGTGCAAAGGCTCTGTGCTTATCTGCTGGTAACAACTACAGTTTGGCAGAACAATGGCACAGACAAGAACTGGTAAGAACTCTAGTAAGATAAAAAAATGCAACTATCTTTAGATTTTTTGGACTCTGAATTTTCAGGATAATGGAGAAGCTGATGTACTGTTTGCTAAGAAAACCTTTTACAGTGAACTGTCATAAGCCTGGCATTTCCTTCAGCGGCTTTTAGAACACAAATTAATCAGGACTTAAATGTAGAGACAAACACTAAAGCGAGTCAGTATCAGTTCTCCTAAACCAGAAGTTTAGGCCAGAATTTCAATCTCCCCTAGTGTGGATTCCTGGAAGCAAGATTTTGCTTCATCTCTAACTTAGATGAAAAACAAATGGAAAAAAAAAAACCTGCTTCCCAAGGGGACCCCTTCTCCTTACAATTTTTAACAGCGCTTTAGCGTCCAGCCTCTCTCACATCTTGAATGCAGGAGCCAGAAAACTCAGGTCAGATCCAGTTCCTAAACCTCTGGCCTCTGATGCATTTACAGAGCACATCAAATCCCTGAACTATGGTTTGGTGATACATACCTAATATATATTCATAATTTTACCATAAACAATTATAGATTTGTGAAGGATAAGTTCATCATTTCAATTTCTCCTTATTCTTACTAAAAAGTTATTATTTGTTGCGTGGCAAACACAGTCTTCTAACAGCATCAGTACAAGTACCTTAGTTTTGGGGGTGCTTTTTTTTTTTTTTCTTTCTGGTAATAAAAGCTTAATTTTTCACTGCCAGTAGTTGCACGGAGCAGTAAGCACAGAGTCAGGCTTGGCTCTAAGCGGCACTGATTGGAACATTCCTTCCAACTTCAGTGCAAGGATCCATTTTCTTAACATTACCTTACACAGCTTTCACTTGGCTCTGCAAGAAAAGAAAGGGGTGAAGAAACTCCACTACATCCACTCCTAAACTTATTTTAGCTCTCGTTCACAAAGCCTGAACACATTGCATCCCTTACTCTTGCTCCTTTGTTCACAGGACAAATAACTATCAAAACCAAGCCTATCACAAATACCTAAACTCACAGAAAAAAAAGAATGGACGAAAGCAATTCAAAGCATTTCAGAGGGCACTTATACTCACCAGTTTAGGAAGTGACATTTTCTTACATTTTGTACTGAATGACAATTGGATCTACAGCAACTTCTATGGAAATATTTCTGGTATGGACCCCATGCATCATCTGCCCAGAAAAAGAAACCAGGCACCGTAAGACAGCATTGGGGTGTGGGGAACGAAGGAAGAACTAGTCAGACTGCCAGTGTAAGTCGCAGCCCACATCAGGCTGCCAGGGGAGCAAGCTCCTAGGGAAACAACCACAACCTTCAGGGGAGTCAGAGGGCTTTTACACCTACGGCATGCACAAGTAAGTGTTACCTAAGAAAATCCAGAACATTTAAAAACTTAAGAATATCTAACACCACAGAATACCAGCACGAGTGGCATTTAACAGAGAGAACTGAGACTCATGTGACTGTCACAGCAACTTTAAGTTAATGTGCAGAAAGAATTGTCATCATGTTTTCTTCCTGGGCAGTTAAAAAAAAAAGCAAGCCTTTTTTCTTTTTTGCCTGTAATGCCGATGTATGTATACACATATATATCTGTACCAGCTTTTATCTGTGCCACTGGCATCTGTTTAAATAGCTTTGTTTGAGCGCATCTGTCCAAATCGAAGGACAGGAGTCCAACGACCAGTCAGTCAGTTCATCTACCGAGTACCTTGTTTGTTCTTGGCTATCAGTTTCTATTGGCAGAACAAAAGGGAGGGCGGGAGGGTAACGACACCCAAAAAACTCAAGCCAGTGGTTCGGCAAAACCTTTCCCATTGTGAAATGTGAGTTATATCCTAAAATACACTGAAAAGCCCACTACAGATCCTTGAGAAACTCCTAGAGACAAAACTGATAGCTACTGCCTCCCTTTTGTTTTCTCTCCTACGTCTTGACATTTGGTTATATGAAGACTTCTCCTTTCACGCCCCATCAGCCTCAGTTCTTCATGAATTTGTTATATTTCTTGCAAATACAAAAGTGTCCACATCAAGCAGGTTTCCCTTCTCTGAATGCTCCGCTGGCATCCTTCAGATTTGGGATGCATGATTTTTTTCCAAACAAGAGCATTCCAACTCTTTCCCAGTATCATACTTCTTTTTTCCTCACTAACTTCTACACTTCATCTGTCAGACATGAGACCTACAAAGTTTCTATTTAATTTGTAACTGCATTTTTATGTACATACATTCATTCATGAGGTACAGCTAGGAAGCTGAAAAAAGTCATTAAATCTAAACTGTCATACCACCAGTTTTAATAGGCCAATCAAATGGAGTTGTTAAAATGGTCATGCGTGGAACACAAGGTCCTCTGGATTGAGAAATTCATCCTTAAAATAGCTGAATTAAAGAAACAGAGAGACAATGTTGATTCTTATTCAAAATTAAGGACTTAATCCAATACCCATCACTTTCAATACCAATCACTTCATCAGGCGGTGGATCAGAGAACTCCAATAAGCAATACACAGTACCCTTCGCTAGCCTGTGCCCCATTTCCTCCTGTTCTCCCCATGCTCCCAACCACACTATCTGAAAGCTGGATTAAAAAAAAAAACCCAAACCTCACAAACTTCATGCAAATAAAACAAAAAGTATAATGATCTTAAATAACACTTAAAAGCAACATTTTTTTATTTTAATTCAAACTGCAATATTCATGCCAGCTTTCAAGTATTAAATAAAAATGCAGGCCCTATGGAAAGCATCAGGAATTCTTCCACCAGTGGTGCTGCCATAGGGTTTTTCCCCAGAATATTCACCGATTTCTGTCACAACCAAGGTGACAACAGTCGGTTACAATTCTCTCCATGTGCTCCAGGTCCTGACCCGGAGCCTCTGGTTGCTCCCTCAGAGTCTCTGGTACTTCCCTGTTACATTTCCTGAGCGCTTCTTCAGTACCCAGTACTGTGAGATGTGTCACTCCCAAAGAACCCCTGTAAACTCCAGCAGTGCAGATGGGATTGAGAAAAAGGCCTGGACAGCCCAAGACATCCTCCCCCCCGGCCCTGGAATTTTACAAAAAACAAGCTGTTCATGTTTGAAAAGTCCTTGCAGTCTGTCCTGGAAAGGAGACATGCCGTCCTCTGAACTATTTTGCTATTATGGGCATGTAACACAGTCCGAGATAGAGCTGAGAAAAGTTGTAAGAGTAGAAGTTTCCCCCCTCTTAATGTCTTTTAAGACATTAACTGCAGAAATACACGTAAGTCACTTATCAGTCAATATTCTTCAGATTTTGAAATAAGCCTCAAAGTAACTTCAGAAAATTGAGTGTGTGATATCCTAATTAATATCTCTGATCTTCCTTTTAATCAGTTTTTACTAACAATTATTCTTATTTGACATTTCCTCTTTATGGCCCCAATAAAGCAGTATCACCACACATATTGCAGTGGTGCCAAGGAACCTCCTAAACAGCAGGCTTAAGTAGTAAAATCACGAAAAAAAACGATGCTGAATGTTGTCTCAACTATTTCTCACCTGCTGCTGCTTTGATGACATCATCTTGCTCTTTGTAAATCTCCTCAAGCCCAGGTATAGACTCTACCCCTTCTCAAAGCCTCTGTGCCCGGCCTCACACTACTACCCGCTCACATTCAACACTCAGTGTCAGCTCTGCCTACCACTTGGAAAGGGACCCGTCACCGTAAACAATTCGATGTGTAATGAAGTCCTTTCATTCTTCCACACCCGATAGAACAGATACTTGGGTTTTGAGAATACTGACGTATTAGCAGCCTTCAAAAGCCTCTGTATTGTCTCTTCCTTCATGAAGCTACAAAAATAAACAAATGACATACACAGAAGAAAAAATAAAACCACAAACCAACCCCCACAACACACCATGGCAGATGCTAGTGTATTCAACAGAATGCAAATCTTGCTGTTTCCCTGTGCTTCTTCATCAAGTTCTCATTCATCTTTTACTGACACTGTTAAAAATCTTATGGAAGAAAGCATTATTTTCACCGCACACACTTCAGATATTCTGGTTTTGTTCGCTAAGCAAACAGAAGAACACATTGGCCAGCGCTACCTGCCCACAAAACTGATAATCTTGTGGAACAAAGCATGCAACTCCCGGTCAACCCAGGTCTTTTAGCCACTGTCCATTACTTCTTGCAGACTTCCAGAAGAGAGGTCTCTGCACCTGCTACATTCTGTACAAAGCATCCCTTGATTTGAGTAGGTTGCTCTTTGACAGTGCAGCTCACCTGAAATTGTTTGACATGTGAAAGTTGAAAGAAAGAACTGACGGTCTACGTGTAGGTCAAAAAATAGGAAACTGCATTACCAATTTCCTAGGGAATATTGCAGGTCAAAGAGCAGTTGTTTTATCTGATGTTACTTCGTTTGGTAACTGGTAGTTACACACTTGATCTACATGATCACATCTCTTCAAGCTGGGAACACATTGCCCAGAGAGGTTCTGCAGTCTCCATCTGGGGTGGATTTCAAGGTCCAGCTGGACACAGCTCTGACCAGCTCAATCCAACCCTACAGCTAACTCTGTTTTGAGCAGGAGGTTGGACTAGAGACTTCCTGACAGCCCTTCCAACCTGAATTACCCTAAGGTCATATGATCTTACTGTGCAGCTAATGCTCAGTAATCCTACCAGCCGATAAAGCGATGCTCTTTTCTCATTGCTTCAATAGGATGTGGTTTGCCCTCTTGGCTGCCAGGGCAGACTGCTGACTCTCATCAAGCCTACCACCAACCAGCACCCCCAGACCCCGTTCTGCAGGGCTGCTCCCCAGCCACTCCTCTCCCAGTTTATACGCGTGTCCGGTGTTACTTTGTCCCAGATGCAGAATCTGGCATTTGGACTTGTTCAATTTCATGTTGGTGATGATTCCCAATGCTTCAATCTATCTAGAGCCCTCTGCAAGGCCTCTTGTCCCTTGAGTCAATAGCACCTCCCAGTTTAGTATTGTCAGCAAACTTACTAAGGGTGCATTCAACTCCTGCATCCAGATCATTGATAAAAACATTGAACAGCACTGGCCCTAGAATTGAGCCCTGAGGAGCACCACGGCAAACCACAGGTCTGTAATCATGCTGCAAAGCCTGACCTAGCTTCCAGAGATCATACAAGAGGAGTTCCCTGTTCCGCCAAGCTGGTTGTCTGCTCCATTTGCTTGAATTTTGACACAGTGGGATTGCCTGCTGCTGCGCAAGATTCTTAAAATAAAGTGGTTCTTAAAAACTGACCAACCCTCATGGATTCCCTAAGCCCTCAAACACAGTTTCTCAGGGGACATTGCTAAATAGCTCCCTGGGTAGCTTAAAGTTTGCTCTCTTGAAGTCCAGGGTAGCAATTCTGCTGACCTTTTTTCTCATCACATCAAGAATGTTAAACTCTACCATTTTATGATCACTGCGGCCAAGACAGCCACCTGCCATCACGCCTCCCACAAAGTCCATCACAAACAAGTCTAGGAGGGCCCCTCTCCTAGTTGGCTCCCTGAGCACTCTTGACAAGAAGTTATCTTCACAAACTTAAGGAATTTCCCAGACTTGCTTGTACAGCAGTACGGTACTTGTGTCTGGTTGAGTTACTCACCACTCCTGAATTAAAATGGAACTTTATGTTCCACTAGCATTTAAGAATTGTGAAACAAACTGAATCTTGCTACACAAACCACTTAGTCTCACGAATCACCCCAGAGCATTTGTTCATTTACCTGGTTAAAACCCAGCACTGGCTTACTGCTTACAGAGAGCTGATAAGAGTGATTAATATTTAACATTCTCAAGTTCACGTATGTGAAATAGCTCCAAGCAGCTATCCATGAGAGTATCATACCTTAATTCACCAGTCACACCGGAAGCGCATGTGCGTTTTCCCCACCAGAAGGCATATTTCACAACACTAAATATGTACAGCAGCGACCACAAAGAATTAGAGCACACCTCAGCCAGCACATTGTCAGTCTGCTGAGAGAGCCCGAGTAGCGCAGTTACAACCTCTCTTATCCCAGAGGCACCGAAAAGCAGCACTGCGCTCATAAAACCCAGCAGCCTCAAAGAGCTGGGACACAAGAGCGGGATCCCTGTGACCAAACCTGATGACGGCTTTTCAAACTGCTGTGAATTTCTCTAGAGGACAGACCTTGCCAAATGCCACCCTGAGAAATGAAGCCCTGTCACAAGGGTAAACAACAGTCCAGACTGGCGAGTCCTAGAGAAATAATACCTGCAGCAATAATCAAACCTAAGAGAAGGCCTGCGCTTGATAACGTTTCAGACTGAGTAATCTTTAACAAAGCCAGACTGCAGGGAAAGGGTCCGTTCTGACCCCGAGCAGCACATGCAGTCTGTGGCACTGGCACAGCAGGTACAACGGCCACCTTTGTACAGTGCCATTCCTGCCACACAGCGTTAACGGCAGCTGCATGGCATAGACAGTAGGATAACGTTCTAGTGCACGTTGGAAAAATATCAGCTAATATCTGGAGGAAATAACCCACTTTCCACTGGGGATAAAGATTAAGATTTGTATATGCTGTGTTTTGGTTTTTCCAGTCATAATAAACTTCCTCAGAAGAAAAACAAGTTTTCAGGAGTATTCTAGGAACAGCAGGTGAGTTCTACATTTCATTTCATACAGAATTTATCCTACAAACATAAAATTAATTTTTTTTTTAATTGGTAAGCAGAAAAGAATAATCTCTGAATCCCTGAAATCCCTTGAAAGTAAATAATGTTGAAGTGCCTGCAGATTGCATAGTTTAAGAGTCTTCACTTGGACATGAAAATATCTAGTTGTTACTTGATCTTTATATCAACTCAAGCCTATCTGCTGCTTAATAAAAATAAAAAAATTAATTCACTGAGATTACTAAAACAAAGAATTGCATGTGTTCAATTGAGATTTTGAATACAAAAGAAAAATTACAAGAGGTTGGAAAGTGTCGTTTTATTTTAATGCCAGTAAAAAGTATTAGCTTTCAAAATAAAAATAAATAAATAAAAACAACCCAGAAAAACCAGGCTTCTTCAGCTGAAGACTCCCCTGAGACCAAACATATATTTTAAAAAGTTCACATGATGTAGAGAAAATTGTAGCTTTGTGATCTGAGCAACAACAGCAAATTATATCAATGATTCAGCAAAAGAAGGGTGTCATACTGCATCCTGGGGGCTATACGGGCTATATGAAATATAATCCCTATAAGGACTATTATAGGCTAATACAGCAGATACCTTGGTCCAAAAAAATTACTGAAACATCTTCGCAGTATCTCCAAATAAAAATGTTTTCAAGACAGATATTTAAAGTAGGCATTTGTGGCAAACCAAACAGAACTTTCCTCCCTCACTTCGTTGTTTTATTTCCCTTTAAAAAAAAGCCCCTCTCTTTCACAAGTGGATCTTCATTTCTCCATTTCAGAAAAAAAAAGAAAAAATAGTTTGACCAACAAACTAATTCCTCTTTCAAACACTAATACCAATGAAATGAGATATTAAGAAGCGAAGCCCAGAAAAAAGGAAGTCTCAAAATCATTTTCCTTTTAACTGTATACTGAGCAAAACATTGTATAACCTAGAAAACTAGTGAGCTCATGGCAATAGATTTCAAGATCTGGTGATGTGGATTGATACGTGATTATATACACAGCTAATTCCTATTACTTGCATCCAATTCCTAATAGCTTAAAAAAAGCTAGGTGTTTTTCTTAAAGAGCTCACGCATTCAATCACTTATCTGCCCCTCCCCACCCAATGAGACAACAAGAAACTCTTCCTTTTTATACTGAGCTCAAGCTCCTTCCTTTGAAAACAAGACCGCATTTGCACAGTCACATATCAATGGTGACAATCATGGGTTTGTTCTCATGGCAGATGTTTCATGGTGAGGTAGAGGACAGGATGTTCTTTATTCTCAGGCACCAGCAAAAGCATTCCCTGAAGCTTTGTTGAGAATACTCACTTAGAAAAAAAAATTAAAAATTCCAGAGTTGTAGGGCATTACACCAAAAAAGCATTTACCTATACCCTGTCCAGTAGGCAATGGATGGTAGTAACAAGCCCATAAGGTTAACCATTACGCCTTCAACACTGCCCTGGTAGACAAGTCTCACAATCCACAGCGTACCACCATGCGCCTCAGGGCTTCAAGTGGGCCCTGCCATTTGTTATGGCTCTGCTCTGCCTCCATAGGAGTGACGCACCCCTAAATGCTGGTCTTCAAAACACTGTAGGGGATGAATAGCTCCTCAGCAAAACTCAGCGAAATGGAGCCTCTTCCTCAGCTTTACAACATACCAGACCACATTTTGACTAAGGATCCCTTGACACCTGCATGAGATCTGGCATTCTGTAGCTACCCTCCAGCCTTGAAAGGAAAGGTCTCCAGTTCAGGAGGACTCACAAACAATCATAGAATCATTTAGGTTGGAAAAGACCTTTAAGATCATCAAGTCAACAAGGGAGAAGATGAAATCTTGTCTCAGCTACTGGAACTCCAGTATCAACATTCCTGTTTCATGTACAGTTAAGTTCTTCCATCACTGCAGATGCTAGCCTCCCTCCCATTCAGGCCACAAACCCTGCAGAAGTGGCAGGGATCTGGACACCATCACACCACCCAGGGGCCAAAACACAAGGCCACCTCTGATTCCATTAACTACACAGAGAGAGCATGAAGGTTGGGGTGGGGGGAAGGACAAGTTTCCTCATTTCCCGTAAACACCCATTCTATAAAGGGCATCAAATCCAACATGTGCCAAGGGAACACCACCTCCTATTTCAATTGGCAAGTACCAGAACCTCAGAGTCATCCCATTACAATTAAAGATTAAAAGTCTACTTACCTGTTAGTTGTCAGCTTCCTCACTCTAGCCGAGGCAGTCCTGGAGAGCGGCCTCAAGACCTCCAGAGCTGTTACTACCAGTAAATTCAATACTCAGTACAATAGGTAAGCTGCTCCAGTTTAACAGAGACCATTCTGAAGACCTAGCCACACCGAGTATCGCTTTACAGATTGCAAAGTCTCTAGAAAGGTCCCAGAGCCACCCTCACACCTGATCTCAATGAAGGCTTCCTAATTGCCTATTTGTCTAAACAGCTGTGTAACACTCAAACCCTGTTTCTACAGCCTGTAAAGTAGATTAATAATTCCTCTTTCAATACTTTTCTTAAATAACACTGCAATTCTCAGTGCTAGGCCAGAAATTACCACTACTTCATTTTATCTTGAGCTCAAGATCCAGTTTTCACTCACCTGTTGTTTCTATGTGCAAGTTATCCACAACACGGAATGCTAGAGCCATTCAGGCTTCCAACTGCAAACCAGCTTCTGCTTACTGAAAGAATATTCTTTCCATAGCATTAACAAATAAACTTCTCTTGTTGAAAGAGGGAGAGAGTTCTTTTACAGGACCAGCTGCCTGCCTTTTCTCCCTGCTTTAGTCTTTTCTCTTTTCACTGTAGAAATCTCTTTTTACAAAAAACGAGAACTTGCAATGCCTGGTGCTCAGCACCTGCATTAATCTAAGCAAATAAAGACCAGCTGCACTTGAGAAGCCCACACCCTCCCCGACAGACACCTTCTGTTGACAGGACAGCACTTATCCATAGAGACAGACTAGAAAAAGAAAGAGCAGATTCATTTTCTCTGAGGTCTTGAAATCATGCTTTTGGGAGAAATACATCAGTTTAGCAGGGCTATGGCATCCAGGACTGGAGTAACCACGTGAAATTCAATTTCATGCTGCACAGGCTAGTAAATGATCTGATTAGACTAAATATGATCGCTGCTTAAGTTTACATTTAGCAAGAAAAGTGTCTGTAATGTCACATAAAATAATTGATGACTTTTTTATATTTTATTTTATCAGTACTCTTTGTCTTTAACCAGTGATATTACAGCCACCTTATTTTTCTGTTTAATTGGAGGAATAGGTCAGAAGAATATAGAAAAGGGGGAAAAAAACCCTCCCTACCAAACTGTATTTCAGAAGCTTTATTTTGGCCACTTCTTGGCTTTTACTTCATGCCCTTTTAGCATATGGGCCGGCTGCAGGCAGTTCTTTTTCCAGTCGCCATTTGGCCAGAGCCAGGTCAAACTGGCAGAGCAAGAATAGGTTAAAGTTGCAACATGAAATTATAAAAACTTTGTCTTCGTGATTTTTCAAGAGGCAAAACCAATTTCTAGGTCTGCAATTTTTATCAAAAGAGCAAAAATGATTAAAAGTGTATGAAAGTCTATAATGAATCCTTTTAATTGTGCAAGCTGAAATGTTTCACCTGAAGCACAAGAGGAGGCAGGGGAAGAGCACACTGTGACTCCCTGCATCTAGAATGAACTTCACCAATGACAGAGAAGTTTAAATAAGCAACGATTAATTACACCTGGCCACAGCAAGCAAAAGGCACCGAGCACCCTTTCCACCCTACTTCCAATGCTTTCCACCTCAGCTAGCTTTTCACTAACTGCTTCAGTGCTGGCCGCCGGAGTTGAATTCACCTGTGCAATGCTTCATCCCCACAGACCTTTCTTTCCAGAAGGAGACATTTTGGTCCCGGGTGCCCGGGCCAGGCTGGCGCCTCGCGGCGGCCTCTCCTCCCAGCACGCACAGCCCGTGGTGCCAGCGGGCCCAAACTGCCTGTGCCAAGATGGCGCCCGGGGGAGCTGGCCTCCTCAGCCCTGCCCCTTCCAGAAGGTTCTGCTGCCCCCCCGCCCCGCCCCACCAGCCAGTGAAGGTTCACTTCTCTGACATTAAATTAATCTGTAGACCTGAGAAGGCAGCAAATGCGGAGTGGGGTTTTTTGTCTTTTCTGAGGTAGGTGGCACAGGCCGCTGCCGAGCAAAGGTTTGATTTACTATGATGGCAATTCCTGAAGATGATAATCCCACTGGAATTTGGACTCCAAAATGATTTAGGGCAACAGTCTCGGAATGACTATCCTTTATTTACTGGTCTAAGATTAACCGTTCTGTATCCCACGTGTGTAGCATGTCAGCACCTGATGTGGTATGGAGAGGCTGAAGTCATGGACAGAGAGGTGGTGACACACGTTTCTCTGATCACAGAACCACTTATGGCACTTATGACTAAATTCCATGCATGTAATGGCTGCCAGACAAAAAGACGTCACCGTACAGCGGCATAGTGAACTGATACTGACCCAAATTCAGGAAAATACTGTCTATCACGCGGGGCCGGGCAGGTTTATGGCCGTGCCCCTCGCTGCTGGCTGGATGGGAGAGGGCGGCCTGTCCATCTCCCGGTAAAACGTAGGAAGGAAAGCAAGTGACAAAAATCTTACGTTCTTTGTAAATGTCCATTACTAAGCTGTTTATTTTGCTGTGGTTTGGGATTTTTAGGATTAATGCTTTGCCCGAAATGTGTAGGCTGCAGCAGCAGTTGACAGGAAAAAGGAAGTTCTGTGCCTTCGATAACCGCTGGTGGACAGTTAATTTCTCAGGCTAATGGAAGCAGGAGAGCCGAGCTGGGCATGAGACTTGGCGCTAAGGAGCCGAATAACGGTGTTTGCAGAGGGAGTAGTTTTCCTGGGGGGTGGGGAGTTCCCCCCTAGGCACCGGCAAATAAACGTAAGTTTGATCTGTTAGCCAGCTGCTCACATCAAAGTGGCTTAAATTCTATCCACAACTGTTTTGCTGGGGAAACAGAAATTTCACGGACGGTACACTGTTAGTCAGACTTTACACCCTTAATCTGAAGATAATCCTCAACCTCAATTCTTCGTGTCGGATGTGTCAGATGGTGAATCGTTATGGGGAATGCCAGGATGACCGAGAACTGATGTAATGAGTTTGATGATTGGGAAACTCAAATCAATTTCGTTTACTGAGCCCCAGCAGAAATCAGATCATGGTTTCCAGGTTAAATACCTTTGCTCTACTTTATACTGCTCTAAGTTAATCTTTCTCTACCTAGTAGTCAGAATGACCAGAACAGGTAATCTTTAACCACTAGCCATTGACTTACAAGGGTCACAACATCTTCCCTTCTGTGCTCTACGTTGTCCTCACACTACGTGTGCCTCACCTTTGCCTATTACATTGTGGTGTTAGTGCTGGTAACTGTGCTTCCTTGAATGTCTGTGAAGGCTGATGCCCCTTGAATACTGCAGTAACCTGGGATAAACAGATAAATACCAGCTTTGCCCACTTTGAGCCAAGAATTCCTGTAGCAATTTCCTCTCAAAAATTATATGGTCATGTCCTAAACTGATGTAAGCCAGCATAGATTCACTGAAATTAATAGGTCATAGCAACGGGATGAATGGAGTTACATTGTTGGATACATGTCAGTTTTCTCCATAAAAAGATCCAGACTAAATCTTTGACCCAGATTTGTCTGCAAGTTTTACACCAAGCCAGCCATGCCCACAGCTGGTGGATTGTAACAGGATTTTTCCATAGATGAAATAGCCAACCCCAAATCAGTTTAAGAGTATTGATTATATGCTCATTAAAGACAGAGCTGGAGTAAAGCCATAAAGATAGAACTCAAATTCTCGTATGTGAATGGTCATTAGTGCAACAGTCAAGTTCTGAGGCTGGAATCTAGGGAAGGAAAATCATTAAATACCAGGGTTCCCGAGGATTGCAGAATTGGGGTCTCCCTGGACTGGTGCCTCAGCAGTTCCTTTTTAGACCTCTGCACCTTATAGCGTCAGATTTTTCAGATCAGAATGTTTTGCTCTCCCTCCCTCCTCAACTGAGGGTCTAGTTTCCCATCTCTCTCAAAATCGCAGCTGACTTTAACCGGAGGTTTGTGATAAATTAGCTGGATAACATGAGGTATCAGGCCATCCAAATGAGGAAGAGAAAGCTCTTCCCAATCCACGCGCTTTTCCCCACTTACTCTACATGCACACCATGATCCTTCTCTGTGTTATTCTTCCTTTCATATAAAGTTCAGACTATTCTGATTTTAGGTGTAGAGAAAAAGAGGAGTAAGAACTGACTCAGGTGAGCCTCTTTCAGGTCATGTAAATGAACCCTGATTTGAAAGTCTTCAGTTTGAACTGAATGGTGCAACTGGCTTTTGAAATCTACTCTAGATAAACAAAGCAATTGTGGCTTTTAAGCCCTTTTAAGCAGGCTTTCGAAGCGAGCTTTGTTGAACACGTGATGTATTTATGATCAAAATTAACCAGCTGCAAAAAAGGTTTTTTCTTCCAAAGGGATTGATACCGCTCACAAACCCTTGTAGGCCCATATCATTTCCAAACAGAATAAAACAATTCTCCTAATACACAAGTGAGATCTTCATGCACAGAATATTTAACCCCTTTTTTGCCAAAATTGTTGTTCTTAATAGAAGAATTTCATAATTAAGGTATTGCAGAGCCGAGCCATAGCCTCTTACTGTTTGCTAAATCTTCCCAGCATGAAAAACTTCCTAAAATAGCCCTGGTTTTGCCTCTGTGGTAAGTTATTATTCCTTCAGTTTTGGAGTTGTTTCACTCTTTCCACATAGAAAAGACACCCTTCCTCAGATTTCTGTTTCAGTCTTCATACCCTCCACATTTTAGGTAAGAAAAATGACAGGAAAGAACTTTTGTATGGATCATTTTCATCCTTTGTATAATGACACCTTAGTCAACCGGAGCCATGCACATAAAATGGAATCACAGAAACAGAATAATTTAGGTTGGAAGGGACCATTGGAGGTCACAGGATTCAGCCCTCTGCTCTGAGCAGTGCCAGGTTCGAAGTGAGATAATTTTGCTTGGGGTCATATCTGCTTATTTCCAGGGTAGAATCTGGCCCCCAGATGAATGTGCAATCTGTATTGCATTATTTGTCCTTGTGTCACCTTTACTAACATTTAAACAAACCGGTTCCTTTTTTTTTCAGGAATTTCCAAATAATTTGGCATTTAATTTCAAAGAATTTGACCCAAACCAGTCGGCAACAGTAATGAATGTTGCAATGCTGTTTCAGACTCTTACTGGTGGCTCCGCTCCATGTGTAGTGGGCAGGACTCCACTTACAATCCCAGATTGTCATTTTGAGGAAAACAGCTTTTTTCCCAGAAATACAACCCCAGAAATACCAAGTAAGTGGTGTTTCCTCTGTGAGTAGAAGTTGCACATTTTAGTCTTTCTCTGCTGTTTTTGGACAGCATGTGGTATTTTGTGTTTGTTAGTTTGTTTGTTTTAAATTTAGGGTATTTTCCCCCTTTTTACAATTAAGCAAATTGTCAGATACCTTCTGTAGATTTAGAATGCACATCCATGTTTTCAGAATGGCATATGGAGTTTGCACGCAGGATTCTGGTATAATTGTACAGGTAATTTTTAAATCAGTATTTTCCCCCAAACTTGTTCTACTATTATGGGCACACTATGAACTACTGCTACTACTACTAGTAATTCTGTCGGCTTTATACGGTGTGCCTGTACAAGTCCCAAGTGAGAGACTTTTCACCAAAACCCAAGCACTACCAAGACCAAGTGAAAAGCAGTCCCTGCTGGGGGAGGGTTTTCTAAATAGGCCAAAGGCAGAAGGTAACACAAAGGTTGAGAACACCATGGAAAAGCCCTAACCACGGGGACTCTAAGCAAAGGAAATAGCTGTAATTGGGGATGTATTTTTCCAAATATTACAGGAAGTCTATCAGTAGTAACGATCATGGCACGGTCGGGCCCCACTGCGCAGGATATCTGCGTGAACAAAGAACAGCCAGACATATAACGCTGTAGATGCTACCCTGATCCTGCAGAAGCCAGTGGAAATGTTTCTTTTGACTTCAACAGATCCTGGGTTTGTCTGACATTTAGTGATCCGCCAGATGGTGATTCACTCCAGAATTTCCCCAGTCATCTTCCTGGTAAGGTCTTTATAAGGACAAAAAGTGAGACTGTATCAGTGCATCCAAGGGCGGTGTAGCCAGCTGAGATGGACACGCAGCCACGCTCTCCATTCTTGTACAGCACCTGAAGTTAGGTCCACAGATTACTGGTATTTTTACACTAAAAGCAAGTGACTCGGATTGTGTTGTTACAAAACTCTTCATTTCGCTATGTTTCTCCAATATCCTGTCATATAGCACAGAATATGAAAGCTAAAACTCTGGCATGTGCTCTTTTTCTTTTCCCGTCTCATTTAATTCTCGGCTTCCCTACTAAATGTCACCTGATAGCATTATTAATTTGTGCTTTGTGCTCATTAAAACCTTTTTCTTTAACAAAACTGGAAAAGATTACAGTGAAGCAGTCAGATCATCTGCATTAAGCATCTAACACTGCTTTTACCACCAAGGTTATAAAATATGCCATTAAATCCCTAAGAATTATAAATGCTGGAGTTTTTCATAAGGGGGAAAGGCTATTCTTGAGCTGTATATGCAGTGATAAGACTGCTAATAACCTATAAATATAGCTTCATTACTGCATAGAACGCATAGTTCTTTTATTCCCGACTGCTGGCATTATTACTTGTGTTACTGGTGTCTCTGAGACTGGAGCTACGCTGTGAGTAGAAAACAGCATTTCAGGAAACAGCATTTTAGGAAACAGTAGGAGATAGTTCTTGCCATGACAAATTTGCAGCCCAAACACATGACGACCTAAAAGGAGAAAAGGCATGCCATAAATTGGTAAAGATGAGGGTGCTCTAGTGGCTTCGTAGTGCAGGGTTTTTTCCATTACACAGTATTGCATTATGTGTTTGAACTGGTTACGTGCAGGACCCTTCTCACACAAGGAGAGCTCTGACGCTCAGAGCTCACACGCACTGGCCCCTTCCATCTCCCCCTGGCAGTGGCGAGGGAAGGTGTCTGAAGACGGACAGAAGCTGCGTTTGGGTTCTATCCAAGTCTAGTTATACCAAAGCTGGAAAGCAGGGAGACTGCAAGATACAGAATTTTTTCCAGATTTGATTTTGCTGCCAGATGGACACATCCAGCCAAAACCAGTAAAGTGACCTCGTTCCTCGCTTCTGTGAGGTATTACATTGAAAACTTTGCTTTTCTTAAAAAAACCACCCACATTACTTTTACTGAAGACTTAGAAAATACATATCTTCTAATGGAACAGAAGCATGGTAATAGAGGCAAGCAATGACATACTAATTAGTTGAGTTAACTATCAGGAAGGTTATTGTACTGAAGGTGTGATTTTAATTTATGTTTAGAGAAATCTCGGGTTCAAAATCCCGTACTAGCCTTCACAAAAAGCGTGAAATTTATCATGCCCTGAATGTGGGGGTTTATGCAGTGGTCTAGTTGTTGATTATCTGGATGAGGTCCTGAAACGGGTGCTTAATTCCTGGTTTGCCATAGGTGTCTGGATAGGCTCAACTGAAGTCAGGCATTTTCCCCCATCTCACAGGTGTGCTGCAAAGTAAAACCTATTAAAAATGTGACAGGATCTTTGAGAGTTCTGAAAATCCCTGTGCAGAGAAGACAGTAAATCAAAATTAAAAAATGAAAAAAGACCACTAAGAGCCAGCACTGAACAGGAAGATTAGCACTGAGATCTGAGGAACTGATGAAACCAGTCTCGCTGGAAGAAGGAAACAATTAATATGAAGACAGAGTAAATACTCTTCATCTCAGGCTTAAGCAAAACAGGCAGCTGAATAAAACCTAGAGTGTGCGTTCTCCCCTACCCACATACGCTCCCTCTGAAGGGACAGAGAAAATGGAGATTTCAGAGCATTTTTTCCATTTCTTAGTCTGCTTGACTAAAGGTGACTCTGGCTCTGTGCAGTGAGGGCCATCTCCCTCCCCCAGATCAATATTTTAACATGACTTATCAGAAAGAGAATGAATTGTTTACTTTAAAACCTCAGGATCCCATAAAGGGCGAGGGAAAGGTGTCCGCTGGAAACAGAGGCTTTCAAGAGCTGACCACTGCTGGGAACTCATAAAAGAAAACCAAGACCTCCAAAGACCCGAATACAGTGCGATTCAGCAAAGCGTCATGCCAGAGAGTCTCAGTTCGGACGAGCCCTGGCAACACACCAGAGGAGCATTAGGCGGTTGTGTCCGACGGTAAGTGCCTTCCTGTGCCCGATTCATGTGAGGAAAAGGAAATGCTATAATGTACTAAAAAAAAAAAAAAAGTGCAGGTGAATTTTGAATACAAAGCACTTCAGCATACCAAAATATCCGCAAATGCCTGTGGCCCGTCTGTGTAATTTAACAGGTTTTAATGCCTTCTACACAGTGATCTCTGCCCGCACGTTAAAGAGATTAGGCTTTTTTTCGTGTCAGTGGGCAAGCCACCCTAAATGATTATTGTTAGCAAAAATAAAAAAGCGGCAGGGAAGCTGATAGTAAGCGCGGTTAGACTTCACCGGTGTTACAGGAAAGCTTTCAAGCCCAGATATACAAAAAGGACTGGTTCTGTGATCCATCGAAGTCTGTCTTGAAAAACCCTCCTGTTCTTCACAATGATCTTCCCAACTGGACCTTCCAACAACATTCTTTATACAAATGTCTAGCAGAAGAGAAGCAAGAGGTGGTTTGTTTTTTTCTCTGATGTTTATACTTTGCTTTCTCCCTGTACTGTCTAGTAACTTTCCCCTTGTTTGGGTTTTTTTTTTTCCATTGCAGTACTAAAAACTAGTGGCCATTTCTCTTTCTTTCATAACCTTTTGTCTTGGAAATATTCCTGTTGCATTGCCAGAAGCTTCCATGTAGCTGTGGAACTCTAAAACTGCCCGCTTGCCCTGCATCATTTGCCTGGCTCTCTACCGTCAGACACATTTCACAGTGAAGTCTAGAGGCACTTCTGCCAGGGCCCTACTGCCTCTTTGCTCTTTGCACGGCAGCTGCCAGCCTTTTCCTCAGAGACCTTCATTAGAGTAGGATCTTGCCTGACCTTTCTTCTCCGCTGCAGGGAGAAAGCTGAGTGAAACGTGTATGAGGAAAGGTAAGGGGAAAAAACACTAATATTGTGATGAATTAGAAAGTAACGTACACCGCTTATGTTCCTTTGGCATTCATTTCTCATTATCACTATAGGCATGGGCATATTTATTAAAAATAGCCTCGTGGACCCCAGGTCCCAGCTGCATCCTAACTAGACGGAATATGTTCTGGGTGTGGCTCTGTATTTGCCATCATTAATTCAAAAGCCTCCGTGCCACTGTGCTGCACAGGCTGTGCTGCAGCTCCGGACCTTCCTCTAGAGATGTCTGCTTTGTAGCTGTGATTTCACAGCGGCCTGACCTGCGCATCTGCGAATCTGCCTGACAGCTCTGTGTACGCGTTCAAATGCACAACTTTTTCCCACTACAGCACGTACAGACTCAAAACAGAGACAAAATCAGTGAGAGATGAAAAGCACTTGGAAAAGCTTCAGCCCTGCCCAAGCATTTATAGGCTTTCTTCCTTGACAAGGATGGGAATGAGAGAGCAGTTGTAATAATCATGTTTGAGAAACAAAAGAGTCTGGTAACCAGCCAGTGAAGGTTCATTTCTCTGCTGTTTACCAGCCAAGGGGCACTCAGAACTCCAGCTCATACTGCCAGCTCATGCTTTCACCCAGGTTCGATCAGATGCGCTTGCAAATCTGCAGTTAAACTAGTCCTGAGCCCCGGTGAGTCTGCACTGACTGATCAACACTGGTTGAACCAGATTACATTTAAGAAAAAGATGCAGAAAAGACACAAAGTTGGATCAAAAGGTAAGGATTGCAGACAAAACGACTTGCGACACTGCGCAGGGTATGCTGGTGGTTCAGATGTACTCAGTACATGTGGCAGCCACCCAGTTGGTGCCTGTTAGTGTCTCCTCTGCTGGCACTTCAGCTTTGGATGCTGCAGAATAGAGTGAGCTAAACTTCCCTACCTGATGATCTGCACACGAACATCTTTATTTGAGAGCCCTGTGCCCCTGTCCTTAATCATTTCTTGTTACAGCTCCTTCCGCTCTTTCAAACCAGGGCTGCTGTTTCTGCACCTCATCTGGAGAGCAGATTCTTTTCTGGATCGTTTCCTTCAGAGCGCCATGTTCTACTCCCCACAAGCTCCAGGGCTTCGGCTGACCTAGAGGTAGCTGCCCATACATAATCTCTTATTTTGGGGCACACAGAGCTGCGCTTTTCACAGATTGCAGCATGCCCTGATTCAAGCTAGGGACTGCCTCTCCTACTTACAGAAGCCGGTATTTAAAATGGCGACCACTTGGTCTCAACAAGTACAGAAATGTGATTTTCCTCCATACTGTACAACATTCAGCTTACATACCTCAAACACTGAGATTTTACAAAGAGCTGATGACAGAGGTTTGTGCCTGCGTCTCGTTTCTCAGCTGG
This sequence comes from Dromas ardeola, assembly GCA_013398915.1. Taxonomy (NCBI): domain Eukaryota; kingdom Metazoa; phylum Chordata; class Aves; order Charadriiformes; family Dromadidae; genus Dromas; species Dromas ardeola. Next base: position 139,780 of record VYZM01002762.1, read on the forward strand.
AATGCACGCTGGGCGTGCTGACAGCAGAGCGAGAATAAAGCTGAGGCACTAAGGCTGTTAACGTGTGGGAGTGACCCATCACCAGGGCCCTGAATTAGGAAAGATAAAAAATGGGAGTGACAGGGCGGCTAAGCCCATGGGAGGAGTTCTCTGAGCATCTGAGAGTGCCTTTTGAATGCTTTAACTTGCTTAACCGTCTTTTGCTAAAACGCAACCAGATCCAGAAGACTACTGGGGAGTCTAGTTGTATTACAAATGGGTAACAAACGCTCCCGATCATGTAAAAAGAGGAATGCATTTACCGAGCTTAAAAAAAAATGAGACGGATAGTGCAAAAGCATTATAGCAAGATGTTCCATCCTCATCTCTTGGCACAGAAAGACATCTCCATCTAATCTTTAGCATCGTGATTCCTCAGGTCTAACATAGCTGTACAAAAGTCAGGCGCTTATTCTGAGCTGTCTCCATGGACAAGAGAAAGACACAGGTCCCTGCAGAGCGTGATTCATCCCCCCCTTCATAAGTCTCTCTCTTAGGAGAGGACTGATCTCTTTCTCAAGGTGCTTGTCCATCTCCTTAGGAGAGACAGGAGCTTCAAGCTACTTCAAAGCCCACTTAGCGCTACTTAGCGCTACTTAGCTTAACTGAGACAAAACATTCACATCAAAGCAATTTGGAATCCTGTCTCCCACTTCCTTGACGAGAATCCTGATGTACCACGTATAAATATGCTTAAACATGGTCTTTTCTCTGTGTTTTGCAGATCTTTGAAGTCCCCATGCTGAAGTCTGCAATGTGTGTGTCTTACTTCTTCCATGGACTAACGATCCACTACTACCAGAGCTGTGGAGTGTGACAATGGTGTTTGTGTCCAGTCTATCAAACGCCATTATCACACTAAATAGCTACTGGTAGACAAGACATCAATTCAGAAAAGAACGTGAACTGTAGCAATACGTTTTCCCACCGTGCTGAGGAATAAACAACCTTTTTACATGTATGTCAGGATGCCTCTGCTCTTTCTTTCATAAGCAACCCCACCATAATATGTGGGAAACACATACTCTGCTACGTGCACTTCCAGATTCCCATCGTAAAGCACACGAGCCATCTTAAGGAATCATCATTACAATGTCATCATTAGGAATGTGGATTTCAGTGGAATCGACAGGGTTGTGATTATCTCTGAAAAACAAGGCCAGTTTGGGATTTTCTTTTTCCTGTTGGATTGACCATGACAATAGAATACTGAAGCCAATTAGCTGATGTAGTGAAACTCTGGCTCTTATTTTGATACCCATGTAAAACACACGTTTGGAACATGAATTGACTGAGATGCTCATGACATTTTTCAAACAGAACATTTTCCAAAATTCTGATAAAAAGCTATTACCTCTAACTCGAAACATCATTTATTCAGGTTTCAAGAGCTTTCAGCTTTGTTCCCTTCCATGTCACAACTGTATGGATGATTTGAGTCTGTGTAATGTTTTCACGGCAGCTCCTTTCCTTCTCAGCCTTTGATTGAGAGAGAAATGAAGTCCCTTCCCTCCTTCACCACACCTGCGGTGCTTTCTAGAGAGCCCGTCCCAGACTTGCTCGCCCTTCTCCTGATTACTGGTGCTGCCGTTTTTCTTGTTTGAAGACCATCTTACACTGTTTCTCTCCTCCCACTCAGTGAGCCTCACGTGCTCCTTGCCTGAGACATTATCGATACCATTTCAACGGAAAGAGCTGGAGATGAGGTCTGTCGGTTTGGACGAGCTCTACCATTTGCAATGTCATCACGGCTTATTCCACATCATTCAGTGGTTTGGAGATGCAAAGCATGAATCACTGCTGCTGGTACTCCAGCGGTAGAATGGCAGTACAGGCTCCCCAGCTTCTACTTGTGATGTTATTAAAGGACACCCATTTCAAATATTCAGTCAAACATCCATGTGGGAAACAGTTCCTAACCTTCCCCTGGTGCTCTGTGGCAGGATAGCGGTGTAGATTAATTCTCTCTTCCTATTAGTTTCTTACGACTGGGCTCTTAAAACTCAAAGATGAAAAGTTATTTACTGAGGCTTTTATTGTAGAGCAACACGACCTTTCCAACACCCACACAAGTATTAGATACACTGAAGTTTCTTGAAGAGAAAAAAAAGGAAATTAAGGCATAAGGGAGCAGCATCCCTGCAGTTCAGTTAGGTTATGTGAGGTTAAGCTGCGGGAGTTATACTGGAAAGTTCCTCCAGTAAGAGTCGCATACAATTTTCTCTTGCTATGTGGGATAAGGAATGGATTGGGAAACATACTGCCCGTTTTCTCATGGGGTCCTGCATCTTACATCTCCTTGAAGTGGGTAAATATTCAAGGCACGGCATTCAAAACACATCAGCTGCCTTCTGATGCTGCATCTGCTGGAGACCTGGGGCAACGTGTACAGCGGGAGTATGCATAAGGACTGGAGATACGCATCACAGCGCTGCAAAGACTAGTCAGTCATACATTCAAATCCTGAAGCTTAGCAGTTTGGCTGTTTGCATTTGGAAACTTGAAATAAAGGATAATCTAACTTCTACGGCAAGGATCTATCTTCCTGCACAGGTCAAAAAATGCTGCAGACATTTTGGTTAAAAGTTTCTCAATTTTCCAGTTTTAGAGACAATTCTTCTGCACTCAAGACATATCTTCCCATATTTCAGGACCAGGCTGACTGTTTTCTATACCCACGGCCTTTGTCCTTGTGGGTGAGGTTGTTATTACAGATCTAAAGCTGGAACCAGAGCCTGCAGCCGACTCCCAACAACTGTGCCCGGGTTTTCAAAAGTGGAAGCTGCATTGTTGAATCTGGGGAGGACTGATGTTCATTCACCATTGAACACTTCTGAACATTCAGCTGACATTTTCAAATGTACTCAGGGTTCTGTTTCAAAAGGGACAGAGGTGGTGAGTTTTCACTGAGCAATAAAGTTCTAAGATGCTTCTTGAAAAAAGATCATTATGTGCCTACTAGTTTGTGGATATGGACCCATACACTGAAATCTCTTAGTTGTTTTTGAAAAACATTACCACTGAAACTCAGATTTTTTTTTAAAGCACTTTTGATCTTTAACGGTCCCTTCCAACCCAAACTATTCTATGATTCTATGAAAAACTGTGAAAGAACAGTGAGAATTAACAGCTTATCTATAGGGACACCTACCTCTAAAAACCCAATACCTGTAGGCCATTCATGTGATTAATTACTTTTGAAAAAGAGGAAACATCCTGTAGAAGCTTTATTGACTCCGTTCTTGAGTATTTTATCATTGTTAGTCTGTGTAATAAAATTTAAATCACAAAGCATTAGTGCTTCAGCCTAAACTACAGTGGTGCCCTATGAAAAGCATAACTTTTTAAAATTGCCATCAGGACACAGTGCAATTCATTCATTCTGTGTGTGCTTAAGAATAATTATTAATATAATAACGCAAATGCTAGCAGCAAGAAGTAACCTCTACGCGCTCCTTTAAACAATGGGTTCCAGTTTCTGCTTTGCTGACGTCTCTGCTGAGATTAGAATACATAGCTATTTGACTTGCTCACAAACCCCATGCTTTGGTTCCCTGATGCGAAAGGCAAAAAGCAGACTTTGGCTCAGATTAAAACCCTGTCTGTAAAACAGGTAGCTGTCTCTCCCATTCATCTCAGTGGGGCAGGAAATCTAGAGGCCAATGAGAATACTGTTTACCCTACTGATAATTGTTATTTCACTTTTTCTGATTCTGCAGACATCCAGCTGATGTGTATTGGTAACACCAGGGTAAAACCATAGTTCTACAGGCGAATCTTTCTTCTGCCGTTGAAGTCAACTGACATAAATAGGAGCAAGCTTTAATTTCCCAGTCTGATTTCTTGGTCTAGACCTTTGTATAAAGTGGAGTTTAGATGCACTCAGCTTTCATTCTTTTTCAGATAGCCAGGAAATACTCCCTGATACAGGGTATATATGTACTTTCTGTAACAGCAAGACTAAGGTGGGAGAGTGGCTAGTTACCAGTCCACAAAGAACAGCAATTATTAGCAAAGTCTTTTTTAAAAAAAATCTGACATGAAAATTTAGACATGAGCAGAGAAACAGTCTGCTAATCATCATTTCCCATCAGTTTTTGGCATGCCCACCGGAGCCCTCTCTATGTCACTGTCAGACTATCTAAAGTTTAAACTTCTTATACCGTGACCAGAAACGACAGTGAGGAATTGAGGATGGTTTTGTTACCTGCACAGACAAGGTGTTCCTGCCGGAGTTCCCACCTGCCAGCCAAGCAGAGGAGGGCAGCCCAGAGAGCTCGGCAGGTGTGAAAGAGCATGGGGCAACAAGGCAATGAACAAAAGGCAAAGACTCCGTTCTCTACTACTAGCCCTCTGACATGCAGTTCCCCCGTCTGGCTGCAAATTGCCACATAAGCTACACTTACGTTTAATGGAGCACAGTATCTTTTTTCAGTTCTGGCCCTGCCTAGGCACTTTGGATAAATCATGAATCTTCAGCAGACAGGTACTGGCCCAGGGCACCCGTCACGTTCCTTTAAAAAAACCCTCCATGCTACACAAAGAAAAGTCATTGTACTTATTCCAGTTGAAAATGTTGCAAGGTACTGAAATACCCTCTGTACGTAATGGTTTATTTCAGATGGTAGCTGTTTGGCAACATGCGGACTCCAAACCCCTATCCTACAGTAGGATCGGTGCAAGCATAACAGTACTGTGCCATGGGGTTAAGTGTAGATTCACGGAAGCTTGCATCAAAAGCAAGGAATTCTATGAAGAATCACACAAGTTGCCCATCTTTAAGCTGATGACATCACTTTGTAAGGACCTTAAAGATGCTAGCTAATTTTGTGGGAAGCAGAAGACCGGTATGTCCAATCATGACTGGCTTTGTCTTGTATCAAAGACATGTAAGTGGGAGAAAAAAATACAAGAATAGGGTTATAGTAGGATTACAATATGGAAAAATCTGGGAAATAAAACAATTTTTCTATAGCAGCCTGAGCAACAATACTGTGCAAAACTTATTACTAAGTGGCGTCTTCACTATATTGATGTTTACGTAGCAGCTGAACCCACGGGGTCACAGGCGCAGACACACAGAAGGGAAGATGTTCTCCAGTGACCTGTGGTGCACTCAGTGTCGAAGACTCAAGATGTGCAGATACCAATACAGAGAAGGGTTACAAGATAATCCAGGCAGATGGATTAGTTTGTCCTCAAAACCTTGCCCGGGTATTAAATCTCAGGTACCGAGACCGTAGAATCAGCTCCTTTCTTTGTTGCTGGCATCAGCATCTGGATGACTTCAAAATAATGTCACGAGGCAAAAGACTAAAGTTATCCCCCGGCGGGTCATTGGTGCCTGTCACTACTACGTATCTTCAAGAGGAGTTGTCCCCCGCAAGATGGGACAGTGCAACTCAGTGCTCTGAAGAAATGAAGTCTCTAGGTTCTCTTGCTTTCTTGGGCACTGTTTTCTTTATAGTTGATGAGTTTGGTAGATTTTTTATTTTCATGGATGTTGCTTTCCGCTGTTTTTGATGAGAGGTTCGCAGAGATTTCAGCCCCAGCATCTCACAGTACTTATTGCACTGGTGGAGGGCTCTGAACTGCTCAATGAAGGAAATGGAGCAGTTGCCTTTAAAACCTTTGTATCTGTAGCAACAAAGAAAAAAAAAGCCAAATGCGATTTCAAGATTCATTTTCAGCACAGGGAGGCAGAGTATGACTGTTGACTCAGAACCAACTTAAAAATATTAAGCAAGTATCTTCCACCCATGCTGTTTTGAAAAGCACTAACTGTCACAGAAAATCAAACCGAGCCATTGAGAGGTGAAGGAAACCAGGTAATAAGTAGTGGCAGAAGAGGGAAAAGGGTTAAAGAGGCACAGTTCTGTGGTCTGTGTTCTGGCTACTATTTTTCATTTCATTTAGTTGGGAATATAATTGTCCACTGGCTAACTTCTTCTCAGTAACATATAAATGAAATCCATTACAGATCCTTCTCCATAAACAGTTCTTTCGACTACCATGAAGAGACAAGGTTGCCACACAAGGTGTTAGCAGACCAGAAGCTGGTTTTGTCCAAACATGTACGTAAGTTCTGCGCTATGCTCCTCCCTCAGCCAGGCTTGGCTGCAAGATCTCAAGGATCTTTGCGCCATCCCTGGACACATTCCAGGCCAGGTTGCACGGGGCACTGAGCAACCTGATCTAGCTGAAGATCACCCTGCTCACGGCAGGGGAGGTTGGACTAAACGGCCTTTAGAGGTCCATTCCAACCCAAACTATTCCATGATTGTGTCTGTGATTCTAAGCAGCCAAGCCTCTTGGGGAAGAAGGACGTAAGGAGCGTTCCTGCGGAAGGCCGTCTCATCCAGCCTTCACAGTTCCCAAGCCACCACCATATCTCCCGCTGGTACTTCTCCCTTCTTCAGTGGGCTAGCAAAGCCAGGGAGCAGGCCCAGCACCTAGACCCCTCTTATCCTCACCCTCCCACTGGTTGCTGACATTCCTTCTGGTGCCTGCTATTTAAGCTGAATCAGCTTTTTTCTAAAAGCTGCACCTGCTTTTTCAAGTAGTAATTTTTGGTCAAACTACCAGGGTGGAGAAGGGAGAAGGCAGGCCAGGGTGCTCCTCTCCTTTTTCAGTAACCTTAAGAAGTGCATGTTCTACCCTATTCTCTTGGTTCACTGGACATATAATGTCCTCAGATGTGAACTGTGAGTTACCACTGCACAAAAAAATAACAAGATGTAGCTAGCACTGAAATGAACACAAGGTGCTGGTTGCACAGCATTCCAGAGAACTTCTCTGCAGATTGCAGTGTGCCGAAGAAAACACTGTCGCTCTGAGAAGGTCAAACTCTTTCTGACGGATCAGCATCTTTATTGCAACATAGTTTGCCAAAGTTTCTTCTACAAAAGAATGGTGCCAGTGGTGAAAATATAATAAAATACCTTGCGACAAAAGGGGACGGTTTGCATCTCTAGTCTTCCTCCACACAGAAGCAGTAGAAGAGTTGAAACCTCATGCTGACTGCTTTCCTAGCATCAGTAATTCCACCCCAGGAGGAAAGAAATCTCTTGGGTGGATAATGTGATTCTGAAAGTTTCTCTAGTATATCTAAAAGCTAATATTTATTGCGTATTCGGCACATACCAAAATGGTAATGCATATTGGCAGTCCCTCTTACAGTCAAAAAAAGTCATCTATACATTTTGCTGCTGCTGCTTTTAAACATTGTCGCGATTGCCTAACCATGGAGGATGGATCCCCGATTACTTCAGACACGCTATTGCAGCCATGGTGATAAAGACTCTGCAGATAATTGTAAAGTGAACAGCACACCTTAACCTTCTAAGGAATTAAATAATTACTGCTGGTTAACTTCAATAAGAAAAACGATTTTGGAGTTCCGCTTTCTCATCACAAGTGTTTAGGAGTCTTTTTTGTCATCTCATACCAGTATTTTGTTTTCAGATTCTTTGAAGTCAGTTTTTGAATGTTAAATATGTATTTCAATGAAGTAAACCTCCAAATGTATTTTACTATTATTTGTCATGTGAAGCTGTTCATACCAGACCGAGTTACCCTCTAAGTTAAAGAGGTAGCAAGCCTGCACTGCTCTAGAGAAACCACTCAGACAGCCTGCTATAAACAGACAGATGAACCTCAAAGTCTTCATAATTTTTTTTCCTCTCCTGTCCAAGTAAGTTAAGTGCTTCTTTACCCAAAGGAAGTTTAAGCCTCTTACTGCCATTGTTACACCAGGACTATCCCCTGGAGTTCAGTGAGATAATAAACTGTTCTCTCACTCCTTTGGAGAAATAACAGACTTGAGACTTTATACTTGAGCTCCTTTCCTAGCGCTGTCAGGTCTATGCTGCAGACACATCAGCAGAACATGAGTTCCACAGGCAAAAACACGCCTGTGCTCAGCAAGAAAATCTCTTGATATCAAGCATTGACCCTGACTCCAGAAACTAGTTAAAGCAGAGCAATGCGCTGTCAGCAGAGAGCAGTAACTGAGATCAAAATATTCTGATGAATTCATCATAAATATTCAGTTAACCACTGGGTCTTTCCAGTGAGTGCCAGCGGCAACAGGAGCCGTGGTGTGTGAGTGCTGGGTGCCGCAGCAGTGGTGAGTGTGACACGAGGGAGCTGCAGGGTCCGAGCAGGTGACGAGGCTCCGTGCAGCAGCCTTTGGGCAGCATCCGCTTACCCTGCAGCTGAAATCTGCCAGTCCTGCTGCAACGCTGACCGAGAGGGGCTGCGTTGCTCCTGCACTGTGTGTAGGTCTCTTCCGGCAGAAATATTAATGATTAGGCACCTCCAGGGCTATCAATTAGGTGAGAAGTTTCGCTGCACTGAATGCTCGCTATTTAATTTGTGGCTGCAAAATGACCATGCACTCTTGCTCTTGCTCTCCCTTTCTTATTTTTTCCTAGGTAGCCATTTTGTTGCAGCTAACGAAAATTTCTTCATCTGTTTTTCTCATGTTATAAAATTATGATAATATTCATTTCTTTGTGTAAATAATCTTGGAAAGAAGAAGTTGAGCTAAAAAAAATCCACTTTTCTCATGAAGTCTGTCTAAATGGCTGTCCTATCCGTATTTGCTATTTCTCACTTCCTGTCTGTGAAGGAACACCTAAACAAAGAGCAGAAAGGGCAGCATTTGCTCACATGATAGTACGAGTAAGAGCCACTTTAAATGAACAACCGAATGCTCCGCTAACTAACTTTAGCTTTAGAATTCAACAAATGCCAGAAATATTTGCAGCGAAAGTAAGAGCATAAATATCTTGTGAACAAGAGACAGACCATTTATATTAAAAACACATGATTATTTTTATCTTACTAGCTTTGCTCCTAAATCAAGCCATCCTCATTTCCCTTCTTTTAAAATAACAGGTTTGCATTTGATCTTATGGCTGCCAACGCGGCCCAGGTGACACTCCTTGTCCGTCTGGGAAGCTGCGGGGCCAGAATGAGCCGCGCTTGGCTCCGCGGTGCGCAGACAGCCCCAGGTCTTACAGCGTGCCATAGGAAAATGAGTCGACAGATGCGAAACCAAAGTTGTGCATCTGAGTTCTCCCAGCTGGCTGCTGTTTGTTAGTCACCGCTTCCACAGAGCCCCCCTTGTGTGCTTCCAGACTGCATCATTTGTTCTGGACAGACCTAATGACCACAGCTCTGCTGTAATTTGGCAGGAGTTGTGAGCTTAATTCAAACCATTCTGTGCTGTTATAGCTTGTGGTATGTGAAACTGGGGGAAGATCTCCAATAGCGAATGGCTTCTAAATTATGCCATTCGTATTGTGCTCATATGTTTTGTGTTCAGGAACACCAAACTATTGACCATTCCAAGCCTTCAAAAATATGAATCTGTTATTTTGCACAGCACGCGCTATTAATTCACTGACTAGATGGCTGATAAATAAAACCCAGACAGAATTCCACCTCCCAAACTTGACAGCTGGGGGTTGGCCCTAACCAAATCTTGCTTAAATCTGAAGGGGGAATGTTGGATTTGTCCCCAGGCTTAAACTCCCCAATGCTTCTTGTTGCCATGTTGAGTAAAACTAAATTTGTCAGTGCCCTGAAATCAGACAGACTTTCAGACCCACATTCAGCAAAGTGCACTCCTGGTAATCCTCCTGACCGTGGGTCACCATATTCCTGACTCCTTCATCTTTGTGTTTACCAGCCTTGGATAAATACCCGGGGCACCTGTGCACAGCTCCTCCACTGGCTCACTGGTTGCACTTAGAAGCTTGTCACTGTGTTCACGGAATCAAGGAATTTCAGAGTTGGAAGGGACCTCTAGAGATCATCTAGTCCAACTCCCCCGCTAAAGCAGGATTGCCCAGAGCACATCACTCAGGACTGCATCCAGACGGGTCTTGAAAGTCTCCAGAGACGGGGACTCCACACCCTCCCTGGGCAGCCTGTCCCAGTGCTCTGGCACCCTCACCGTAAAGAAGTTTTTCCTCATATTCCATCGGAACTTCCTGTGTTCCAGCTTGTGCCCGTTCCCCCTCGTCCTGTCACTGGGAACCACTGACAAGAGCCTGGCTCCATCCTCCTGAAACCCACCCTTTAGATACTTGTAAACATTCATAAGGTCTCCCCTCAGCCTTCTCTTCTCCAGGCTAAAGAGTCCCAGCTCTCTCAGCCTTTCCTCCTAAGGGAGATGCTCCAATCCCTCAATCATCTTTGTTGCCCTACGCTGGACTCTCTCCAGTAGTTCCCTGTCTCTCTTGAACTGGGGAGCCCAGAACTGGACACAGTATTCCAGTTGTGGCCTCACCAGTGCCGAGTAGAGGGGGAGAATGACTTCCCTTGACCTGCTGGCCACACTCTTCCCTGTGCAGCCCAGAATTCCATTGGCCTTCTTGGCGACAAGGGCATTTTTGTTTACGTTGGCCAAAGAACCTACTAAGTAGCTTATTTAAAGGATTGATGGCCTGACTCTGATGCGCCCCCGTGGCTACATTAAAAATATTTTCCAGGCTTCTCGGTTTCTAGTTAGGCTTCGCCCTCTGCTGACAGAAACTGTAGTGCAGCTACTTCCGCGCATTACATTACTGACCCTCTGCTTTGGGTTCTTTGGTTCCCAACTCACTGGCAAAACAGACATAGAAAGGAGAGATCAGAGTTACTTTGAAGAGTGCTAATTGTTGGAAACATCAATCTCTCCACAGCCTCTACAGGAAGGAGCGGAAGGATAAAGACAAAGGATACATAAATGCTCATCAGAAATGTTTGTTCAGAGTTGGAATGTGAGTCTGGATCCCCCCAAAAAATCATTAACAGCTATGAGCAATGCTGACTATAGGTACAAAATCTGAATATATGCTGTTTATTGTGCTTAGCTTACAAGAAACACTGGGGGATAAATAGTGGCCATGAATAATTCATGACAGTTGCCATACTGGCTTTTGCAAATTCACCAATGAGAGTTCCCCTGTGACAGATTAGTTGAAAGTTTGATTATTCCATGGGCATGGAGGGGGTAGGGGAGATGCATTTTTTTTTTCAGGGTTTTTTTCCCCCTGATCACAAGTTTAATCTTAGCAGGAAATTAGAATTGTATTTAATTTACATTCCAATCAGGAACAATATGAATGTTTTTCCATTCATCAGGGATCACAGAAGCATTTCCCAAGGATATTTTTCGTTTGTCCTGATGTGACTGGCCCAGGCTCAGAGAACTGGAGGCAGAGGAGCTGTCTGCCATCAGTGCGGTCACTACCTCTGCAAAGAGTGCTTGAGGAAACTGTGGGAATTTCTATAGGCAATTACACCAAAAATCAGCTTTGTATCTTCTCTAACAATACAGTTAAAATAATGACAGTATCATACTATAGTTTTAGTTAAGTAGGACTATGTATGCTCTCCCCAACATGTGAGACAGACAATCTCTCAACAGCATGGCTGCACACCACCAAAAGCAGCAATAGCCAGTGACACAGATGAATTCTGTGTACTTCTTTGTTTTCCCCCTCCAGGCTCGCAGAATTAAAAATCAAACTAAAGATACTAATGCAGAGGTGTCCTTTCTGGGAAAGGAGCATGAAAGAAAAATACAGGACCAGGAAAAATCTGTTGTCTTGTAGCAGTATCATTAGCTAAATGACAAACAAAATGATACTCGACATTTTCAAGAGGTTGTTCATGAAAGGAAATGATATGCCCTTATCCGACTGAGGTGATCCTTACTACAGCTTGCACTGCATATTCATTTTCTCACTTCACCTTCCTCTTCCCTAGTCCAACACGTGTTTTTATAGGAGTAATTTCCCATAGTGAGCTGGACAATAACATCCATTAAGGCATTCCTATAAATCTTCCGATTCCAGAAAATGCTTTGCCTCAATAAAATTTTTATGACTTCTTTGTTTTATAACAAGATGATGCAACTTAATTTCAACTGATTTCACTTTGGATCCACAGCTAAAAGAGTAAATCAATGTAAATTCTGAATGGATGCCAGCCTGCAAATGTTAAGGACTTTCCCAGAATATTCTGGCGTCAAATTTTTAATAATTTAAAAGATATTATGAGGTTTTTTCCCCATACCATGGGTATATAGACAAGCTCCAGTTTAGTATCAAGACTGAATACCTGTGTTTGGATCTGGTTTTTTCTATCAGTTTCTCAAAAAAGAGTATGAATTTAAGGCATTGGTCACAGGCATTTACAGCCATCCCCCTTCCATCAGCCAGCTGATTTGAATGACTCCCTACACTGCCCATTTCTATCAATGGCGCTTTTGACCTGTGGTATGACTAGAAGCTTTAATTAACAGAAACTTAAGAGAAGCGGAAGACAGTTAGAACATTAAAGGCCTATATCTTTATACACATGCTGAAGTCCCCAAAAAGACCCGAAGCCATTGCAAAACTACTAGGAAACAGGCCTTTTTAAATATTATGAACAGATCTTTTGTTATAGCCCAGAATAACTGCTTTTGAGAGAGAAGGGAGAGAGATACTATAAAATCCCTTAATACATTTCACTTTTCATCAGATAAGCGGCCTATACAAAGCTAAACAGACATCTTCCCTCCCCCCATGCAGCTGACAAGAACGTGGGCTCAAGAAAAGCCTACAGTCACTGCCTGCTACAGGAAGAAAACTAACTCCAAGTTCTAAACTGAGAAAAGCGTCTATAAATGCTTGTGTCATAAATACACAGTCTAAAGCTTTGGCACTTTTGCTGGCTGCAAGAGGGATTTCAGCTGTGTTCCCTCATGCAGTCCCTGCAAATTCCTTTCAAAAAGGGCAATACAAACTTTGGCCCCTTTGGGGCATCTCCTTCTCTAGTTCCCGCAGTACTGTGGTAGACATCCTCTCTTCTAGGACGGCAGAAGGGTCACCTTGGCTACTGGCAGCAGGATGTAGCAGTAGCGCTAGATAGGCATAAGCGCTTGTCCTTGCATTCGCTGGGGCAGGTGCTAGTGAGTGACGCAGGGCTGGAGCTCTGGCCCCAACAGCATGCTGGGGTTTGAGGTATTTCCTCCATCCTCAGAAGCTCTGGCCAGCATGAACACCAGGTCTTTCACTGTACCCCAGGCTGGAGCCAGTGGAGGCCCTGCATTTTTAGCCCTACCTTCCTCTAGCTGATGTACCACCAAGTAAAGTGCTGTACTTGCTTGTAGGTCACCAGAGACCTTGATCTCACTCTTGAAATGCCCTTTGAAGTAGCCTATTTTAAGGGCAGCATGAAGGAAAAGCAAAGCCCAATCTACAGTGTAGCCCCATCCTTTTAGAACAAAATAAATGTGTTTCCCTTATAGGCAGATTCCCATAAATATGAACAAAAATAACTTAAAAGGGCCACATGAGGATTGTTTTCTTCCAAAGTTAAAGCAAGAACAAATTTCCAGTGCACCCTCCCCCAGCATATTTACACTGTGAAGAGACTGATGTGTAAAGCAAAACCGTGCAGTTGAGAAATAATTTTTCACTCACCCTTTGGCCAATGTTGCTATGCCAACGTCAGTTAACTTCATTCCTACACCTACAAGGCACCAAGGAAACAGAGGGTTTATGTTACACCAGAATTTCTAGGAATATCTTCAGATTCAAGAGCACCATATATAGAGGCATTAAGTATTATTTATTGATTCATGGGTTTAATTTTAATTATTTATCACCATTTTTTCAAAACATTTTAAAGTACCCCGATAAAAAATAGTATGTTTGTGCTCTGTATCACGAGCAATTTCTAGAAGTCGGTCTCATACCAGTAGTTTACAGATAGCAAGGTGATAAATAGAGCATAACTTGCTTCCTGTGCTGCGTAGTCGGGGCCAGGGGAGGGAGAGGGGTGACTGCTTTTGATGCACTGCACTTCGATGACTGCATTTTAAGAAACATACAAAACCTTTGCTTATGCCCCTACCCTGAGATGTGTATATTTATTTATGGGATTTGTGGTTTTGATGCTTCGCAAACTTGGACTACAATGTTTATCAGTAGGAATTGCATATTTGCTTTGCTAATCAAATAGCAAGAGGTCAGTCAACCTTTTTACTTTTGGGGTGAGAGATCCAAAATCCCTTTCTCATTCAGTGTTTCCAAAATCTTGGGGCTTTTAACCTGTCCCTTTTTTGACTAGTTTATAGGCAAAATCCAGCCTTACGGTGTGCAATTTTTCCTGCACGGGAAAATGAAGGTCTCAAGACTATTTTCCTTGGAGAATACTCTCAGAAGTCTCAACTGGTGTGCCTGAAAAATGCAGCCTAGATACTCAAATGCAAACACGGTGAGAGAGGAGGGATGTTTCTCTTCAACAGCAGCAGGTATATTGCCCTTTGTTCCACTGCATTCCAGTGTTGAGAGACCATTGGTAAGTATTTAAATACAAGAAAAAGCGAAGGACTAGGATGTTATTAACAACTGAAGTCTTTAATTCACAAGACATTTCGTTAGTTTCTGGGAAGTGAGACAATAAGCCAGATTTGACTTGTATTGAGTGTCCTGATTTACTAAGGGGATATGTGGAAGAACAACTCTCCCATTAAAAGTGTAAGGTTTGTTTTTTCTTTCCCAAACTGTCTTCTTACAAGAACATAAGCTAGGCAAAAATTCCCTTTCTCTGCTGATTAGATAAACATCATAATACTGCATAGGTTAATACATGTTAGCCCCTGCTGCCACAGTAAGTAATTAGTTAATGTCTTTCTGTTCCCCAGGGTAACACAGACACAAAAATAAACATAGTGCACTTAAAAAATGGTAAAAAATAAAATATCCTAACTCTCTCTCCTATCTTTCATTCTGATCTGCATGAGATGCTGTACGAAACAGTTCCAGGGACAGGGTACTGTCCGCATCTGGAGAAGACTCTGCCCATTACAAGGAGCACATTCAGCATTGCCAAAGGGACGCAGAAAGCCAAGAATAACACTGCTCAGAAATAAGTCTCCGGAAGTTCTGCAGTTACAGGGACTGACTGGGAGTGGCCACCAGCCGGTATCACGGGAAAGCCATTTTCTTGCCCCCACTCAGACGACTCACCCTGCAGGTCAGTGACAAGCAAGCTCCCATTGGTCTTCTCGTACACCCAGTGCTGGAAGGTGCAACACTTCTGGCCAGCCTCTGAGTCTCTTCTCAGGAAATTCACTTCCTTGCCATCCCTGACAGAGTATTTCACAAATTCCCCAACCAGCTCCTCCTCCACTGTCGCATAGGGGATGTTATTAGCAGGGCGATGAACAAGAAAAATAGGAATGATCCTGAAATCAAGGGATAGAAACTAATAAAATCCAGAGAATTCTGTCAATGAAGGAGTAAGAAACAGACAAAGTGGCCAATGATCTCAGACAGTGAATGAACAGCTACCAAGTTTAAACCAAGCCAGGAGACATCCCGGTAAGATTGGGAACTTCTAGGCAGCTCTAGGACATAACTGCATTGTCCTCTATGTGCTTATTTCTTTGTATTATTTACTCAGATTTAAACTTTTTCAAAGCATGCTTTCTAATGTTGTCCTACTACATCCCAAACCCTAAACTCTGCGCAATAAAGGGTGGTGGCTTATTTCGGAGTATCACTGCTTTAGCTGCTCGTGCTGACTGATACATGATTCAGTCTTTGTGAGGTGTTAAGCACCTGCAAATTTGATCCACTCCAGAAAGGGCTTTGCCCAAGACCTGTGTAAGTGGAGAATTTCTCAGACTAGGCTTGCTCTATTTATCTTATAAAATGTTGCAAGGAATATACCCTCTTTTAAATACAAGTTTGGTCTCACAAGGGCTGGCTAGAAGAAAGGAATCTAGCCTTAAAATTTTGAAATTAAAAAGCAAACCAAAAGCATACACGTATTATCTCTTTTTGCTCCTATCTGCTGTCTTCCAGCCAATTGTTTTGAATAAAGCACCAGAACTGAACCTTCCATGTGCCTGCTATTTGCGCCAGACTTCTACAGTTTGTAGGGTACATGCTCTCTCTTTCATATCAAACCTAGAAGTTATATCCTATGCCTAGAGAAATCTCTCAAACACAAATTTTACCAAGAGCAATGCATTTCCAGAAAAGAAGCTGACTTGCACAAATATTTTCCCCAAAAGATTTCACTGCCATCTCCATCACTATTTCTAATCCTGAAAAGGTGGCTTTAAGGAACCATTCCAGAAGCTGTGGTTTAAGTGGTCCTTTTTTTCAGGGAATCGATGCAGCTGAGCAGATCTTGTGTCACCTAAACTGAGATGGAGAATCAGCCTGCTGTCAAGCATGTAGGTCTTATCCTTGAAGCAAGGCAGATGGAATTTCAACCATCCATTGCAAATTCAACTCTACACAGTAGCGTGATGCTGGAACAGCAAATCCTTGAAAAGATCTATTACCAAATCCTCAAGGTGCCACTTCCCAGCCTCAGAGGCAGAGGTGAACCAGTATTGAGCTCTTGGTCTGATGTACACATATTCAGGAAATGGAAACTTCTGAAATGAAATAAACCAGTCTTTGGGGAAACCCAGAATCAGAGTTGAGCTTTCTGGCCTAAGCCTCTCTCTCCACAGAAAACATGCCTAAGGAGTGACTTCATACCAGCTTCAGAATGAGCATGATTTCTCTCCAGATTTCATTTGTAATGGAAAGTTGGAAGGCCTGACTTATCCCCTACTGCTGTTACTAGATGATACTGGTAGTATCACCTGCTGGCGTTACTTCACTAACACGAATCATTTCCTCTAAATTTACACCAAAATCATGCCTTTTGCCTGCTATTTACTGTCTTTACTCCTTATTATCCTGCTGTAATGGGAATGAAATCTCTCTCACCACCTTGATAGTCAGTATTATTTAGGTCGTGATTCCAGCTGTAACACTGTTCTCAGGATTACTCTTTCTTCTTCTTTAGTAATTACACCTAGCAGTCAGTGGACAGCGGCGGCACAGGACAATATATATACACATACGCGTGTATGTATATAAAAAAAATGTATATATACTCACTCTGGTACTTCCCCAAAGCCTTCCAAGGGCTCAGCTTCAGCTGCATATATCTTCGCATACTCTCTTGCAGTATTTTGGACATAGCATTCCTACATTACAAACA
Organism: Dromas ardeola; assembly: GCA_013398915.1. Classification (NCBI taxonomy): domain Eukaryota; kingdom Metazoa; phylum Chordata; class Aves; order Charadriiformes; family Dromadidae; genus Dromas; species Dromas ardeola. The sequence continues at coordinate 156,877 of VYZM01002762.1, forward strand.
GACGCCTATGGGGTATTACTCAAAACTTTTAACAGATTGTGTGCGTGAATATTTGCAAGACAGCTTTTCCCCACAATTCTTGCTTACAAAGGACAGAGGAAGCTTACCTGCAGTGCTAGTTTGTAGTTCTTTTGAACTAGATCATCCTTACTCTTGGTCCCATATGTGATAGCATTATGCACTTTGAGAACACAGGGGTGGCCAGGACTGAACACTGGCACGAGGCCTTGCATCACTTTACTCCGGAAGGCTTTCCGGTGCATGCCTTCACCAAAGTGAAGCTCTTCTGTAGCTATTATTCCATGCAGGTTCCCACCAAAATAGCTGTCACTGATGAAATCTTCTCTGAACATGAGCTGCATGAATTCGATTTCTTCCACACCTAAAACACAATGCCACTTTGTTCTGCACAACATCCTTCTGCAGTCACAGGGAAAGGGCATGGGAGAACAAATGCATCTTTCCATAGAGTTATTAAAGAAAATGCTCAACGGAAACAGAATACGTGGCCTCACTTGTGTTAATATGGGGTTGGGACCCTGCTCCCCCAAACGTAGCTTGTTGCCTCTAACATCTAAAGCCAGCATGGAGAAAGGCAGCAGTTCAGGTTCATAAGGAGAGAACACCGAGTGTAGCACACAAAAAACAGAGGTAAAGATCACAGAAGCTAATAGTTTTCAAAAAACCCCACCTATTAGGGGAGTTATAAACTGGAGCTTCAAATGAACGTGAAGTAAGTCAAGCTGACTGAGAACTAAAGAGGCACTGAGGTAATACAGAGATTCTGACAACTGTTTTTTTGGGAAGCCAGAGACAGGAAAAAGCTAATGTGCAGCAGTGTATGTAGATATGAATTTAAAAGTAGAACACAGTTCTGTGCCCAAAGTACTCAGAGCACATTCTTCTGAAGCTAGCCTGTCTTTTCAGAAAAGCCAGAAGTTGCTGGTACAACCAGACCTTGTTTTAGATTTCAGCCTGGAATCTTTTCAGGGAAAGATTCTGCCAACATGTTCGTAGAGGCATTCAGCTGAGAGAGATCTCAGTCCTTATCCGATACAACCATGATGGAAACGTGCCTTTCCTAGTACCAACCACATTCACTACGTCAGCTCCAGAGCTGCAGACTGGCATGTTAAAGTGTTTACTGCTTTCAATCTGGCAAGCACCAGCTTAAAAACAGGTTGATTAGCAAAGGCAGAAGAAAATAACAGGATTTTTATTTCATAAGTGATTTTGAGTAAGAACCACATGTCTATAAATGACCATGTCAGTCTCAATCAAAAAGCAAATACATCCATTTTAGCGATCTTTATATTCAGGAGAAATTAGGAAAATAGTATTTCTCTTATCCCCACCTGTGGCTTTTGAAGGGACCAGTAGTATAAGAATGTGTGCCTACGTTTATTACAGCTGAAATCAAGCAGGATTATGGATTTCACCCTCTCAAATGATCATTGGAATACAAATGGAAAAAAAAATATAGGAGAGGCGAAGTGGTTAAGATTAAGCACTGAAACTAAAAAATTCTAACTGCACTTCAAGTCTCTCTAATCATAACATTTCAAGGAACATCAGTGGAAAAGCTAAATAGGAGAACAACCGGCCTATACTACCCAGCAGTGAAGTCCTTCCAGCTCCCCTCTGTAGTTATCTCCGGGTTCTATTACCTCTCTTTGAAGCACAGAGGAAACAGTGCACGTATAAAGCTAGAATTAGAAGGCTCCTTAACTCCACCTAAAATTCTCTGTTGGTCAAAGTTATACAGTGCTGTTGCATGAAAAGTCCCGTCTTTATTTTAACAAGGAACTAAATGTTTAATTTTATTCTTTTTAGAAAAAGAGAGACAAATCAATTGGCCGAATGAAGTACTTGATTAGTACAGTGTGCACAGAAATGACAAACCAATTTGCAATGCGCTGTCTATCTTTAGCGGCAGCACAGCAAGACATATGCCGAGTGTGATTAAACACGAGTTAACATACGGGGAAAGTATTCCAAATCTTCATGACCATCTTCCTCTTGCAGTAAAGTTACACAGCAGGTGACTTGCAAAGACCATGTGTTCAAGCACCACTGGCACGTTTTTCTGCCAAAAGAGTTTTCGGTACTCTGTGTGTGTCTGTGTCTCTGCATGATGCGATGCAATGCTGTTTCACTGTCTACTGTGTGTGAAATGCTTCTGCAGCAAGCTAACGAGAAGCCACACAGTCAAGTTCAAATCAGTAGCTTGTCACGGTGGGTACTCCACCACTCTGCACAAACCATTCCATCCTACATGAGTTTCCCATGGGATAACGGTCAAAATGTCTCCGTCTGATATATTTTTCCATCCTTTTTTTAATTTGGAAATCAGAAGGAACAAAGATTTGAGCACACACTCAAGAAGATGTGTGTACTTACCTTCCCAATTCTGAAAACTTGAGAGATGTTCCAATACTACAAGGAAACAGAGAAACAGATTTTGTAGTAAAAAAAAATACGAATGGAAACTGCCATTGTCATTATTATTAATCAAAATTATAAACTGGGGTTTACCTTCAGAGGTCAGATTAAACTCAGCAGTCACCTTTCCATACACATTATTCAAGCAGCAATAATACATTCCCTGGTCTTTGTTACTGGCTTTAGCTATTGCCAAAGAGACGGGAGAGTCATCCTGGGCACTGTAACAGAATGTTAATTTTCCACATTAATGCTTTTAAAAGATCTGTCCTGATTATTCCATGTATCTCTCCTCCTGCCCCTGTAATTTCTGTCCCTCACTGCAAAGACTGATTCAAATGTGATGTAAGTAGACAAAATATTTTATTTTACCCTACTTAGAAGAATTCAGACTATTATGTGTTTCTCAAAAGATGATCCTACTACATTCTGACAGAAAAGTACCTCAATCAAATCCAAAAATAATTAAATCATGCTGAAAGGCATTCTAATATTCCTATCAATATCATGGCCAAATATATAAAGAATGGATATATGAAAGCCAAAAGTGTTGTATGCTGTTCCTCAATATTGACTCCTCACTCGGCTTTCTCTGTTCCTTTGCTTTTTCAAGCCATGTATTTGCTCTGGGATGTCTGTGCATGCACCTTCACAAACAGCTCAGAGGCAGCTGTTACCAGGGGTGCAGTGACACATGAATGCAGCTACAGTACTTGCAGACCCAAGCTGGCTCTGGAAGCAATAAAACTACACTGCAACAGTGCTATGCCGGAGTGAAAAGTCCTCTTAGACCATGAAGGTTTTCACATGTCCCACAGTGGATGTCCATGGAAGTATTTATCAGCAAACCAGATAATCTATGCAGGGATTATAGAGACCTGGCTATTGCGTTTTAAAGCTTTTGTGCAGTTCATTAGTGAAGCCCCCTTTAAATACCGAAAGGCCGCAAGGAGGTCTCCCTGGGGCCGTCTCTCCTTCAGGCTGAACAACCTGAACTCTCCATGCCTTTCTTCACAGGAGAGGCGATCCAGTCCTTGGATCATTTCTGTGGCCCTCCTCTGGACCTGCTTTAACAGGTCCAGGTCTTTGTTGGGCTAGGGACCCCAGAACACAGTACCCCGGAGCTGGACACAGTACTCCGGCTCGGGTCTCACGAGAGCAGAGTAGAGGAGGAGAATCACTTGGCCACGCTTCTTCAGCTGCAGCCCAGCATATGACTGGCTTCCTGGGCTGCAAGTGCACGTTGACAGCTCATGTCCAATTTTTTGTCCACCAATATCCCAAGTCCTTCTCTGCAGGGCTGCTCTCAATCTATTCATCCCCCAGTCTGTACTGACACTGCAGAACAACCACAGCAAGCTCTACATTGCAGGTTAGTTGTTTCAGCAATTGGCTTCCACCACACAAGGCCAGAGAGCCTCCCACATATTAACCAAGGGTGTTTATGTTGTTTGGCTGAGTGCTGAGGTTCAAACTTCATCTGATCTTTTACAGTACTTGAAAGTTGGATGAGACTGGTTATGAACAGGCTGAGAGGAATTACTGGTGATGGAATGCAAACTACGACAGTAATCACTGTGTGAAGATATGCTTCTTAATTACCCTGTTTAAACTTATTTTTTGTACCTATCATACTGACCCTCCTAACAGGTACAGAAGCGAATCACTGGCATATTTCCCCAAAAGCTATTTAGAAACTACCAGTCCTTCAGAAACGTTCACTCACCTTCTCTGCAGTCGAGCTAGTAACTTGGAATCTTTAGTCCATGTAATGGTGGAGTCACCATGAATGTCACCAAACTGACAGCATAGCTTAATATTTCCAGAGCAGTCAGGGAACAACTCTGCTTGGATTTTCTTCAGCAGCTTGGGAGCTTGAAACAGAGGAGACACAGTTTAGGATTAGAAGACAATGACATTGGTTTTGGCATTTTAAAGGAATCCCAGAATGATTTGCAGATGTTAAGAATACGAATCTGACAACACTGGTAAACAATGACGATTTCTTCTGATGCAGAAATCAAGGCTTTAAAATACGGAGGTTTTAAAATACTGATCCAGTGTCCCACACAGCCAATGGAAATGTTTTCAATGTAAAGACATTTTGAATTTATGGAAAAGGACCCAAGGGAAGTTCTAGCCTGAAAAGGCATCAACATAAAATAACTTATTAATCAAAATACATTCTCTGACTAAAGGAGCAGCTGGTTTTATCAGTAAAAAAAGACACCACAAAGGTACTGCATACCATACGGCTACATAATAAGAATTCCTATTAACTGAATACTTGTAACTACTAGATTTTTTAACTGATCACAGCCTTTGAGAGAAAAGACTTTAAGTCCCAGGGCATGCTCCAAGGTGTTCTTGGAACATACCTAAAACACACTGCCAGGATGAGACTCTTTGTAAGAGGCAGTGATGGCACCACTTCCTTTAAAACACTGCCGGAGGGAGGAACCCACACTCAGTGGTTAGGTATTTGCATTTGGTAATGTCAGTGGCCTTTGCTTCCCTCTGCAGTTTCAAAGGATTAATTTCCTACCTCTAAAGAAAGTCCCTACCTTTGCAGCCACAGGGCACGGCTCTTTGCTACGCCTTGACCATCACGCAGAACAAATCCAAGAGTCATTCAGGTTACAGGAAGGGAGCACTCTGCTCGCTTTGGGGAAAGTCCTGACAACCTGGTTCTCTGCTAAGGCTTGTTTACTGGCTCACAGAACGCTCCAGCATTTTTCTGCACGCGGGCATGGCCTGAGCAGGAGGATGGAGGGTACTTGGAAAGAAAGGGAATCAACATATACTCAGGGAAAGGTTTTGGGATCATGACACATCCCTGTGCTCAAGTGAGGTGTCCCTGCTGGATGTAAGGGAAGTAAAATGCAAGATGTTATGTTTCCTACGGTGTTAATTCTGTGCTGCTGCACTTTGAACGAGCTGGCATGACACATCTCCCTCAGGGATCCCATTCCAGCAGTCTAGCTTTCCCCATCTAATGCTGGATCCAACTTGAAGGGTCAGGCACCTGGAATTCACTGCTATGTTTAACTTGTAGTCACTTAAGTCCTTAGGCCTAAGAATCTTGCTGAATCAGGGCTAAAATGACGCAGACAGTATGTGACAAAACTGTAAATAGAACTAATGGCTCCAGATTCCCTGCCCTAACCACAAAGTCGTCCCTCCTGCAGCTGAAAATAATACAAAAGAGAACACTGAGTATATACCAGACTAACCATACCAACCTTCCCATAATGCTGGGCAAAGGTCCACACAACAAAGTACTAACATACGTTCACTTCAGTCTAGACTGAAGCAGATTACAAGCAGGTTACGAAAATTCAGTCTTATCTGATTCAAGCCTGAATGTTTAAAACATTTTCAAGCATAGCCTCAGGTACATGGAAAAAGACCAGGAATTTCTCAACGACTGCAGTTTGTTTGCTCTGCTTTGAAGGAATGTGTCTCTCCTCCCACACATTTGGTTCTCTGGCAAAGGACACATGTTCGAACAGAGAAAAGTTTGGGGTTTTTTTAAATGTGACTGGAAAAGTGGAACTCTCACCACACCGCACTGTAATTAGAATCTCTGAAGAGCTTCATAGTTGTGTAGCTTACCTTTAGTCACTGTTCTGTCTTGCTCTGATCTATTATATTATTTTATGCTGTGAACATGAAATGTAGTATCAAAAGGTAAAAATGAAGACCTTGGTCCTTGCAAAGTATCCATGGAAACCACAAGTACCTCATCTGTCTAGCTGTTACACTCTTGCTACCCCTGTCTGCGTTTTGTTTTACCTGTTAGCAACCCCCTGGAGGCTCTGACAAGCAACCTGAATCCCATTTCAGTTTAATATTGCTAATTTCATCAGTGTCATTTATGACCAACAGTTGTGAAAAGGAATGCAGAACCAGCCATCAGTCATCAGACAGAACTGCAAAACATTATGTCTATCAGTGGCACCCTACTAATAACAATAATACTTTGCTAGTAATAAAACCATTTGGTAACCAAGAGAGGGTAATTGCATTTGGGAGCCACAGTGTAGATGCGTAACTGGGAACACAGCCTTGCAGGAACATAACAACATGCAAGCACTGGGCTTGCAGCTGCTGTATTGTGTGTAGCTATGTGCTACCATTATGCTACAAGTCCCTGAAAAGTTACTTCAAGAGACAAACGGAGAAGTAACTATTTCAAACGGGTTTAAAAGTTCATAAATTAAATATATTTGCCAGCTAGGAAAAGGATGTTAGGGAGGGTTCAGCTCTGTGCTGTGGGCACAGCACTAGTCGCTAAGTTCATAGAACTGGAAATGGAAATCGGTGAGGGCAGGACCCCTTTAGCTGACGTGATTCAGACTAAAGGAGGCTTGCAGTGTGTTTAACGAATTCAAATTTTATACTGTAGCCAGAACCACGGGAAAGGAGAGAAACGAAAAACAGTTTTCTCTTACCTTTGCTATCCTTTTTCAAAATGAGTTTCCGTTGCTCTTTTCTATCTTCTTTATGAATCATGCCTGCCTCGCTCTCCACAGACTTTTTCACACAGCTAAGATCCTTGCTGACATTTCCGCTCTCCTCCAGGCGGGGCTTTTTTGACAGCATTGCTGCTGGCAATTTCTTCTTAGCTCCAGTAGCAAAAAGCCCACTTTTTGCGGTGTCTTGTTTACACTTGATGGGCTCAGGCTCACCAATGGTTGGTGGTGTCTGGTAGGATTTTGACCCTTCTTGATTTCTCAGCCTTTCCGCATTGACTGGGAATGGATCATATGTGGTCAATGCTAAGGAGAATGGCTGACTTCTGCTGTAGGGTGGCTGCTCTTGAAAATACTGGTTGTTCCCTGAATCAATGGGGGGCAAATTAACTAAACCACTTACTACGCTCTCTGATGTAACGACTTCTTCATCTTTATCATACTCTGTAGACTTAATTGAATTATCAACCTCAGTTAGCTTGCTGGAACAGATAAAGTCAGGACCGGACTGCTTAGTGCTTATATCCACAATCTGTCTCTGAGCCTTGGAGCTAATTAAAGTGTGCAAAGGAGGCTTTGTTTCAGCTTCATCTGGGTTACATTCAATAGCTCTTTGAATCTCTTGTTTATTTTCACACAAGACTGCTTCCTCCTTGTTTTCTTCAGGTACCTGATGGAACTGATCCTGCAGTGCTCTGCAGGAAGTTTCCAGCGTACTCAAATTTTCATCTACTTCGACTGCAGTTTGTGTGGATTCAGTTTTTACCTGACTTCCTGTGCCAGGACAGCCCATTGCTGATACACTGGTAAGAAGGCCCTCTGACTGGCGTTCAGGTGTGAAGAATGGTAATGTTTCTTTTACAGCCAGTTGTTGGACATCTAGCTGATGACTGACACCTCTGTAATCCTCACTTGCTATGCTGTGGTTCTCATTTTGAGCCTTTCTAGGCAGTGGAGTACTAACTGATGTTACACTTCCAGATGCGTATGTGTGATGTTCTGAAGAATCTGTTTTTAACTCTGCATCAGAATTAAAGGTGCTGTCAACAAAAAATACATGCTGTTCTGATGTATTATGAGGGGAAACCGCAGTCTGACTCCCTGAAACACGACTAACTCCTGAGTCACAGGAAGTTTCAGACCTTTGTTCATCACCTATGCATATCTCTCTCTGTTCTTCTCCTGTTTTACATGGTTCGTATCTGGGCGTCTCTACATAAAAATCTCTTAAAAATGGATCCTCCAAAGAGGGAGTGAATGTCACTTCTTGTTTTTCTATTTCTGTTGGTTGGTCTATATTTTGGAGTAGATTCTTACGTGTTATGGTTTCGGGAGTCTTACTTAAATTCGGCAATTGCCTTAGGTAACCGTATTTCTGTGCATTAGAAACAACTTGAGAATCTTGACAGTCGTTATATTTTGAAAGATGGTAACTGTCAGAATTAATGTCATTTTGTGCATTCAAGTCTGAGTGCTTTCCACTTTCTTGTAAATTCTCTTCATAACTTTTATGTATGGTGTTTACAGAAGAGTGTTCTTCATGTGTAAATTGATTGGTATTTTCACTGGGGAAAATGTCTTTCTTTTCAGGGAAATAAGCCAGTTCTTTTCTTGCTGGGTAACAGTTTCTAAAATTACACCCTTTACCAGGCAGAGACTCATTTATCAAGAATATGTTATGCTCTGTATGAAGTAATTGTCCAATTATCCCATGCGACTTATCTGACATAAGCTGGTTTTCTTTTTCACGTGCTAAACTACTACTCTGAGCATTTTTTAATCTTTGAGGGGAATCTGCACCACACGTTTGTGAAGCGTTATTAATGGCAAGCTTTCCTTCCCAAGCAACAGTCATTCGAATGGATCCATTACTGTCAGTTAACGTGTGACTTGGGTTCTGCTCCGAGCACTCCCCTGTATTTAAGATGATGCTATTTGCTGAAACACAAACGGATGGTGCTTCCGTTTTATTTCCAGTGCTAGAATCTAGACATATACCATCTGTTTCTACCACTTGTGCAAGACAAATGTTTCCCATGGATGCGCTGTTATATGCTTCATCTGCTTTAAGCAGGATATCAGAAACATTGCAGTCCCCTTTCTCTGTTTCTTGGCTACTAGCTGGCTGCGTAATAGTTTCCTGCTCCTCTATCACATTTACTGGCAAAGGCTGAGCAGAACAGGTCTCCTGTACAAAGTTCAGTTCTGTGACTTCAATATTTGTCGGCCTAATTTCTAAACTTGTGATCCCCCGGTTTTCAAATGGGATTTGATAGTCTGCGTCATCTTCATGGAGAAGTTTCCACAGCTTGTCATGCACTGCAGATGTATCAGCATCTCCTTTGCACCCAGGTTCTCCAGATTCCAGGACTGACTTGGGATTAGCTTGAAGCAGAGATTCGTCACATGACAGACTAGAGAGAATATCTGTGTCCTGGCTATCGTGTGAGTCAAAACTATACCTTTGCTCTGCCTCCCTTGGCTCATCACACAGCTTTGCAGAAGAGAGAACGGCACATAAACATTCTTGTTTATCAGGAACAGAGTTCGTGTCCCATAAAGGAAAAGGTGAAACATCACTCTTTGATTTGTTGCCGTCACTAATAATCTTAATTCCTTGGTCACAGAGGACTTGTTGGTGACAACTTTCTCTCTTATCACAAGGAGCATGGTGTTGAGAATAAGTCTGTAAATTTGCATTTTTCGCTTGTAATGTCTTTTCAGTACAGAGCATTTCTGAAGCTGGAGGGATGGTTCCTGCACTCTCACAAGTCATGAATGTGCCGTCTTTTTCTAATTCAGGCTCCATACATAGTCTCTCACAATTCTGGGTAAAGATTTTAAGATTAGCACCTTGATTCTACAAAGACAAAAAAAAGACAAATGTAATTAAAAATTAGAATTGTTGCTTGATACAGGCCTGAACTAGAGTCCTGCCTTGAAGCGTACCTAATTTTTTATTTTCTATTTTTTTAAATATTTGTCAACAGTCAAGTTTCTGATTTGTAGCTACCAACCTAATGGATTGAAATCAAACACCTGGGTCTTAACAGCCTTGAACCCTGGTAAGTTTCAGATCCAGATCCAAATGCTGAGGAATATAAAATTTAATCAAGACGAAGATCAATGACTGATATAGTCCAGCTAGTTAAAACCAGATAAAATAAAATAAAATAAAATAAAATAAAATAAAATAAAATAAAATAAAATAACCAAACCAAAACAATATAAACCAGTCATGTCTATGCCTTTTGCTAACAGTCAGAATGTCCCACCATGCTTATGCAATTACCACATAATCCAAACTGTTGAGTTTCTGGAACTACCCAGACTAGTTTTTTGGGAGCTTGCCTTCCCCTTTGCTTCCATCATGGGCATTGTTATCTTAAGTTTCCCAAAGATGCTTTCTTAGTATGTATCAGTCTTGAAAAGTTTCAGAGAATGCCCCCCACGTCTGCCCTGCTATGTACTTCAGAACAAGACTGCTACCAAGAAATGAACATCTCTGGGTAAGTTTTAAGCCGTCTTCGAAATTTGTCTTTGGTCACCTCTGACCCCTTGAGGTGACAAGTCCCGCTTCAAAAGGGAGTGCCAGAGATCAGTCCGGATCTTGCCTCTGTCCACGCGGTAATGAATCGCTCAGTATAAGGCATATTCAGCCCTCCTCTAGCAGAGACATGCATTGCAACCTTAGGGGTACTGCTGGGAAAATTGGGGCGGGAAACAAAAATCCATATCCCTCCTGCACCTCTTTTATTCTTCTATATCAAAATATGCCAAATTGTCACTTTATGTAGAACAATCCATTCCTCAATTAAACTAAGCCAAACTGAACTTAAATTTATGCAAGGAGCGCAGACATTATTAAAGACAACAACTGGCTGATGTTTGGGCTTGCATGGGATGAAGAAAGCGCTGCCATCTGCCTGGCATACAAAATCTGTTAAACTGTTCACCATTCCCCTCAGAACTGAGCGTTCACTCTTAAATTCTTGTCCTGGTGTCCCTGCAAAGCTTTTGTTCTCCAGGATTTTCTCTGGTCCTCTTCAGCACTAAATCAATTCCATGGAGGTGGTGAGCATGTTTCACTCATAGCAAATCACAGACGGAGATGCCTGCAATTTTTTACTAGACAAAAATCCATTGTTTCCTAAATGAATTATGCTTTAAGCATTTGGTTACCATTCATTTGCCAGAACAATCTATAAAACTATAGAGCAATTTAGCAGTCAACATTTGAAAAAAAAAATTTACTTTCAAATAGCCATTAATGGGTTATAATAACATGGACCTCATGAATTAGTTTGTACATTTGACCATGTAACTTTCTAGTGGTTGTCTGAAGCTCTGCACCTACTCCCAGTAAAAATGAAGAAATGCTAAAAAACATCAGACTGAGTTTAAAAAACAGCAATATTTGTAGACATTTTTTAGCTTTTATCCAGGCACAAACTCAACTTCATAACTGTTTGGGGTTTTTTTTTTCCCCATGCGAGTCCCAGTTCCATAGTTATTTGTTAACTTGTAATGATGTGCTGGATGGGTGAAATTAACAACTGTGATCCATAACGGGTGAGTTCCCCTGGGTTACAGCAGAGCTGTAAATGTGTAATGAGTGCTGGTAGGCACATAATTCAGAGAAGCGATTCTGAAAAGATGCAAGTGTCGTTACTTAGTGCAGGATATGTAATGAAGGATTTCCCATGAGTTGCTGTGTGCTCGGGTAGAGGCAGGAGCTGCTCAGACACTAGGTTCTTAGTTTCCGTAAGTGCATGGTAAAAGGATTACCGGCTGTAGTAAAAATTGCTTTCCTTTGCTGCAAAAGCCACCCACTTCAGCTGCAATTCCTTTCATCCTTTCTGTTTCTCCATTCAGCTTGAGTAGGATGTGGAGCTGACTACATGCTGTGGACAATGGGGAAGGAAGAGATATAGAAAATTTTTGTCAATGACTTTAACTGCTGTTCCCACCCCAAGCACCACGCAGTTGCCACCACACTCTCTTCAAAAGTCCTTGGCCAGTGCATACTTACCTAGGAACCCTGAGCCCAGGCACCGCAGCTCCACAGCTGCAGTCCCCTCTGATTCCCAGTGCCTTGGTCTCCTGCTCAAGCCTGCTCTGCAGGAGAAGATACCAGTCTCTAGGTCCTTGGAGTTTAAAGGCACACCTTCTCTCAAGTCAAGGGGGATGTGAGCCTGGACATGTCTCTACAGTCAGTTCCAGTTTTCTTCTCAGTCAGTTCTGAGCATTTGGTCTCAGCCTCGTGCTCCTTCTGCCGCTTCCACTTCCCCCTCAAACCTCCGGAAAGCAGAGTTTATTTTTCTATTCCTTACAGCCACAGCAGCCTCAATCACAGTTTTCACTAGAATCTGTGGAATTCTTGCTAAGTATGTTAGACAAATGATCAGCCGGTCCCTACCTGCTGTTGGTATGAAACTGAAAACAGAGAGCTCTCTCATGCCCACTGGAAAGCGGGCTGATTATCTCAAGAACCCTTTTATCTATCTAATCTGTGTGTCTGTCATGTTGGCATCCGTCTGTCTCAAGCACTTATGGACAGGCAGCACTGTGCAGTCTAGACACGCATTTTGATGTCCGGAAAATAAATACTCTGACAAAAGAGGGCTTGCAATGGAATGCCTTGCCTTGCATTTGACAAAAGTAGGTCTGAAAGCAGAATGCAATTTGAAGCCTCATAATGGCACATTTATGTATTTTTTAATTGATATTTAACAGGGATATGTGCTCCTAGGGTATGTGGTAATCAGCTCCATGTTATTTTTGTTTGAAAGTACTTATACCCAAATCCTTTGAACATATTTTAGGAAACCTTGCTGGCTTTAACTTTGGTATTTTCTTAGACTAGATTTATTTCAGCTAACACGGTCCTAGAACTATTCATCTTGATTTGGTTTTTTTTGTTCCGTGTTCTCACAGGGAATTCTGGGGTTTAACGCCATACATTTTAACAATTGCTTCAACTACTGGACAGTCTGCTCGACTCCAGGGATCGAAAAAGAACTAGAGAACAAACTGGAGAATTTAATTCTGTGAATGCAGTAGAACAAGCAATTTTAATTTGTGTGTGTAACGAACTGCCTGGTATGAGACAACAGAAAAATGAAACCACAGTTCTGTATTTAAAGTCATAACCAAAACAGACAGTCCATGTACCTTCATCATAAAGCCACGGTCACAGTGAATAAAGGAGGGATAAACAGGTAAGTCAGTCACATAATAGCTATGTAAAAGGAAAATGGGAACAGCCACTTCAAAACCAGTGCTTTCTTTTTAACTTCTGTAAAATCATGATGTAAGGAGGACCCTTCCTTAGTTTTTTGCTCTGCTAACATGACCCATTGTGTGTGAAATGCAAAGAAGGACCATAGGGAGTAAGTAAGCACTTTTGTCACCTCTGAGTTATAGGAGGAAATAGGGGAGAACATGGAGAAAAGAAGAAGAAATCTGAAAGGATTCTACTTCTTCCTGGCAATCTGATAGCAGGAACATTTTCATCTGACAGTCTCTGTGGAGATCTAGAAGACACAGATGACCAAACTGATGACTTACAAACCTGCAAAACGTTTTAAAGGTGAAGTGAGCTTCCCCCGGAATGTTTCAAGTCACCTCTTGAAACACCTCTTGAATGTTTCAAGTCACCTCTTCAAGTCACCAGCAACCAAGAAACAGCACCCAAACTGTGGCCTTAAACGTTATGGTAAAACTGCCCTGTCCCTTCAGCCCAAGCTGGGCTGGTTCATTTTCAGATCTGGAGATCTTCTATTCAATCCACTATATCATCCACCTTAGTGGACAACATGTTACATTTTTCACTGTTTCTTTTAATGGTTTTACTGCCATACTATACTCGTAGAATGCTGAGTATGCAAGCTATGCATAAGTTTAAATAAGGCCTAGATCAAAAATACCATTTTCTGAAAACAAAGCTCTGGCTCTGAAAGCCATCGACTCTCTTGTGGCAATAAAGAGAGATCCATTTATGTTGTCTAGCAGCCTTGTACCCTACCTCCTGGTTTGGTATTTGCACTTAGTATCCCATAGCTGCTCTTGGCTTTATGAGTTGTAGTGGATCATATTTTGGTGGGAATGACAGCTTCTCTGAAGTTAAAAGAGATCACTTCTGTATCTGACAGGCTTTTAAGCTTGGCAGGCTGTGTGGTTTTCCGTGATTGGCTTTAAATAACACTGAATTAACAAGCAATAGCAAATACTTGGGGGGCATTCTAAGAAATGTGGTATGGATTGGCTGTGCTTCAACACACATAACTGCATCAACAGGATGCAATCCTACGGGTACTCTGGGTCCAGACTTGTGCTGGGGTTGAAACTGACCCCAAGTCAAAGACAGCAGTCACTTGTTACACAGAAGTAAACTTCAATCTGGTGCAGCCTGGAGTGTGGTTGGTTTTCATTTTTACCCTGTTTTATGATTTTTAAGATAAAATAATTCAGCCTGTGGAAGGTAATGAATTAATACTCTGAAACCCACGTTTACAAAACAGGAAAAACAGCGGAGGAAGCCTGACTGGGAAGGATTATTGTTGGTGTTCAGAGGGAAGTTTAGGTAATTACCTCCATCACTCACTGTTTGGGCCATCTAATAAAAGCACCTACAGAGAGGCCAAACGATATCGGATACTAAGGAGACTGGGGCAGTTCAAGAATCTAAACAAAATACAATTAGTACTATATCTGGGAGGGTTTCATTAAAGAAATACTTGATTCTTAAGGAGAGTTTTCAATGTACAAGGCATGGGAATATAGCACCTGAGCAAGCTGTGTTACTTAATTTCATTACTGATCTCGAAGAAAAGAAGAGTGAGCACACTTGTGAGAACACCAAGCGCTAGCTTCTGAACAGCATAGAGGAACTCGAAGACTACACCGAGCCAGGCGGCCTGGGGGTGCTCCCAGTTCCTGGGACCCAGTGTGCCTCAGCCACATTCCAGGCCCATTTCAAGACAAGGTCTGGGCTCTTGCTGGTCCCTTTTTCACCCAGGTTTCCATTCAAAGGAAGAAGCCAGAAGAGCCATCGCATCTCAACAGGTGATCCACACATACCTATACAGAAAACCCCCAAAATTATGAATCTGAGCAGGAAATTAAGTAAAATTTCATTTGGAAAAAGGAAAGTACGGCACATGGGAATACAATACATACATGCCAAGAGGAAAGATATCAGGGGTAAACTACACTGCTGACCAAGACATAGAGATAACAGAGGGAAAAACTAAATATGGCAGGTAATAATAAGGTCAATGGAGGTTGTGGTATGATACAGGAGCAGACCTACAATTTCCTCTCTTGACGTCTCACAACAAATAATGTTCAGAGACTTATTAAAAGATAGAGTGAAGGTAAAACAGAAACGTCAGTACAAGTGCTTTGATTTGGAATTAAGGCAGAAACTCTATGTAGTTAGCTAGAGCCAATAGTGACACTGGCACTATCTTTACTTAGCAGTATTTCCTGATATCAAAATGGACAGGAACATCATAATCATCTCCTAAATAAATATATAAAGCTAGAACCTCAGAATGACAGAGTATGACAAAGCATTAAAGAAAGCCCAATACATTAGGTTGTGATAAAGCAAAGAACAGAAAGGCAGCTAAATCCCCTAACTGCTGTGGGATAAAAAGGTATGAGTAAAGTTGGAGTTAAAATGACCCTTTTCCATGTGAGTTTTGTACAAACACAGGTCTCCATATAAATGGAGACTTTATTTACAGTGGAGAATTACCTTGCTAAACTATTTCCTCTTTAAAAAGTGAGAAACCGTAAGGTAAAATTAATCATCTCATTTCACACATGAGCTTCTTGCTTTCGTTAGCATAAATGGTTCAGCTACCCTGGAATCTAAGAAAGCAGAGGTATGACGTGCTAGACAAAATACTTTTTGTGCACAAACAGATTACCCGATTACTTGGAAGTTCTGTGTCACTTCTGCTCCTCTCCTTTTTGTACAATAAAACTTACAACTATCTAGAAGTGACATAAATTTATGTCAAGAAGGTCAAACCAAGTATCTCAAATTTTATGAGAAAGGGCTGTTCTGAGCGAAAACAAAATAATGGCAGGATGAACAACAGATCTAATCGGTAGGAAAAAAAACATTATAGACATACAGAAACATCACATGCCATTCTTCCTGGGGTAGCAGTGTAAACATTAAGTATTTTGTGCATGCCCTGGAATCCCTCTGAACCTGCCAGCTCCAGCAGGACTTCACCAACATCACCGGCCCTCGGCAGGCCACATGGGCTCTGTAATTCAGGAGTGCCACCAGTACCTTGTGCTGAGGGTGCTGGCTGACCACTGAACAGAGACTGGCTCTTGAATGACACGCTGCCAACTTGAAGCCTCCTGGCTCTCTGTGCAGTATGTAATGTCATACAGCTGGCACAGTTGGCTTTTAGGACCTATTACTAATTAAGCTTTTTTGAAGCATTATATAAATAAAGAATTTCACCTGGGGCTAGACCATGAGGTCACAAGAGAAGTCAGGAGCCTCCCACCTTGACCATCTAATGGAAGGAGATGTCACCCAGAACAGCAGCTGCTGCACAAGACAGACTGCAAAGGTTGTTCCAGTCAGAGGCAAATTGGCACTACGGGGAAGTGTAAATCCTTGGGTAATTAGTGCTGTGGTTCTGTGGCTGCTATGTGCCTCTCAGCAGACCTGATTCACGACACGGACAAGGCAAATACAACGCCCTTCAAAAGCGGTCAGCTGTGGCTTTTGCTATGAGCCCCTCACCTTGCTCTTGGCAGAGCTGTCTCAAATGCCGAGCTCCAGCTAATACCACATGCACTTTTACATAAACCTGTGTGCAGCAATAGGTGGTAGATTCTGTCTTGCCTTTCTTAGGTTACACGAGCAGATTGCTGAGCAGTTTCTGGTGTACTATTTAGGAACTGTGAGAAGCTGTCCACATTTTCTTTGTGCTATAAAGAGCACTTTCCAGCCGGGATGCTTTGGTTTGGCTCATTTTCAAGACCACATGATTTTGAACCTACACCTAAATTTCATCTTCATTCACGCATGTTTAAAACCAGGCATTTGGTTTGTGCTCATCTCTAGCCCTCTTGTGTACACCAATACTTTGTTCCTACTTCATTTTTATCTCATGTAAAGTTTTGGTCATGGACACACAAACAAAAGAAATACATGCTGACTGCAGGTAGCAGGAGTCTAACTAGCCAACCTGAAATTTGGCCACGACACTCACAGAAACATAAGAGCTGCTCTTTGAGAAGAGGGTTCCGGGATTAGAATTATTGTACCGCACTTGAAAAAAAATGAAACAATGCCTCTTGCGAACCATGGTAATACATGTCAAGAAATTCTCAGTAGGTTAATTTCAACCGGGTGGCTATTCCCCATCATAAGAACATTATGCGCTGCTAAAATGTGACTGGAATTTTATGTACTATAAAAAGAGAGAAACCCGTGGACGTTTGTCAGGCAAAATAATTCAGTGATTTTTGACTGCTTAAGACACCCCAGTGGTGAGACTCGAGTCAGTCTACTACACAGAACTGGGAGACATTTTTACTTAAATAATATAGGTGAAGAAAAGCATGTGGAACTGGAAAAAGCTTGTGTTTATTTGTCATAAATGTTTTTTTCTGTGCAATTAGCTATGCACTGTCAAATCAGTAAAGTCAGTGATAATAAGATTATTATTATTATTTATACTATTATTATATATATGTATTTATGTATCTTCAGTCTTTACTACATGAAATAAAAAGTATGATCCAATTCTCCCACTTACGAAGGCTGGTGGAGTATCATATCAGTCTGTACAACTATACTGATCTCCCCAGTTGATTTCCTACCAACAGAATAAAATATGCAAGTACACGGAGAGTACCACTTTGGGTTTTTTATTTTTTACTGGCTTTTATATTTCAACTGGAATATCTGACTCTCATTGTTTTATTTTTAAAAGCAAAGCTCCATTCACCTCTGTAACATGAACTCTCTGGATTAAACTCCCCTCCTTGTTATAAATTCAGAGAAAAACCTCTGTTGATTTGTTTTAGATTTCTAGCACCATCAGTGGATGACAATTTTGCTCTTTGAGCATAAACTGAAAATAAAGTAAATCAAAACATTCTCCGCTCACAATAGGTATTTGAGAAACTTTCTAGGTTGAAAGAAACATTACTTTGTAAGACCTGTGCAACAGCCTACGTATCGGATTTCCCTATCCAGCTGTCCAGAGTCCCATTAGTGACTCTCACTATTGCCAGTCTCACTCTATAATTAGAACAGCTTATGGTTTATTTGGGCCTTTTTCAAAACCAGATTTCCTTCCCAGCCGTAGCTGTCATTCAGAAATACATGAATAGTACCTTTCAAAGTAATTCAGATTTTACATTATTTTGTGACAACTAGGAACAAAACGCATTCAAATCAGTAGAGCAGCTCTTTCAATTAAATGATAAACACTTTACTTACCCTGAGTGAGACATGTTCATTTGGCACCTGATTTTGCTCAGACAGGCCCCAAGTCCTTTTCCTCTCCCAATGGCAGTCTTTATCTGCCTCTTCTGTATGACACAAGCCAGCCTGCATTCGCAAGCTTTCTGTCTCCTCGGGGATCTGAGTTGAAACGACACTTTCGTGACTGGGAAACGGAGCACTGGATTCCCTAACCTGTGCTGCAGTCTGGAAAGATTGTCCTATATTACTTACATATCTGCAAAGCTCTTTAGGGTTTAACAACTTTAAAAGGTTTCTTCTCAGACTTTCTGTTAAGGTACAGACAGCATGCCTTGAATTTTCCTCCAGCAAATTTCTTCCCCCCTCCTCTAGCAGCAAAGAGCTTTCACCCAGCAAGTCCTTGTCCGTACTGTTTTCTATCACCGTCTCTGAAGCCTGATTTGTCAAAGAAGCACCTATGCCACTAGTAGCGGAGTCCACCTCGGCACGTACATTATCGTTGTTCTTTGATTTGTCAGTTGGGAAATCTGCAGCTGAGTGGCCACTTTCATTATTTTCTTCTTCAGTTCTGTGATGGTCATTTTCAATAGCTGCAGATGCAACAGGAGCTTTGTTTTCTTTGTCTTTCAAACTGGAACTTTTATCTCGGTGCTGTCCAACAGTGAGAGTCATCTCTGTCTGCAAAGTTGACTGGCTGTACATAGAGGGGTCTCTCCTTACATTTACTCCTTCGAATTTTGAGTGATGACCACAGAAGCCAATGGTGGTATCCATAGGCGTAGTGTTATCTGACACTTGGAACAGACAAGGCATTTCACCGAGGAAGTAAGCACACCCATCACAATCCTTACTCAGTTTTAAATCATCTTCATCATCACTTTCTAATAAAAATTGTAATTTCTTTTTCCAGATTTCATTTTCATGCACTGTCAGCACATCTGAACATTCAAAATACTCTAGGTCATCATCAGAAAAGTCATCACCTACACTTGGAATTTTCTCTGCATAAATCTCCAGAATAGTGGCAGAATTTTCAGAATCATCCTGTACAAAATAATTGTGATTTATTATGGGAGTATCTGCCTGCTCACTGAACATGGTATTCATACTTAGAGGTCTACTCAGCCCACTCTTTTTACATGCCTGGACATCTGCCAGAGACTGACCAGATACAGGGTCTTCCGTGTTAAGGCAACAGTTGTCTGTGTGATAAGTGATTACATTTGAAGGGTGGGAATGCACCTGTCCGCTGCAGTATTTCTCTGCTTTTCCAGCAGTGACACTGACCATACCGTTAAGATTAATTAGGTCATCACCACTCTCTGAAAAATCCCTTAGGCAGGAAATATTTTCCTGAGTTTTAAATACATTCTTTACATCCATGTTGTCTTCCCTGTTAGGCAAGTGTTTGTGGAATTTCTCAAACGGGGACAATACTGATGCTTATCTGAGCTTCTCAAGCAGTAAACCACTGATTTTTGAAGAGTTAGAATCTGGTGAAATTAAGGTGGGGTCACCCTCATGGGGGTAACTCTTGTGTTGTGCAAAATGTTTCTAGTTCTGCTCATTTCACCCTGAAGTTTCCCACACTGTCATTTAGGTCAGCGACAAATTCTGGGGAAGTTTTGGTTTTTGTATCTGATTTCAGTTCAACAAAAGTTGAATGCCAGGTCATTCTAGCTGTCAAACTGTTTCCAAGTACTGTCCAATAAAGCGCAGGGCTCGCTCTGTGCACCTGCAAATAAAAGAAACCCAAAGTTTAAAATTACTTCCAAAATGGGTATACATATTTTCTAAAAGATGGTCAATTGACACACAGTTGCAACCATTTCAAAAAAAGAGAAATCATGATTTTAAAGTCAAGACCAAACATTCAAGCAGTAACGATAACCCAGCTATCTATGCAATGGCACTTAAAGGCAACACATTGTAACTGTCTGGAGGGATTTGTGCTAGGAAAACAAATTCTTAAGCATGCCTGCAGGTACAAGTAGCAGCACAAAACAGGCTTTAGCACATGTCGTTTAGACATTTCTAAATGCAAATAGTAATCTGCAAACAATGTAAATTTTCACATGTGCATGGTACCTGCTATGTTGGTAGTCACATTGGCACAACAGTAGGCCATTCCTTGAATTGGCATCATAGGGACATAAATTCTAAAATCTGTTTGTAGAAATACCTGGAACAATGAGTCTGGTTAGATTTTATAGGGCTATTTCTGTTTAAAGCAATTCTGTGTACGTTGCCTTGATGTCTGTAATTTCTGTGGTGAGAGAACAATGAAACGAGGCTGGTTAGCTTCAATTTCCTGTTCATATTGAGTCTTACTTTCAAACAGCTGTGCAATAGCAAAATGGTATGGCAATGCAGAATTTACCTAAGAACAAAGTGAAATACACCACTTCCATTAGCTGAATCCAAAGAAATATGGAATCGTGTCTCTCTTCTTGTAAAAAAACCTTGTTTCCTAAGCATCCCCAAATCTTAGGATTTTAGATACCTGAGATGTTTTGGTATACTACTAGGAGGCACTCGTGGTCATTCTTCACCACAGAGTACCCACACTAATCACAGCAGGACTCTTTCAGCATCCAGGGATCCACTCATCAGGGAAAGCAGCGTAGCAGAACTGAGTTTCAAGTAAATTTGACCCCATGAAGGATGCCAGACTAAAAGCTCTGAAAAATAGTGACCTACTTTTATTCACAGAACTGGTGAACAGCAGGAAAAGCTTTCTTGTCATCCTGCTAATCTGATGAAGCAACTTAAAGACACCTCTATTCATTCTCCTTTTCCTTCTCTTTGCTTCTCCCATTGTGACCTTTTTCAGCTCATGTCTCTCTCCTGGCTGCACGATCACCAGACACTAACCCCCGAGCACAGCAACCTTTCCCAGCGCCCTTTCAAGCACTGCATAGCGCTCTATCTGCTCTCTGCAGGGCCACCAGCAAAGCAGTCGTTGGGCCTCTCAGCACCCAGCTTCGTGTCAGCCCACTGCAGACACTGATCAAAGTCAGTCAGTAAGAAACTATGTGGGAGCCAGATTAGAGCTTAATGGCTAAATAGCAAGGGGCTTGCATGGCTTGCTTGGAATCTGCCTCTCATGTAAAGAGCATAAAGCAGCTAGATATATTTTAATTTCCTTCAGGCAAACCCTGCCACAGACACCTTTTCAACAGAGTTATCTGTGAGGCAAAAAGAAGGAAGAGAAGGTGGTTAAAGGGACAACATTAGGCTGTGTAACAAAGGAGTGCAGAGGAACAACAGCTGCTGGGGGAACCAGACCAGCACCCTCTCCCAGCACACAACATATATGTGTGCTGTATACACACGTGTATGTACCTACTGAGTGCACGTGCTCCGCCTCACTGGCTGGACTTGTGGCATGGAGCTGCAGCAGCCTTGCTGTAAGGCTGCTGGCCTCTGCACCTCCTAACAGGCAACCCAGGTCAGCACAGGGCCTCTGGAGTGCACAAAGGGAGGAGACGGAGAGGAGAGCTCAGTATTTGTGGTACAAGGGGGAGCGGGAGGAGGCAGGGAAAAGGCAGCAAAGAGGCAACATGTTTTGTCAATTCGGTCTTGGAATAAAAAGGCAAAGGCCCAGCATACAAAGAGGTGGATGCCAATGGGAAAGAATGGTTTGAAGAGCAAGCCTGATGTGCCACAAAGGTGTACTGTCAGCTAGGGGGTGTAGCTGGGAAGTTGCCAGAAGATGACAAAATAGCTTTGTAGCAGTGCAAGCCAGCCTGGTCACAGTGGCTGGGCCAGAGATGCTTGGCAGTGTGAAACTAAGAGGGGAAACACGCGCCGCTGTACAGCGCTGCTGACGTACAGAAGGTTTCAGGTTATCCACACAGGAGGTACAGGGCAGGAAGCTGGTGCGCAGGCTTCCTCACACTACCACCTTTCAGCCTGAGAAGAAGTCTCGTTCAAAATCGCTCGTAATATGGACTTCCCTGCTGCAGATAACAAGAGGAGGACAATTAGCGCATATTGTAGTGGTTCTAAGTAACGGGGGCACCTGTTGACTGGCCCTGGGCCAATACTCTACATTTCCTTCATGCAGGCCTTTGAACTACAATCTAGACCATGCATGCAACAACAGCCCAGAGACAAACAGGCATCGGATCCCGTTATTTTCAGCCTTTCAGATCTCTGATCACATTTTGCTTTCCATTTCAACTCTAAGAAATATAAATATTTAACAGAAAAAAAATGGAGCAGTAGAGATTACGCTTTTCGTCATCCATTTTATTACACGTCCATGGAATTACCACCCAGCATTCACTCATCTCCTCTTAAATATCTATTTGCCTAATACTCCCTGTTGCATTCTTTCAAATCTGCTTTCATCTTCGCTTTTCAGAAGACCAGATGCCTCTTTCCTCTTTTTTGGAGGCTCTAAGTTATTCTAAAAGCATGGTAATTTTCCCAGTTGAAGAGGGATTTGGCAACATTTTTTTAATGCAGATTGACTTGTGAATACTCCTTACTAAAGCAACTGTACTATACAGTTACCATTATCTTAGTTCAGCTGCATTTTGACATCAAGGGGAAAAGAGCTGTCAGATTTCTCGATATGAAAATTAGATTAGATTGCTGTGCATTTTGTCAGATACAACAATGGAAATTAAAGCAAAATAATTTTCCATGAGGAAAACTGCAATAAATGCTGGTTTTCCACCCAAGATAGAGAGACGTTATTGTTTTAAAATCCGGGGAGAAAACAGAAGATATAGATAAAACCATAATTTCAATTACTTAATTTAGATAGAAAATAGAAAGAGAACTGTCAGTATAATACCCTCCCAGCTCCTCAGAAAACTTTTGACAGAAGATGCATAATGAAATTCACCGAGGAAAGATGAATGGGAGATCATGTTACCATCACCTGTTGACTAGTAACCTGAAAATAAGCTCAATTTCTAATAGACTGGGGTTTGAACATTTGGTGCAGAGAAGACAAGAGAACATTTAAATGTGTAAAGGTGTTCTGGCTGCTTGTCTCAAGTCTTGCTCTGGAAACCAGTGATGCTACTTGGTGAATCAGGTACTAGCTAATGACAGAAGGACAGTGAAGCAGAGCCACGTAGGAGAAATTAACACCCCCAGGTTTTAGCAGGTAATGGTAAGAAAGGTGCCTATTTTGGTTCTCTAATGATCCGGAAACACATTTTCCATCTCTTGTTTATCAGAACAGTGGTGATTGCTGGAGAATTTTATGGTACCCCTTGAGGTGAATTAAACACACTTTTGTGCTCAAATAAAAAATAAAAATAAGAGAAAGAACAATGCATTGGGCAGAGTCCTACGGCCAGAAGCGGTTCTACAAGGAGTCTGCAAAGACCGTCAGGAGCCCGTTCCTGACATAGACCTGCACAGCACCATCCCGTGAGCGGCTGCACAGGCGCCTCAGCCCGGCCCTGGGTCCATCCCCAGCCCAGCTCTGCTGCCCAGAGGTGGCCCCTGAGCACTCACAGTGCAGGATGGCTACAAGACAATACCCTGTCTGTTTCTTATCACCAAGGGAAACTTCATTGCCTCACAGGGAGTAGTTTGGTCTCTGTAATTCCTGCTCCCAGCCAACTTAACCCCTTCTGCAGCTGGGCCTTCTTCCCCTCCACGACAGATCACTCCTCAGTCACAAATTACCACTGCTGAGCAGCTACAATTTGAATTTCACCTTCACTATCCCTGGATATGTTGGCTTCCCCCTTCCCCTTCCTCCAGCCACCACTCAGGTCTCTTCCCATTCCCACGAAGAAAGCCATTTAGGGTCTGATGTTGCCTAAGCTTAATTTCCTAGGAAGCAAGGATAAGGGAAAACAAAGCTGGCAGCAACATGAAAACGGTAACCTGAGAATTGTGGCTGGATATGATTTAGGAGAAATATAGAATTGATGAATGCCTGGAATGGTCTGATTAACAAGGCAGCAAAGGGCAGTAAAGACATTTGTAGATGCTTCACCAAAATCCTTTTATGGCAGGAAATAATCAAAGTGTTGGTGAAAAACAATCAGTTTCAAATAATATTATGCAAATGAATGGCTAGAAAAAGCATCAAAATGGCTAAAACAATCACCCAACATTTCTCTAAGGAAAATACACAAAACAAATTCAACTAAATTTTCCAAAGAAAATGCTTTTGTTATTTAAAATTCATACTTTGGCATAATTCCATCTTGCTTTTGAAAAATTTATTCATAGTGAAAAAACTGTCTGAAATTCCAGTTCTCATGTCAGCAAAAAAATTTTAACTGACAAAAATACACAAATCTGATTAAATTTAAAAAGTGGCCATTAATTTTCCTCTCTTACATCACATTTTTTTTCTATTTTATTTAGTTACAACCAAAATGGAAACCTTCCTTTGTAAGCAATTTTACATTCACTGAAGTTATTTCTACAGAAAGCTTCTGTATTTTACAAGTTTAGGAGGTAATCGTGTCTTTCTGTGAGGTTCATTTCCGATGCAGTCAGTGGAAAAAATTCCCTTTCCTACCTCTCTGAAGTTTTTTTCTTTTATGTACTATGTATTCATCATGTAATCTCTGTTCTCTGTACACCCCTACTCAGCTCACACCCTTATTCAACAGGATTTATTCCTATATTTCAAAGGCGCTTGTTCCTCCCTCTTTTTCACAGGACCTGTCACTCTATACCCACGTACTGTCTCTCTCCTTATCGTTGCCACACAAGCCTGTGGGACGGGGACCATTCTGGTATTCACATGCTGCTGGGCATAATGGCCACCTGATCTACGCCTAAACCTTGTATAGTTCTGCAGTACAATTAATCTATCTAAACATGCTCTGACAACCCAAGCATTGTCTAGGTACGTTAAAAGCTCCACATCAGTGCATAAATACCCCCATACGGCTGTACGTATTCTGCACATGCCCCGCTTTACACCCACGGCAATGCAAAGGAGTGGGAAAGAAGAACCTGCATTAGCCCACGCAAAGGGTTATCTTAGCTAAACACACAGGAGGAATGAAACTGATAATCCTCCTGTGTTTTCTATTAAGAAATATCCTTCCATCAACTAGTATTTTGGTCTCTTTATATCAAGTTGACACTGGGTCTGGGATACCTGAAAACACAAGAAAAATGGACAGCCACATAAATAACGTCTGTTTGTAATAGCCTTAGATCACACACCCCATGTCTTCAGTAACTAATATGCCGTTGTCCACATCTGTGGGGCCACACAAAATCTGGTCGAGGATTAACTTTCATTGAACTTCCACACAAACCTACACAGAGAAAGCACAATCTTTCTCCTTTGTACCTATGTGTATATGAGGAGGATGTGGATCCATGCGTAATATAGTCTACTCACCTATTCTTTTAACACTTCTCCATCAGAATAATCTTGTTTAGAAAATCAGTGGAGTATTTGCTTATGTGCTTCATTGCTTATTCTGGGACACTTCGTCTGAGACAACAAAGTCCCCAAATGCCAGCAGTTTCCTAGTATCACTTCCATTCCATAGGCCAAACTTTGGGATCTGGATTTGCCCGTTTGAAAAACAATTATTATCCCCTAGACTATGCTACTAAACTTTAGGTTTATCAATAGCTCCTTCTTCACATGCCTGGGCATATTATATACATTTTCATACATCCCTTTATAGAGATGCTATATTGGCGGGTAGCTTAACCACAAAGGAAGCTGGTGGATATAATTAGACTTCATTTCAGATAAACGTGAAAAATCTCCAACCCAAAAAATTAATAACCACAAAACCTTTCTTTATGAGGAACGTAAATGGTCATACACTATGCAGATCCAATCAGAAACCTAGCTGGTATGGACAGCAGGATGTTATAAACATTCTATGGATTAAAGGGAGAAAAAGCAGCAAAAGCAGTACAGAAACAACAAAAAAAAAGCAGAAAGGAATCTCCACCAACCACACCATCCCAAGAAAAGTCTAAAAGAGGCAGTGTCTAAAAGGTGGGACTGGACGAAACTCCCCACCGCCTGGATCTGTATCTATGCCCTTGCCTCACACTGGCACCAGGCTGGAAGGAGTGCTGTCCACACTGCTCTTCTCCTGCCCTGATTTGGCACAGACAGAAAACAGGAGCACGTGGGATATAACGGAGTCCTGCCGCAGTCTGGCCAGACCCTCAGTCTGCGTGACTAAGGACTGAGGCAATGCCAAGGAATGCAAAGGTGCTTTAGTCTAGACACAAACAGGAAATTTTGGGATGAAGTGCTGGCTACAAGAGACTTGTATATGTGATTATTGATTTCTATACTGCTCAGGGAAACAGAACTTTATATGCATTTCTGTCAATAAACATGATTGTACTGTTTAAGATTAGGCATGAAAAGCCACATACCACAGACATATCATAGTGATTCCTAGAATATGTATATGAGAACTGAAAGAATAACATTTACTGCAATAGCTTGCAGAGCAAATAACCTGCAGTAGCAAATGTAGCTTAACATGAAAGATTACTGCTAACAAAGCTTGGGGTTTTATGACCCCAGTTTTTGAATTGCTTGTGTTTTTATGACTGAGTCTTGGATTTCAGAGATACAAAGACGTCATAGGCCTAATCACTCAAATAACGTTACAGATCCTTTCCAGAATGACCACCTATGGCACTGTATGTATAATATATATCCTGTCATCCAGTCACCTGTGAAACTTTAGGGTCCTGCTCAAATACAGTTATGCTCCAAGGTTAATGCTAATTCCCTTTCCATTCTCCCTGGAAATATTTCTCAAGTACTTCTTAGCTTTCTTGCAAAGAGTGTGCATACCGTTTGTATAGCTGCAACGTTCCTCTAAGAAATCAATAGCTATATTCCATCCACTCCCCATTCCCAGCTTGTCAACTGTTTTGTGTTTGGGAATACTTGGGAATACACACATTTTTTTCACTTCCTCATCCAGGGCATCTCTCAACAGAATTCTTTTAGCAAATTCCTTAAGTTTAGCACCTTTCTTCTTCCAAAACTAAACAAAACATGGACTTTTCCTGTTATGCAATAAACACATTGCACACCAATTTAGATTTCTTAAATGAGGTATTATATTCCCTGTATGGAAATACATACAATATATTTATATTTACAATGAGAAACATACAACTTTTTTTTCCAAATAGGCTGCCGTACATGTTTTGCCATATTTAAATGCTTATTTTCATGTTCTCTTTGTAAACTCTTCCTTTAACAGAAATCAAAGCTTTTATTAAAGGATTTCCTTTAAAAGTTTCATCAACAGGGGCATGTTTCCATGAATCTTTTTTTTTTTTTTTCCCCTGTGCATCCACCAGTACTGATGGAATCAAATTCCACATGAAATTTCTGAGCTGCTTTCCTCCACTCCTATACAAGCTTTCTAAAGTAACTGTGCCAGACAGCCATAAAAACATTTTCCGGAAGAGCCGTGATCAGGCCTACATTTTTAAATGTTGTTACCTTGTAAAAGTTAAAATCTCCAAGACCACAGAAACTGGAATTCTGTAATTCAATTATAACTTTGTGAACTCTATTCGCAATAGGGCTCTAGTAAGTATTTATACAGCAGATTGCTTACTATAGAGTCTAGCATTTGATGGGGTAAGAGTGGTGAGAACCCGTGAAGGTAAGGATTTACAATGACTGCATTTTCTATTTGTTTCTGTATCTCACAGCAGTTATGCCTGACTCACTTCTGTCTGGACCACAAACAGTAACTATAACCATATTTTTCTTCTATAGCTCCTTCAAGACACTGCAATCAAATCCAACATTTAGAGCAGCACACTTGTCAAAGAGCGTGTAATGTCAGAAACCAAAGTAGCAAAATACTGTATTATCTACACCAATTATCATGTATCTGTTGTATTAACAAGGTTTGGATAAAAAAAACATCAGTGAAGTTTTGGCTGTTCAAAAAGCAAATGACTGGAAAATATATCCTTGCCAAATATACTGTGGTATATTGTGTTTCTTCAACTTCTGACATCCGAGGCTTTTTGACAACTTTTACATTCGTGTACTACCCATTGTAAACAGCACCACAGTATAAAGAAAACACCACAACTATAATTCATTGGCTAAATGTAAGAAGAATAAATGACTGGCTCTGTGTATCTCTAACAAAGACCTTAATACAGAGTAATTAAAATAAGCAATCACAGCACAACTCTTAACACCGATCTGTCTTAATCTATTTTTAACATTTGTCAAGCATCTGACCCTGTCAGCATGAGCAATTCAACATGCTACCAAGTGACCAGATTTTTCTCAGGAATGGAGGAAATTTTTATCTAATGAGTATTACGCTATGCAATATATATTTAGAAAGAATGAAATACATATTTCAGGATACCTAGTGTCACACATTCTTTAGAGAAGGAAGCTTGCTTTGGTGTGATTCTTGCAATTTTGTTTGTCTTGCTGAAAGTCAGTACAAATAGTACCAGAGTGTAATTTCAGAAACATTTAGCAGAATTCTAAATGCAACATGTGTACAAAAAAAATTCTATCAAAATGAGCAAAAATTACTGTACCTTAGCAGATGCAAATAACAAATCATATTTCCTGTTCAATAACAGTATAAATCACTACATTCATGTAGTGCATTAAGAATAAAGTAACCTGCTCCTCTTCGTTTATTTATCTTTATGATAGACATTCTATTTGCACACAGGAAAAAAAAGTAGGCAAGTAGTTTTAAAAGTATAAACAATTTGACCTCTCAAACCATAAATGCACACTTACCCTTGACTGTTCTTTCTTTAAGTTCTAGAAGTGGGCCAGGCCTGTGGTTTGACTCTGTGATACAAGACAAAGGAGATTTAATTTGCGCATGTTGTTTCAGAGCTGAGAAGCTAGCTGCAAGCTTTAGTGCTGTTTTGCTACTGTGACCTTAGTATAGTGAGTCTGATCAGAGAACAGTTTGACTTTTAAGAGAGACTATTTCATTACATGCAGCAGATGGCTCTTCCTGGGAAAACCTCAGCCAGACAGAGCAAGAGAGAGAGAGAGTTGGCAGCCACAAAAGGGTACACCCTACTTCATAGAAGTCCACAGGAATTTCCTCATGGCCTTGACAGAGAGGAAGTGTTGGCCTTAGCTTTTCATAATAAAGCACTGGGTTGTTTTTTAAAGCCCATGCTTAAGTGTGCTTAACTGCTTTGCCTGGCACGTTGCGAATTTCTTACTTGCTTGAACTTAAGCACACAAAAGTTCTGCCGAACATGAGAAAATCTGCAATCCCTAACAAGTAGGTTCAGGAAACCAAAGGTGGACTGTGAACTTTCAACAACCACTACATAAAAATTCGCCTAACAATTCAAATTCCTCAAAGGCAAGTAAGTGCATCCTGAAGAAAGTATTCCCACTCCTGTTACCCAGAAGCTGAGTCTCACACAGGAGGAACTTGAATGAACTACACAAACTGCTCTGAGCTCAAGTGACCTAGAAAAGGCTGAAAAGCAAGTTTTGTGCCAAGTTTTGAGCATTTTGCTAAAGCACCGCTAAAACTGGTTATGAGATACCACGATGCTAAATACTTCTTGCTCCCAGTGTTATCTAGACCAGATAGGAAACTGGTGTGTTCAGCAACAAAAATAGCACCTACAACCACCCTCACTCAGAAATAGCAGCAGTGATATCTATGTTTTATGTAATAGCCTAATAGTCAAAATAATCCCCAAAGAAATGAGAGACCAGGATTTAAAGCCATATTCAACCTGAGGCAATTTAACTGTTTGACACTGTAGGAAGACCCAACAAGCACAGACCATAAGCTGAGGTGGGTGAAAGGCACCTGCCTGATTTTCTAGCAGCTGTCATACATAGCTGTGGATAACTATGTATCATCAGGAAGCCAAATTCACTGTCTTACCTGTATTCATTTCGCCATGCAGACTGATTTTCCACCTAAATCAGGAGAAATAAACTATTGGTTAACAATGCAGGAAAAAGCCACTCAGTGCAATTTCTTCAGGCTAAGTCTAATTAAATAGCATGTTTTTCAGAGATGCTTGACCCCAGAGGAGTCAGGAGAGCTGCTATACCATCATTGCTCTGCAGGCAGATGTGTACCTCCACGCAGACGTAAGCCTGTTTTGACGAGAGCAATGCACCTCATGATGAGACTCTGCTGAACACCAGTGGTTCTTAGTTTGGTCTCAATGCTATGCTGCTGCAGCCACCGCACTTCCAGCACGTTCACTGGGAAAGTAAGGCAAGCTTGCAGTCACGTGAAAAAATACTGCAGAAATACAGGCAGCCACATTTGAATGCTTGATCACTGATTAAAAAGTTTAGTAAAATTACTTTCTAAGGCACTTTCAGTCCACTTTGAGCAAGTTGTGATTACAGAGAGATGAGAATTCCCCTTACATCTTCACCACGCTTATCTGTCCATTAGTGGTGATGGAGAGCAGTCATGGAAGCATCTCTCCTTTGGAGACTCTTAAGACACAAGCAGTGCCTCCTCTCCCTTGCTAAAAGACAGGTAAGGCGCCTGGCCCCTTAAGCTGGGCACTTGCTTGTCTGGGAACTGACAGCAGAGTGGGGGGGAAAGGATGTGTCACAGAGAAGAGCCCATGGCTGTGTTGGCTGCAGTTAGATAAAGCTGTTTCTCCTCAAAACGAGACCCCTGCCCTCAGTATTGGATGATTTTGGCCCGGTTTACCCCCACGCGCCACTGCTCTCCATCTCACAGGAGAGCTGCTCCCGCCTCTCCGGCCACGTCTGGCCTCCTCAGCGCCAGCTGCCCACGCCGGCGGCAGGTCCCCCCCTCGCACGCTCCACTTTCCCCGCTTTAAAATGTGTAAAACAAATCCCTGACCGGTTCCCTCACGCTGTCAGCAGCGCCGGAGCGCGCACTCCCGGGACGAGGGAACACCTTCCCCT
>VYZM01002762.1:188730-209242 GCA_013398915.1 Dromas ardeola
GCCCCGGGCGGCGGGGCCGGGTTGAGGCCGCGGTGCCGCCGCCGGCGGGGGAGCGGCCGCGGGGTCCCTCCCGGAGCCTGCCCGAGGCCCCTCCCGGGGCCTGCCCGAAGCCGCGCTCCCGTGGGGGATGTGGCCCACCAGCGGCACCCCGAAGCCGGCGGCGGGGCAACCAGGGTGAGGCAGGTGTGGGTTCCCCTTTGCTTTCCAGCTCCCGGGTAAGTTTGTGCTGGAGCGGAGAACAGCTGAGCGCCGCGCTGCTTTTCCTGCAGCATCTCCCTGAACCCGGAGTGACCCGGCCTGCACTGGCGACACCGTCCATCCCTCCCAGCAAACCCACACCTTGCTGGTACGAAGAAGGGAGCATCCATCCCCAACTGAAACCCCTGCGCTGGGCAGACGGGACCAAGGACGCGTATCCCATCCCTGGGAGATGTTTGCTGAGTCCCACGCGAGGGCTCCCAGTGAAGAAACAACAGGGTGCAAGTCGTGTGGTGTTTTCCTTTGCCACCGCTGTAGTTGGAAAGCATTCCCTTGTAGCTCACCTGGCTTTCCTCAGCACAAAGCTAGCCAACTGCCTGCCCTGGACAGGGAACGTGGAAAACGTTTGTTGGCTGTTCCCTGTAGCTCCTCTTGTCTGCATTAGGGTAAACACGTTCGTTTTCTTCAGCTCTTTCTGCCTGGGTCCCATTCTCTAGATCGCTTCCTGGTCACTTCACTTCCTGTGGCTTTTCAAGGTTTTGGTTAGAAGGTAGTATCTCAAAAAATGAGGCTTTTCAAGTGCAGCACAGAACGCTTATCGTGAAGATGTGTTCTTTCTCTATTATGATTGTATTTATTAATATAGGGAAATAGAACCTGAGGGCTACAATGTGACCCCTCTGTAGGCCCTCTTGCTATGTTTGTTTCCCTGTATTATCCAGTAAAATACTATGAAAGTCTACGTGATAAGTGAAAATATCTTGCCTCCAGGTTTGCATGGCACTGTGATTTAATGCAGGAAACATTGTTGAATCTTTTTTAGTAGGAATACATAAACTTGCATTCCCTTTCCATAGCTGTATTCATTTTCTTGTGATCTGTGTTATTTTAATTGGCTGTGATTGAAAGCCCATGAAGACTTAACACCAAAATTTTAAACTATGCATGTTTATATCTGGGGATGAACGTATTGGAACACTTAACTGCACTGTGACAGTAGATGTGTGTATCCGTTAACCTGCAGCAGTTGCTTGTTTTAACAAGTACTGTGAAAATCAAAGTCTTCCTGGACTTTCAAGTTAAGACTCTGACTCACTCTTTACCGCTTCTGAATTAGACATATGAAAATGAAAGATGCTGTACTTGCTTTTCTGCTGAGACTTTAAAAAGTGAAAATTAGAAGATTTCTTAACACATTTGGCCAGAATTGTTAGGTACGAGCATCTCTTGTTTTGTAGCATGCAACTCACTTATGCCACTTTTGGTCTGTAGGGTTGTCACTGTGTAACTTCTGAACTCCTGAAACTTGAAGGAAATACTGCAAATGTGTCCAAATCAGACAGGAATTTCCCATCTCTGGGGTTGGGTTTTTTCAGTCTTTTTGTTTGTCTACAAGTGTTTTTTTAATTCGGCTCCTTTCTGAGGAAGAAGTATCAAGAAGGTCTATGCCACGTCTTTCTCATATTATTTTGTAGCCCTCTGGATTTAGAACAGTGTTCCCTCAAAGTGCTGGAGCCAGAAGGAAGTCCCAGCTGGAGTCTCCTGAAGCTCCTGGGAGATCGGGGTTGCACTGTGGTGGAGCTTGTGGAGTTCTTGCAGGCCCTGGAGCATACGGAGGCTCTCCAGTGTCTCAGCCATTCAGGTCAGTTCTGGTTTGTGCTTTCACTGCAACTCTGTGTGTTACACTGGAAGGGCTGGAGTATTTGTTTTCTACAGTAAGTAAAAACATCTAGTGATTGGTATTCATATGATTACCGTAGTAATTGTCTCTGAGAGTAAAAGTAAGCCAAGTGGATAAGCAGGCTTAACGCAGTATTGTTGTGGACTTGGACTTGGCTGTGTGGGTAGGACAGGTGCTGACTTGGGTTCTGTGTCAAGCTACGGCTTTGGGAGATTCTTATGGAACTGAAATGGTTGCGTTAGAAAGACAAGCAGTGTTGCCAGCCATCTGTTCGGGGTACAGGTTTTGATAACTGCATTTCATAGCTTACCCTAATTGAAGGGGAAGGGTCCAATTAGTGCCAGTTCTGGTGCATATTGGATCCGGTCTGAGTTGATAATTGGACAGAAAAAAAGACTAACTTAGGATAGAACTAGATTATTTGCTGCTAACATGTGCAGCGTGCTTCGTTGCAAAAGTGGGGCAATGCAAGGAATTCACGGGTAAAGCCAGCGGCCTTTTTTACATCGTCCTCCTTCAGGATGTGGTGATATTCAGCCTAGTAGGAAGTTGCAAAAGCTTCTCTTCAGAGCAGGGAGTAGAAATGAGACTAGCAAGCTCCTTGCCTTGCCATACTGATAGGTGTCCTATTCTTTGGACAGCCTGAGAAAAGAAGCCATGGGCTGAGAACCATTGTTAAGACAACCTTGGAATTTTTCAAGTAGATTATAGTAATGCTTTGCAGCTGTT
Organism: Dromas ardeola; assembly: GCA_013398915.1. Taxonomy (NCBI): domain Eukaryota; kingdom Metazoa; phylum Chordata; class Aves; order Charadriiformes; family Dromadidae; genus Dromas; species Dromas ardeola. Next base: position 191,339 of record VYZM01002762.1, read on the forward strand.
TCATCTAGTTAAGGCTGCTGCTTCTTACTGTGCTAGGAGGATCGTGGTGTGTTGAATGAGGTGTGACTTGAGTTGCATGCTCGCTTAATCTAACTGAAGTATACCACTGCAGGCTTGGCAGGGAGAGGGGAACTGGTGTTACAGCACCATGTGTGGGTTAGGCTCATAGGGGCAGGAGCTGAGGTGGAGGCATAGGCGGTCCTGCACTGTGAATGTCTGTTCCTTTTTATTGTTCTCCGTATGGTGGTTACAGGGTGGGGACTGAAAACAAGAATGCTTCTGGTTCACATTTATGCTACGGTGTGCCTGCACTGAGCCAAAGTGGTGTGCTTGCTTGATCTGTGATCATCTCGAGTATCACCGCCATTGGATTGAGGATTTTTGTGTGGCTGTCGGTCAAGTTACGTTTTGAAATATGTAATGAAGACTAAATCCTGGCTAAAACAGGAACTTGCTACATAGCAGAATTGTGAGATAGTGGTATCGACTAGGGAGCTGGGTAGATAGCCAAGATATTCTTGTATTGAGGAGAAAACCAGCCAGTAAGCAGACTTTTGTCAAGACCTCTTGGAACTGCAGAGATGGAGCACTGGGTACTTTCACAGAGATTGAGAAACTGGAACCAAGAGAAAGCAAAGGGTATTTGAAGAAAGTTTAGATCAAAAAGAATTTTAAACTCTTTAAAAAGAAGTGGTGGGCCCTGATATTTGTGGTGAGTTTATTTAAATATTCAGGGGTGGTTGATGCTTGAAGTCTAAGGACAAATTCATAACTGCCCATTTGTTCTAATACACCAAAAAGCTCAAGTGTTGCTCAAGTTCCTTTAGGAATGGGATTGTTTAATATTAGACGTCTACAGCTGTCATACTGGTTTGTTAGACTGTTTTCTACCAGCTTAGTTGATGCGGTTAAAAAGACACAAACCTTTGTGCGCCTGTGAGCGTACCGGTTAATGAGAGAAGAGTTTTGATGCTGCTTAGTGGTGCATTTTGGCAGTGATACCGCTTCAGTACCTTTATGGCAGGGATGTATTGGTGCAAGCTGGGACATCATTTTGTTTATAGAGTCATAGAATCGTTTAGGTTGGAAAAGACCTATAAGATCATCGAGTCCAACCATAAACGTGACACTGCCAAGTCCAAATCTAAACCACGTCCTTAAGTGCCACATCCACACGTCTTTTAAATCCCTCCAGGGATGGTGTCTCAACTACTTCCCTGGGCAGCCTGTTCCAATGCTTGACAACCCTTTTGGTGAAGAATTTTTTCCTAATATTCGTCTTAAACCTCCCCTGGCGCAACTTGAGGCCATTTGCAGCAAGACAAAGGATCTCTTGGAGAATCATAGACTCCCAGAAACAAGTTCCAGAACTTGTTTGTCTCTCAGAGCTTAAAGCCTTGCTTGTCACATTGGGTTAACTCTGTAGAAGATCTTCCTCCTGTAAAGACACAAACCAGAAGTAATAATAACTTTAAAACTTCTCCTTTTTGGTAGTGAGGAAGCCTAGGCATCTTGTTCCTTGGGTTACCTCTCTGTCCCTTTTCTTCCCTTTTTTTTATCTTGTCATGTTGTGAACTTGCTGGAAATGGATGAAATGCGACGAGCTTTCTCCCAAGCTAAGAAGCAAAAAGGCTTAATTCACAATTTGTGGTGTTACAGTCTAGGCCTTGGGCAGCCTCACTGAGTTGCGGTGATTGAAGCAAGACCAAAGAGGTGTTTTTCCTCTGCAGGCTCTTCTGCAGCGGTTTAGGCACTTCAGTCTGAATGTGAGTAATTGAGGCCGAGTTTCCAGAAATGACTGAAAATGTTTACTCGTGTGTAAGCGAAGAACGTAACAGTTGGGTTATAGTTAAGATTATGAGTATTTAATTTGCACTGCATATTTCAGCGTCTGGTAACCATAAATATCAGTTTGCCGTCCTTGATGGTAATATTTGAGCTTTGCATTTTCCAATGAAAATTGAAGAAGTATTTGTGTATCTTTGTAATCACTCAAAAAATTGAGCCAGAGGTTTTCTTTTTGAACCATTGAATTCTGTGGTGCTTACAGGAAGTAGCTTCGTGCTGAATGAATTGCAGGAAAATAAATGAAACTGTGAAGAGATTATGAATCAGATTTCTTAGAAATTGTTTGTAATACTTCCCAGGAGTGCAAAATACAAATCTCTCAGATAATTTGTTTTTCTCAACTACTTTCTTAAGAGATGTTAGTGATCTCGGGAGAGATTTTTTTTTTTTTTTTAGAAAAAATGGAAATCTTTGGAAAGAGCAAGTCATCTTAATTTATTTGTTCTTTAAATTGAAATAATATAATTCCTGTTTGTCTTGGTTAATGTTAAGTGATTGTGGTGCTCATAAACTGTACTTAACACGCTCCCTTTAACTATGAAAAACAGCGCAGGAAGTGTTAAATGAGGAACTGAGGTAGCGATCTTCAGGGCTAGGGTACAGAGGGAAGTTATTTTGGAGCAAGAAGGGCAGGGAAATTTCAAGTCCTGTAGCTACTTTCCCGATGCTGCCTGTGTGATCAAGTATTTCAGAATAAGATTGTGTGTGGAAGAAGTCAATATAACCCGCGTCCCTGCTAGACAAAGAGTCTGTGATTTCCAAATGTCGTACGATCTCTGTTTCAGTCTGTTGACCACATGGGTGTCTGCTCAGGTTTCAGCCCGTTGTTCAAATCGGTTATGGTTTCTCTCCTCAAACATTCTCTGTTAGGAAAAAGTTCTGATGTGTGACTAAGCCATTAAACATGGGGGGGAAAGAAAGCAGATGAAAACTCCTGGCAGAGTGTCATAAGTTGTGGAGCAAATGATAATCTTGAGCCTTGTACGAGGATATTTGTGATCTCTTTGCAGCTATTTTTTTTACGCAGCTTCTGGTTTACCCTGTACTCTTCTGTAAGATTATTTCTCCAGCAATCTGGAATACTGCTTCTGTACCAGATTACACTTTCTGCTTCTGCAGTGTGTTTTCATTAAACTATAAAGAAGGAACTACTTTCTCCCAAAACAGGGAAATTTGACTCCAAAAAAATAAAAATAAAAATTAGTACTTATACCTATTTTGTACCTGATTGTTCATTTCTGAGAGTGATGAAATGGTGAAGAAGTGCCTCCGTACCGTTCCCTGTTTCTGTGCTTTTTCTGTAACTAGGTGTACAGGGCCTAGCTGGGATAGGGTTGATTTTCTTCACAGCAGCTCATATGGTGCTGTGCTTTAGATTTTTGACCAAATCAGCACTGCTAATGGTACAATGTTCTAGCTTTTGCCTAACAGTTTGCACAGCATCAAAGTCTTCTCTGTTTCTCGCTCTGCCCCCCCAGTGAACAGATTGGAGGTGTGCAGTAGGCAGGGAATGGACACAATCGGGCAGAACTAACCAAAAAAAAAAATAACCAAAGAGATGTTCCATACCATATAACAGCGCGCTCAGCAATAAAAGGGAAAAGAGGGAGTTTGGAGGGCCTGGCCATTGTCTGCCTGGGAACTGGCTGGGCATCAGTCTGCCCATGGGTGGTGGTGAGTGGTTGCCTTGGTGTCACTTGTTTCCTTCCCTGTTCTTCCACTCATCCTTCACTTAGTAAACAATTATTATTATTTTTTGTTTCTTCGTTTTATTTTGACCTCCAAGTTTTCTTGTTTTTATTCTCCCTTGCCTTCTTCCCCCATCTCGCTGCTGGTGGGGAACTGTGTGGTGCTTATCGGCCCACCGGGGTTAACCCACACCCCTAGTACTGTGAGTTATTAACTAGTCATTAATGTGTACAAGTGCTTACCGTCCCACTGTGGTTGTTGAATGCTTTTTACCATCCATTGCAAATAATGCTTCAAACTAGTGATATTTGATGGCTTATCAGCTCAGTGTTGGTGAACACCTTGGGCATAGGTCCGTGTATTTTTCGACAGCAGTGTGAGGTTAAACTTTCTGTTCTGCAGTTGACTTTTTCCACCCCCCTCCTCTTCTGATGACCTTGCTTATAGCAGGATCTGTATTTGGGGTCATGCTGTAACTAGATCTCTGGAATGGTCTCGGTTAAGAAAACAACTGGATCATACCAGTCCGGTGTCAGAATTTTGCTCGCGCCTGGCAAGGTAAAATTTGAAGTGGAAAATTTTACCTTGCAGACTGGCAAAAGAAAACCCCATCCCTGTGTTCTACAGGAGTAAAGGCGTAACGCTGAAACCAACGCTTCAGCTGATAAGGTTGCATGAGGAATAGTAGAAAAACAGACTATGTTGTTGTTAAACTAACTCTTACTGGTTTGATCCATCCCATCAACTTAATCTTAATCTGAAGATTAACATCTCAAAGAAGTTGTTGGGAGTGAGCAAACTTTTAAAACCAGGGATAGCTTTCCCAGAAGGGATCTGTGATGCCATTGGAAGTATTATTTGCTTTAGTGAGTAGAGAGCAAGAGGAATTGAAGTATCCTAAAGTTAAAATGTCTGAATAATCTCCTTTAAATCTTTGGTAAACTCTGTAGAGTACTGACCAATTTAAGCATGGATTTTGTGTAATAGAAGACAATTTTGACTGTCTTAAAGTCATATAACTAATTGGAACTGCATACATACACAGTACAAACAAATTATTTTCAAGCATATTTAATGACAGAAACAGAAACGTCCTCTTTGCTCAGAGGACAATTAAGCACAAATTTAAATTGTGGAATTGTAATTCTTAATAACTTTCCGATGTGTAAATTCTTTTTTAAAGGTATAAAGATTGTTGTACAGCCGGACTCTCAAGCAGTGCTCTCTGGTCAGGTCGTCAAGCTATGTTGTTGGGCAACAGGACACCCGTTTGTGCATTACCAGTGGTTCAAACAGGAAAAAGAGGTAATAGTTGGTACAGAATATAGGGGTTTTAAGTGGTGAAAAGAACAGGTAATGATTTTGGATGATAGTTGTTGGGGGGTTTTTTAAGACTGTTGCTCTTATTTACGAGGAGAGAAGATTGCCATATATACTAATAAAAATAGAAGTTTAAGAAAAGCTGCATAACGACCCTATCAACGTGCTAAATCAATAAGGTGGTTCCTTATATTCCAACCACTTCATCCTGGGAGGCTAGTCTTGGAACGTGACAGTAAGGAAACGGCAAGTTTATTTGCCTCTCAGACTACCAAGAAGTTTAACAAAGGCTGCTGAGAAACTGCCACACTGGAGCAAATGCCAGTTGCTGTTGGTCTTAGACAGACGGAAACTGCTTTCCTAAGAATGAACAGTTGAAGGCCTGAACTCAGTCGTGCCACAGATTTCTCCACTAAAATGCTGGAATGCACATGAGCTGATGTCTCTGGAATTTGAATGGCAGCACTTGTGCCCGTATTTCTGGTCCTGGTTATTTTTCTACAAGATGAATGCACTTTTTTTCTTACTGTTATTTTATTGTAAGTACTATTTTTAAAAATGCAGTAAGCTTATGGTATTTTAAATTGCTGTTAGGACTGAAACTTTTAACTCATTTTCTGCACCTTTCTAAAAGTTTACCTAGATCATTCAAACCATGGCTTAAAAAATATGATTACAGTCGTTTCCTGCTCATTACGGTTGAAATATAGATGTAGCGAAAAATTATTTTTCTGTGAAAGAATGTTACAGTTTCCTGGTCATAGTTGAATATATCTTAAGACCAGAGCTGAATGTAGTACTCATGCTGGTTGCAGTGGTGCTTAAGAAATTATTCCGAGTTTTTTGTGGAGAAAGGTAAAAATTATTAATTTCAGGAAGAGCTGTTCAACTGCCTTAAAAGCTCAGAGTTGTCTTAAGTAGAGGCATATGAATTATCTGTGGAAGAAAGCCTCTCTCTGAGCTACTAAATACCTAGAACAAGACTTTCTCATCCAAAAGTTTCAAGTACGTGAAGGAGTTGAGGCTGGTGTTACGGACATTGAAATAAATATTCTAATGTTTGATCCTGGTTTAGATTAAATCAATCTAAACTTAAGTATGTCTTGGTTCACCTGTAATTCAGGTTCCCCATGGTAATTCTCCAGAGCTGGTTTTGAATCCGGTGAATGTAAATGATTCTGGCTTTTACATCTGTCGAGTGAACAGCGAGTCTTCCTTTGTGTTCAGTCGGTGGGCACGACTTGAAGTTTGCGATCTTCAGAGTACATCTCATGGTGAGTGGCAAAACCACTGTTTTCTGAAAGTCTGTCTTCCCACTTGTTAGAGGAACTTGGGTCCTCATTGCTGTCTTGCACAGATGTGGAAAAGGGCTGATTAAAAATGTGGTTTCCAACTATTGGGCTCTTGTGCTGGTCACAAAAGCAGAAGAGAAATGAAGTTCCACAGTGGTGGATAAGAATAGATAGATGGAAAACATACACAGTCTCAGATCCTTTTAATTCTTAGAGGATTCTTGGACTAAAAAAGCAATTCTTTAACTTCCTTGTTGTTTACCTCTTGTTGTAACTTGCTAGTGACTGGACACACACAGCCTATTCTGAATGTTTTCAATTGTTGTTAGTCTATGGGTGGTTAGACTGTCTCACTCTTTCCTTTCTTTTTTCTTTTCTTTTTTTCTTTCTTTTTTCTTAAGGGAGCTTAATTGGTTTGCCTGAAAACAAGTTACGCATTTGTGTTCAGCCTCAGCCACAAAACCTGACAGTGGGGGATGCTTTGGTACTAGAATGTGGAGCTGTTGGAAATCCAATTCCTCATTACCAGTGGTTCAGAAATGGATTTCCCTTGGCAAATGGGAGCAAAAATGTCTACATGGTAAGTTGCTGCAAAGTGCCAGCCTTGGGGGACTAATGTGTAACCACCTTTAACTTATCACACGTCTCTCCTTGAACAAAATAACTTCTTCATAGCTTTGACAACCTTTTATGGAAGCGCACGCTGTAAGTTGCTCTCCTGATCTGTCGTTCGTCACTTGCCCATATTGTTCTGAGGCTCTCGGGTGCATAATTTTAATCCTGAACACGTTTCAGGTTGTAGTCATGGGATGGAAGGCTATAGCGGATTTCGGATTAGCGTGATGTATTGAGATAGCAAAGGTTAAGTATCAGGAAAAGTGAAAGCTTCTCTTTCTATCCTGCGCTGCAAAGGACTGATTTGTATGAGCTGTTGCATTCAGTGCTTCATGCATCTCAAGCCTGTGAGGTGGATTTGCATTCCTTCTTCAATTCTGGAAAGCATTTCTAGAACACACGTGCTGTCCAGCTTACTGAAGAGCGAGCTTTTGGATTTGTTTAGGCTTTGCTTTCAGTTTTTACTCTTTCTTGCTTGTGGGCTTAAAAGAAACGGATACAGGTATTGTTTTGGGGTCTGGCGGGGTGACTGATGATGCTTGTTTAGGTAACTTACGTGGATGTGGAACATCAGGGGACATACTGGTGTCACGTATACAATGACCAGGAAGATCAAGACAGCAAGAAGATAGAAGTCATTATAGGTAAGGAGTTTTTCAGTTTGATATAGGTCCGTTGATTTATCAATTTCTCCCCTATTGTTAGAATTCACTTTTGAAGCTTTCAGTATTAAGCCAAGTATATAGCCTTCTGGTTTTTTAGTTTATCCATTTGTTAAAACAGCTGTGCGTGCTTGCAGCAAATGGAATTTTAGAGCTTTATCAGCTGTAAGCTGCTTTGGGCTTTTATAGGAACCAGGATAGAAATGCTACTGCTTTTTGACATTGCTAGAAGGTACACGGCTTGGCAGCAGATTGCAAGCAGATTTCTTTGTGTTTTTTCAAAACCGAGAAACAGTTTAACCCTGTTATGGGATATGAACTGTGTTACGCTTCCTCAGCAATCAGGACAGGTGAGATTATTCATAGCATGCAGAATAAATGCGTATAACATGGGTGTGTGTGTGTGTGTGCGTGCACGTGTATTTGCAGTAAACTAAAGAGAAGAAGATCTGTTTGTATAGGTTTCAGATATACCTGGGTACACTATTGCATAATTCATATGAAAAGTTTTTTCCTATCCTGAGAAATATTCTAGTTTAGTACTCCCGAGTCTTAGTAATAATTACTATACAGCGTTGTGATCGGTGCTGATTTGTACTGCTATAAAACGAGCCAGATTGCGGAGAAGATTGGAAGTGACCTTTGCTTTCCACTTTGTGTGCTAGCTCTCATAACTGAGAGCAATTGTCTTCCAATTTTTCCCCCCCTTAAAACACAAGGAAGGAAAGCTATGGCAGTGGAGTGCACAGAAGGTAAAGTAAATCTTTAGTTGTGAATCAATTTTTAACAATTAATGATGGGGGTGACGGATCATTGAGCGCGTTGCTGAAATGCATGCGTGGGTTAAGAGCTTCAGTCTATTTTAAAAGACTGATGTGTGATGCAGCATTCCTTCTGCATGTGCTTCTCTCCTCCTTGCCTTGATAAGGAGAAAAAACAAGCTACTTTCTTCTTCTGTGGCATTCAAAGTTGATTGCTTTTTTGCACTGCTTTTGTGTCCCGTGCTTACATTTTCCAGTGAAATCTAAAGATCTTGAGATTTCTTTGGCTGGGCTCAGGAGGCAACATCCTCGCAAGAAAAGCTGAAGATGTTTAGCAGCCTGGGTGACCTTAGAGAGCTGGATAGAGCTAGTTCCACTGGCAGCTTGCTGCCTGCAAGAGGTGTTTCCAGCAACTTCCAGCATTTCTTGTTTGAAATTTATGCAGAGCGGAGGTTCCTTTTTAGCCCTTTTGTTAAAGGTTTAATGTTGTGAGGGGATTGTGTACTATCACTTACTGGAACACATAAGTGACACGCATTTCGGTGTCAGCGCCTTCCATGGCATAACTTCCGAGACCTGTCGTCTCTTTGAGCCTTCACACCTTTTCTGGCTTGGGGGTCTCTGCATTCCCTGATGGAGTGCTGCGCAAAAGCCTCCTAGTTACCTGAAATTTAGCTGACCCTTGAAGCTGAAGATAACCACTGTGTTTTCTGTGGGGGTCTACACCCAAACTAGAGTTTACTTGGATGCAACATCCTTCTGCTACAAATCTACAGTAACACCTACAGTAGTATCCCCTCAGGTCACTGCAGCCTCCCACATGGATAGATGAGCTTTTGTGTCGGAAGAGGTCTGGCCCAGGGCTCTGGGCATGGAGCAGCCCTGCTCCGACAAACCTCTAGGCTTCAGATAAATTATTTTCTTTTCTGTAGTTTCCAGTGTTTTCACAGTAATTAGATGAAACCCGTATCTGAAGCCTTTCTGAATACACATGGTTTTACAAAGCAAGATTTCTTGCCCAGGATGGTGCTTTTTCAGCAGTCCTTCAAACCTCTGCTTTTCAAAAGGGTGATTCTGACCTCTTGTTCCTTATTCATTCAGCTGCTTGCATGCCTGTGGGATTGAGGCATAGTATGTGATTCTCCTTTGTTTTGAGATCTGCTATATTATAATGCTGTGTCAGGCATAGCTTAGTATATTGATGCAGGATTTTCTCTTGTCTGCATGTGGAATAAACATATGAAAGGTTAGATTTACAGAAATGCAAAGCCAGAAATATTTTAGAAAGGCAGTTTGTTTTCTAATGTTGGGCTTCAATTAATAATGGCATGATACTTAATTATATTTTTGTTAATACAAAATTTATCTCTTGTTTCTTGTTTAAACTATGGTTTTATTGGTGTGTTTCTTCACAGAAGATCTAAGTGATTTTCAAAAATCAGGTAAGTGACAAGTTTTGAAACACTCTAATTTTGCATCTTCATTTTATGTTACAAATCACTGAAGCCCAGCCGGGTTACAATATCTAGTTTGCATTATTTGTATGTATTTGTAACTGGGGATTTAATAGGGGCAGATGTCATGTTAAGAGCGGCACAGCTTTCTGGTTCCAATAAATTAACTCGAAGAATACAGTGAATCATAGGGCTGCTATTATCTTTGTAAAATCACACAAAGCTGCTCTTTTATACTGCATGTGTATTTATACAAATACAGAAGAAATTATCTTTTGCTTTCTTGTCTGTTAAGTTTTAGTATGTTGCTTCTCTTTCAGATGATTAAGGTGAAAAAATGTGTCTGGCTGTCACCCATGATATGTTGAATTGGTGTATTTCTTAAATTCACGTTGGAGCGAGCTAATGTGATTTGAAGCCTGTTTGATGTTTATTATAGAAACTGGAATAGTGCTCCATAAGGGATTATCCCTGATGCAGTGTTCCCAAAATCTCAAATCACAAAGGTCATATAATTTCCTGAGTTAGACATCAAAGATAGGTTTACTTTTGCCAAGACTTAGTTTTAGTCACTGAAGTGGTACTGCCGTGATGCGTAACATGTTATCTAAAGTGTACCACTGGCATATCGCTTACCTGCTCCTCTTCTGTTCCAACACTCCGCCTTCTCTTTGTGAAGTACAAAATAAAAGAATTTTCACATATAGATAGGCATCCCTGCCAAACACACCCCATCTTGCATGTCTGCGTTTCATTTGGAGAGGATGAACTCTTTGGGATGGTACTGAAAATGCTAATGTGCTGCTTGTGAGATTCAGAATCGTACCGTAAGCATCTATTACTACTTAATTTAGAGAACTAGCTACTCGTATCCTATTGGGCTATGTTTGCTGGAAGAGGGTGAAGGAAATCAGGTAAACAACAACAACACAACACCCCAAAGCCCCACCAAAACAAAAAAAAGAGTACTTTTTTTATTTTAAACTAATAACTTATTAGGTAAAGCAGTGCCAATAGACTATGGCTGTATGGAACATGCGGTTCGTTTGCAGACGTTGGCAACGGTGACTGTAGTTACTGACGATCTGCTCTTTTAATCTCTTTCAAGCAGACCTACAAGAACAATCCCATCGCAGACCTGTTGGTAAGTAGTTTTGTAGCTGTAACGCACGTATGTGTTTCATATCTAGGAAATAGCTTTTGCTGCTTCTGCGTGTTGCTTCTCCTGCCACTGCTAGTGAAATAACGGTAGTGCGTGTAAAGAGCTACCGGGAGGGAGAGTTCTGTGTATTTTTCAGGTCCTTTATAATGCTTGCATGCCCTTTCAGCAGTAAACTAGGGGGAGGGCACCAGTATTTTTAGTGACTTGGTGGAATCTACAACTCCTCTGTTTCAGTTTACTGTTTCAAATTCCTCTGGCCACGACCTTAGCGAGTGTGTTACTCGGTTACTTTGAATACTTTGACGATTGGAGATAGCGGTAATTAGAAAGATGTGATAAAAAGGCTTGGTACTGTGTCTGCTGAGGGTGTGCTGTCCCTGCAAGCTCAGCTCTTCCAATGCACAGTGTGGGGATGCTTTCATCCTGAGCTAAAGCTCATAAAGATAGATGGGTGGCCCATGCGTGTTATGAAGACTAGTTGCTGGAGAATAGTTTTTTACAGAATCATAGAATCACTCAGGTTGGAAAAGACCCTTGGGGTCATCAAGTCCAACCATCAACCCCACCCTACAGAGTTCTCCCCTACACCACATCCCCCAACACCACATCTAACTTCATCACATTCTTAAATTTGCATGGTAGACTCGACTGCGGTCAGGCCTGTTGTCATGTCGATACTAAACCAGGTGGAAAGGCTGCTGGCCTCTGTCAAAATTTTACCACTCTTTCGGGATCATCAGTGTGAGAGGGAGTGTAAGTGCTCCCCAGTCCTGGTTCATCTTTTCTAAATTAATTAGGAAGCTTGACTTTTAAAAGTGTTTTTCAATGACAGTATGCCACTGTCGTTCAGTCTCTGCTGTTTGAAATAGTTTACACAGTTCAAGACCTTGGAGGTTTTCCAGCTGCAAAAATGTCGAAAACATCTTGTTTGAAGGAGGTGGAATGTTAGGCATGGAGCCTATGGGCAGGGATTTTCTCTGGATCCAGCTGTGCGGGGTTCCTGACACCAAAGCAGGTTTGGGGCATTCACATGAGCTCATTTGCCACCAGAGCTGGGGGACAGTAATTCCCATTGGAAATTCCTTATGACAGTAACAAAGCAGGAAGGAAATGCCTTGCTTTGATCAAGTGCCTTTTTGTAACTTAGTGTGCAATTTTGTGATAAAAATCGGCTAGCGGTCTCAAAAGTGTTTCTGTCAACGTGACTGTTTTCCCCTTTCATTGCAGCTTTGTTTAGTCATGGCAGAATTACTTGCGACTTTATTAAAATCAGTGTGAAATTAACTCAAACTGTGAGAGTATCAGTAGATTTCTCTCTGAATTTTGTAAATTTCTTGTATCTCTATATTTAACTCTTTTTAATCAGAGGAACAGTAAAAAGAAACCTTAACAAATAGCAATAAGACTTTTTCATTCTGACCTGTAAAAGCTTCCACCTAAACGTACCATGTTTTAGAGAGACAGGACATGGCAGTTGGAGATGTGAAAGTGGTCTTTTGTGTGTTGTAGCTTTTTGTTTGTTTTTTAAGCAGCATAAGAAAACTTGAGTTTTGGGGTAAAGTATACTGACCATAGCTTAGAGCTTTGGCAACTTGCTGTAAGAATTTTCATGTTTATGAAATTTCTTTGTGCATGGGGGAATTCAGTAATTGTCTGTGCTTTTAGAAAAATGGAAGAAATGGGAGATACCTTGGTGACTCACTTCTTGACAAATTATCCCGTCTGAGATGCATCACAGTTCGGATGTGTTGGCTGTCAGACCATGCTGAAATGTTTCTTTGGTTTTTGGGTGAGGAGAGAGTTGAGCTGTATTGTTGATGTAGGGTGACGCTTAAAATCATATAAAATGTTGTGTCTGAAGTGAGATTGGATACTGTTTTCATTTTAGAAGAAATTAAAGGTATTGAAGCGATGGAATATATAAACGTGCTGTGGTTCTGTTTTTCCTTTGTCTCTGCAGCAACAGACAAGGTAGCTCTGCTAATAGGAAATATGAGCTACTGGAATCACCCCCAGCTCAAGGCGCCGATGGTAGATGTCTATGAATTGACTAATTTGCTAAGGCAGCTGGATTTCAAAGTTGTTTCTTTGCTGGATCTCACTGAGTCCGAGATGCGAAATGCAGTGGATGAATTCTTACTTCTCCTGGACAAAGGAGTATATGGTAAGAACACGTGATACCCCTTCTCACGTAGGTCAGTTTTGTGATGTATCAGGTACGCAAACCTCTGGTATTTACCTCTGCCAGCTCACTGCACGTGGTAGCAAAAGAAACTTAATGGTAAACAGCATGCACATAGAATGGGAAAAGTAAGTTTTAAACACCCACCAGCATATCCTTTGACTTTGGTTAAAATTTTATTGTTTCTTTAATCTTTGAACAGATAAAATGTTTGAACTTTTTTTCTTTAACCACGCCTAAAACTGCAATGCACTTTTTTGTTTGGTAGTACTGATGTGTTGTCTGACAAAAGCTGCTGCCTCTGTGTAGCGTATTTGACAACGTGCTCTGCAGAAGATGCCCCGCGCCTACAAGTTCCCGGTTTCGTCCAGGCTGGCCAGTCCCTCGGCACACGTACCCTGCTGGGCGCATTTCGGCTGGGGAGGTGGGGAGCAGCCCAAAGTGCAGCATGGAACGTGTTCTGGGCCAGCTGCTGGGACCCTTCTGTTCATCCCCTCTCTTCCTGCTGGATGTCTGCAGAAGGTTCCTTCCCTCTGGATTCCCGTCCTCCTGGCGCTCTGCGGGGGGCGGGGGGGGCGCTGCTCTGCGCTCTCAGTCCTTGCCCACCAGCTCCGTAAGGAGCAGAAGAAGAGGGTGCTGTGCTTTGCCCTGGCGGGGAGCTGCGGTCTCCTGCTGGGTTTGCTGGGGGGGAGGACAGTGGGACAGAGTAGCAAAGCGTATCTCATGAAGAAGTTACGAACTAAAATACGCAGTACGGAAATAAGAGGAAAACATTGTGCTTTAGATTTAGGGCACAACACTCAACAGATCAGATGCAATCTTTTTTGCCCTCTTCTTTTTGCCAAGTTTTCAGGTTAAATAGAAATCCTTATTTTGAATTGCTGGTTCCTTTCAGTTATTGTGGTACCGGCCTGGCAAGCACAGAGTTTTTTCATAACGTGCTTCACAGGGAGTGAGAGTTGTGCAAACCTGGATTTCTACTTCAAAAAGCAAATTGAAAAGACGTTTATGTAAAATGAAAATGTAGTTCTCTAAAGTTTTGTCTATGCACGTTAAAGAAGTAAAATATAACAGAGGATAATTCACGTTATGCTTTGCAGAATATACCTTGTAGAAGGAAAGGCAGTAGCTGAGGACTTGGTGAGCTACGGAGTTCAGGTTCTGACTTTTTGCAGTTGCCAATAATAAAGGACTTTTGGCTGAGTTGAATGCTAAGATTCCTGTTTGGACAAAACTCGGGTACCGCTATTGTTTCACAGCTCTGTGGAAGGTCTGAATATAGAGTATAAAATCTATTCTTTCTGCGTGTCTTTGCACATTAGATGGAAGGCTTAATAGTGGGTATACCGCTTAAGCAGGCGGCAGCCCTCATTTTTTTTTTTTCCTTATTAAACTCTTGAGACTTAAAAATAACACCCCACAAAAATTCAAGGCTCTCACCTTTAAATTGCAGCATCACTTTAATGATTGTACTGCAGCATCTCATCGCTATTGGTTTTAAGTTATAGGAGAACAAATTAAGTCAAGTATGCATACTAAAAGATGTGTGTTTTTCACGTTTCTCTTCCCCTCCCTCCCCCCAAGTTTTTGTTATTTGTCTCACATCCATTTATAAGCTACCTGTAGTAGAATATTAATAATAACTTTACGATCTCTTCCACATGCTGCACAGGAGGTGCCTTCTGCTGAGATAATGGCTGACCAACCGGGTCTGGTATGCATTGCTAGTGCTGATGTGCCTTGATCCTTAAATATATATATATTGGGATATATATTGGACTCATATAGTGGGATTTCTTGTCTGGCATAAACTTGATTTTGAGGGACAAAGCACAAGGCAGAACTGGTGGCTGTGCCAGCTGGGGGAGGGCATGGTGGAATTGATGCACAGAGCAAAAACCTCCATGTCTCGCATGGAAAAGGCCTAGAATGACCTGGCTTGGAGTGTAAGAAACATTACTCTGTGGGCTTTGAGGACGTTGCTGCTGAATGCCACAATTTCTGTCGTTTTTCTAACAGCTAAGATTGCATAAACGACTCCAGAAATTATCAAGAACAGGGACCAAAGCGTTCTGCCAGTTGTCCTATTTAAGTTGCAGAATTCCTATAGTAATGGCCACCCAAGAAAACATTATTTCATTCTTTTTTGGAACACAAGGTCAGATTATTTCTTAGTATGGCTTTTTAAATGGTGTGTTACCTGATGCTCTGTCTGTGCAGAACTGGCTGATCTGACATTTGGGCATTTATGTCAGCGCCAAAACTTGCATGACATGAAGACTAATTATGGCAGTAGAGTAGAGCAGACTTTCTGAGAGCAGTTTTCTTTTTTTGTTCCCTGGGAAATAGATGTGCTTATACATCTGAGTGAGCTTTTAGGTTGTTGCAGCTTCTTAATTTTTTTCTATAATTGTTGACATGAATTTAGAAAATAAAGTACTGAAAGGCCTTAATGAGTTTCTCGCCAGCACCATATGAAAGCTCTTATAAGGCATATTTTTACAGTTGTATTTTTCCAGCAAGTTGATATTTCTGAAAGGTAAGCAGAACATTCTTTCAGTAGTGTTGGCAATAACTACTTTGATTTAAATGGTGACTTTGTTCTTTCTGGAGAGTGGCTATTAATGGCTTCAAGCATATCAAAGATGCCATCAGTGCACAAATAGCTAATGATTTATTGCATTTTTAGTGGGCATAGCTCCAAATAGAAGAGCCACAGTGGCTGCTCCTCTTTAGTCCCTGTTACACGTATTCGTGATGTGACATTGTGTAATTCTTGCTTACTGCCAGGAAAGTGGCATTTCAGATACTGTTCATCCAGAGCAGGAGTAGTAAACAAAGAGATGATGATTGTCTCCTAATGTCTTAGTTTATGTTGTTCTGAATGTAGAGTGCAATTAATACTGTATCCCACAAAGAGTAAAAGCATAGACCCCTATGTTTTAAAGGCTAAAAATAGTTAGGCTGCTTTCTTTTAAAAAAAAAAAAAGAGAGAGACACAGATACCACTTAGATGCTGACGTCTATGAGGAACTTGAGCCTACTTAAAATTGTTGTGTCAAAGTGTCTAATGAGGCCCTCCAAACATGTTTACTCTGCTTACTTTGGTACGCGGGGGTTTATTTCTGATCTTGAGCTCAACGTATTAACTGTTGCAGGTACTCATCAAATAAGCATGGCGCAGTCATCTGCTCAAGGACAGAAAAGAAATGTAGTTGTCATTTCTGAGATATTGCTGTTCGTTGAGGGAATACTCGTGGTAAATTGTGCTTTACATTAGACATGTTTCCTTAGTCCAATTACTTATCTAACATACGCTCAGATATACATGTAATCTCAAATACAATCTCAATTAAGGTCCTGATCCAAACTCTGTGGAAATCAAATTTAAGAGCTTCCTTTTAACTTAGGACCTAGCATGGAGTCATGCGCTTGGCACTTAACTTCATTTTTAACTCTCTTGAAACTACCCCGTCTCAGGTAACATTGGAATCTTATAAATAGCCCAATAGTACCTTTATTTGTTGAGGTTTTTAATCGTACACTTTACATTCTGTGCCCTTTAGAAATCCTACTTTTAACTGACTGAAGCTGTTGCCATTTGCCAAGACCCTGGCAGATAAACCAAGAGCCTACTGGCTATTCAAGTGCAGCTTTGCCTCCTGGAGTTTGCCCTGGATGCGCTCGCTGGCTGCTGCTCCTGACTCTGCCTGCTTCCCTTAAAAAGAAACTGGGCACCGTGTGCGTGAATGCAGCGATTTGCAAGGTCTTGGCATCGTTGTTAATGACTTGAGAGCTTACAAGTAGAAGAGAGCGGAAGGCTTAGTTCGAAGGCTATAGTTACATCGTGGTATTCCTTTACAAAAAGGGCAGGGCTGTGCGAGAGAAGTATTTTCATTTGTTGTAGCTATCTGTAATGAAAAGGTAAGAATATCTAGCATACCTGCTTACGCAAGCTGATTTAAATGTCGATTATTTCAATACGTTAGGCTAAGGCTTATTTTGTTCTCTTCTGAATATTCAAGTTTTGTAGTGATGTAAATTTCACAGCTGTTTTTAGTGTGGATAATGACATAAGACCGTATCTCCACTTAGCATAGATTGTCATACTTTTATTCAGCTACAGCACTACATACTAATTGAAGATCTGACCCACAGACTGCTTTGTATAGATAAAAATTCTTTTTAGAAGATGGAACTTACCACAGATAAGCAGAAACAGCACTGGGAACAGGCAATAGGAAAATTCCATTGAATCATGCAAGCTTCTGGGGAATGCATTTTATGGCAGCGGAGGTTATTAATGCTAAGATCATCTAATCTGACTGCAAATTTATATGACCTTAATATTTGAAATTTTTATTCGTATAAGTAAAATCTAAGCCCTAGGTTGCAGTTCCCTTCTTCAGGGTTAAGAAAAGCTTTTTTTTCATTCCATGATATGTTTTCTTTATACAAAACTATTGCATGTTTTATTTAAGTTTTTAAATCTTAAAATATTGTAGGCTGTTGTCTATCAACACATGATTGTAGGATAATCTTTTGTGTCTAGGTAAGCGTGCAAAGAATTTGCTTGTCTAGTAGACCCACAGGGGTCATGAGTCTGTAACTGTAGAGAGATGTAGATGGAATCAACTGAAAATGAGTTGTTCGTACTTCGGTAATGGGAATGTGCCCTGGAGTCTTACCAAATGGGATCATGGCATAATCTTTCTCTTTTTCCCTCTAAATGTAAAAATATTTCTTATCCCTCCCTATAAAAAAAGACCAAAACAAATGGAGAAACTGACTGTACAGCAAAACTAAAAACTTGCAAAATGCTTTCACAGTGCAAGCAAGGTTTTTCTCTCATTTCTTTTCTAGTTAGAATACTTTTAAGAATTGCCAATGATTAACGGTAAGTAAAAAAAAAAAAAAAA
>VYZM01002762.1:209276-234654 GCA_013398915.1 Dromas ardeola
AAAGAATTAAAGGAGAATAATTTTAAAGATGATGTAATTTCTCAAAAAAAAAGAATCCATCCAACCTGTTCAGTGCCATCTTTTTTCTCTCTATAAATTCTGCAGTGACTCACTGCTGCTCAAAGCTTTGTAATTGCACGTGGGGGAGATGCTTTACAGTTGGCACATTTCCTCGTTCCTATCTGCGAGTTACATGTTATACATAACAGATTATTTCTGCTAGAAGTCATAACCCTCTGTAAAGCATTTGAAGAGTATTTAACTTTGTGTGTTTTGATGCAAATATCTAATTGATTCTGTTGCATGAGTGACTTTTTTTTTTTAATTTCCTGTGTTTGTAAACTGTGAAATTGATGTTAACGTGATCCCCCCCCGCCTGCCCTTCCTTCCTTTATTAACAAAGGCCTGTCAATATAAGCTTGGAGTAGCTCGAATGATCTCCATCTCCCACAGACACATAGTGCATGAAGTTTCTGACCATGCTGAAATTGGTAGAAATGTTCCAATGTACTCTTGGCCTGTGTTTTCAGTCGCACGTGTTTTTGAACTCTCAGGTTTGTTATACTATGCTGGCCATGGCTACGAAAACTATGGAAACAGTTTCATGGTTCCTATTGATGCTCCAAATCCCTACCGATCTGCAAACTGTCTGTGCGTGCAGAACATCCTCAAACGAATGCAGGAAAAAGAGACGGGACTGAATGTATTCCTCCTGGATATGTGTCGGAAAAGGTACAATCTCATAATTCGTGAATAGTGAGAACTGACATTAGATGTTTGAGGGATGTTTTTGCTTCACGATAGAGGGAGAGGGTAAATGACTAATTCTGGGAACCAACTGTGAAGTTCAGTTTATTCACTGCAGCAACAGATTAAAACTGAACCTATTTGAAAAATGAGCAAACAGAACTGAACAGCCACTTCGAGAGAATAGCAAGGGATCTTGAGAGAAAGCTGGACTTCACGCTGAGGAGAAATCTTTAGTCTAGGCTGAGAATTCACTTGAAAGTTCATGGTGCTGAGAATTCCCAGCCTGCACCTGAGTGCTGCTAAAGTCAATAGGATTCGTTCATAGACTTAGTTTGCCTTTGGCCTTGGATGGAAAGGTGAAGCTGGTGATCAGACTTCCTGTTTCCATGGGCAGATACTTGCCTCTCGATTGAATGACACTTATTTCCTCTATTTTTTGTTGTTGTTTAAAAGTTATAAAGCATCAGCCTTACTAGATAAAAGTGAAATTAGGCATCTTAAAGAAGAAAAATGACCCTTTCCCCTTGCATCGTTAACCATCTTCTTCATTACAGGGAGGAAGGAGAACCCATATGATCAAAGGCATGTTAATTTGACGGCAGGGCTCAAATGAGGTGCTTATTTTAGAGCTTTTCAGAGGCATGGATTTTGTCAGCTGCTTTTATGCTGGGGTTGTTGTATCTTTATTTAGAGCTTAAAAACCAACTGGTTTATCGGATTTCTCTAACCAAAGTGCTATTTTCTTTCCATGTTAAGAGGCTACTATGCCTGATTAAACTCGCACTTGAAATCAGCTCTTCAGTCAGCACTTCTGAAAATTGGCTTCTAAGGAATGTTGCATAATAGAAAATTGCCAGTGCTTTAGTATTTCTGGAGCCTCTGAACTTCACTGCTAATGAAATTCCAGTGACCCAGTTCAGCTTCACAGTCTGCTGTCCACATAGAAAATACGGTTCCATAAGCCTGATCTTAACTATGCAGACACCATGTTTTGAAAATAAATGAGAAGTCATTTTTTAAGAGATTGTAGCCAAACTGCATATTGGTTAATATAGCATCCCCTCGTCTGGTTACTGTGTGGTATCTGACTGTGTCTTTCCATTGTCTTCATGAAAAGTGTGGATGATAACTGATTTTTTTTGTCTTTTAGCTGTCAAGATTCATTCCAGAATTGTAGGAGAGAAAAAAATGACTGTTTCTGACCTATGCTGTTTTGGTATTTTGAACAACTGCCGAGTTTGTTACCAGTATTAGTTCTCAAATTACTATTTCACTTTGTTGTGTTTCCATTTGTTGCAGAAATGAATATGATGACACAATTCTTATCTTAGATGCTCTGAAGGTTACGGCCAACATTGTTTTTGGATATGCAACGTAAGGAAATTTTCCTCCTGCTACGCCAAAGGTTTTGAAGCCAGAAGTGACCATTGAGATTGTATAGCTAATCTTTTACAGAGAAATACTACCTGTGGTGTTAAAGGACCGGTAATTTATCTGTGTCCCGGTACTATCTTTGTTACTTAGTTAATTGAATCATTCCACAGTCTGACTGACTGTGGCAAAGCGTTTGTAATGATTCCCAGTATTTAACGCGCCCATTCAGATACAGGGGAACTCCGGTGAGTCCGGAAGCTGCTGGACAGGGTTCCTGATCTTTTTTTAATGGTTACTTGTAGGAATGCTCTACTCACTATTATTTCTTAAATATTGCTCTAATTGCTCTAAATATTATTTCTTAGGGATGGAAAAACCACAGAAAGAAAAAAGCAAATTTTCCCCTCAGACCCATAATGTTCTGTTTCTTTGTGCCAACGGGGAGGGGGCAGTTGTGTCCTGTGTGTTCCTAATGGTACTCACCTTCTGTCCGAGCTCACAGTGCAGTCAAGTACTGCGGAGCATTTGATTAACTATAATCTACGTACTGTACCCTCTTCCGTCGTGTGTCTCCTCTGTTCATGCAAGTTAAATTTCTAGAAAAAAATGCGTTAGAAATATAAATTAGTGAATTATTTGAGGAGTGTAGCATATGGATTGGCCCCTGTGTTTCTTACTCTAGGTGTGAAGAATAAAGTTACAGCTGCATTTGAAACTGCTTGAAGAGGTTACTTATGCAGAAAGCTAAATAACCTCCCTGTATCAGTTTTTAAGTCAAGTGCAAACGCTGTTGAATAGAAGTAGTCAAGAGCTTTAATGAAGTCGTCTTGAGAGAAACTTAAGCTTCTCATCTGAACGGTTTGACATAAGCTCTGGTCAGTGGCTTGACTCTAAGTGAAATCTGCCCAGGATGAGTTGCTTGCAAATGGACATGAAGAGCAGGTTGGCCTTAGACACAACCTGGTTTTCAAAACGTAGGGTTTCTTTCCCCCATTCCCAACACAATCTTGCTCCTTTTGTCCTCATGTTGATCTTAGTCCTGCAGGTGGTTCAGTGTTTCTTCTTGTCTGATATTGGGGATCTCATAGGTGCCAAGGAGCAGAAGCTTTTGAAATTCAGCAGTCGGGGCTGGCCAATGGAATCTTCATGAAGTTCTTGAAGGACCGTTTGTTAGAAGACAAGAAGATTACTGTAGTGCTTGATGAGGTTGCAGAAGGTGAACTCCAGCTTACTGCACTAACACTCTTCTCAGCCTGCATTACTGAAAACTTCTTTCCTTAAATGTCCTTCTTCTCATGGTGAATGTGTTACACTACTTCAAGCTCTTTCTTGTTGCATGTTGTTAAAATAACATCTTTTATCAAGAAGCAGGTGCTACTGGGCAGCACGTTACCGAAGTTCATAATATTATAATGGGATCTGAGTTTCTTCAATAGTGATTGATTTATACTCTCCTTCTTAGGGAACCTTATTTGTTCCCAGTCTCTTTCTGCATGGAGCTATGAATTATCCATCCACAAAAATTACTCTTGTGTTTTGTGGTGTCGGCTGCTGGTGGTAGTCCAGTCATTTCCACGTTCATTTAAACAATTAACTGAGGCCTACCTACCTCAAAGAGTGCCATAGTGATGGTAATTACTTACTCTCTATTAAAGGGTGTAAGAGCATTATAAAGGACAATCCACTGTTTTAATATGCCTGGTTCAGTAATTGTCTCTTATAACAGATGAGAGAAGTGTAACGTGAAAACCGCTGAGGGAGAATGTATTGCTTCTGTGCAAACATCTGCTCGAAACGTAGAATAGATACGGCCATTAACAAAGAGCTGCCTGTGTAAGATTCTGTTATTTGCAGGTAATGCACATAATCAGCCAAGTTCTGCTGCATTTTCTTGGTGTGTACTTGATGCAACTGCAGGTCTCAGAATTTTGCCCAGTCTGTCTTTTGACAGGGATCCAAAAAAGCAGAAAAAATGCAAGAGGATCCTAAATG
This sequence comes from Dromas ardeola, assembly GCA_013398915.1. NCBI lineage: Eukaryota > Metazoa > Chordata > Aves > Charadriiformes > Dromadidae > Dromas > Dromas ardeola. Next base: position 213,393 of record VYZM01002762.1, read on the forward strand.
CACGGTAAAGTTCTGCTGTCAACAGGTCAGGCAGTTGAAAACGAAATGCAGAGATAAAACTGACAGAGCTTCTGTCGGCGCTCTACTGAGGAAGGGACTAGCTGAGATACAAGCATGGAATTTGTGTCAAATTGATGGCAATAGGAATCCAGCATACCCCAGGATGTACACTGAACTGGGTGATGGTTCTTGGTTACCGTTTGCATGTTTGTCTGGTATATGTTCTCTGTCGGCTTGCTTATCGTTGGTGTGCTGCTTGACTAGACCCCCTAAAACAAACTTACCAGTCTGTATTTTAGGTCTTATCTGTTAAACTTTTCGTGAAGTTTCTGTGAAAAGTTAAATAAAATTTCAGAAGGTATCAGAATTATCCTGAAGAAATAGGATCTGTGGGTGGTAAAACAGATTATTCCGAAGGCTGACATTTTTTTGTTGTTTGTTGTGCTTTTTTTTTTCCACGGGCCGATGTGTTTTTCTTCTTTTGCCAGGTGCATTCAAGCAGAATGCTTTTTGCTTTACGATTTGCACTTTTTATTTGCGTACAGTACTGCTCAATTTTGCCGTTACCTAAATCCAAAGGAACGATTTGAGGACTTGCTGCGCTCTCCTTTGCAGCAGTAGAACCCCCAGCTGGCTGTAGCTGTGTTTGTTGAAAGCCTGGCAGCAGCTCTAACAGGGCTCCTCCTGCTGGATGCTCACTTGATAAAGAAGTTTATAAACTTTACTGTGAACAAATATCCAAAAACATTCTCACACTTTTCTTTCCCTCATCCATTTTGTCATTGCTTTGGGGTGTTCTTGAGTGGGTTAGTATTCTCTGAGACTTCTCTCTCCTCTTCCTCCTCACCTTCGTGGCTTCCCCGTAAGAACATGTCACAATTCTGCCAGCAGCTATTTTCCCTACACTTTCCCAAATGTCCTGTAAAATATGCCTGGCTCTTACTGCTTCGTCTGTACTGCCAGGTTAATGTCACGCGCTGTAGATGTTCTGATGTGTGACCTAAGACTTATCTCATTCTTGAACTCAAGAGTGGAGAGAAAGATTGATTTGTCAGGCAATGTGACAACTGTTGTCAGTATTACCAGATATTGGGTGTTAGTACATTGGTGCCCTGGTGACTCTTGAAAGCGTTCCAAAGGGAGTTCTTCACTGCCCTCTCTCCAGTACGTACGTGTCATTCTTGTACTGGTGAGCCCAGCACTGGACCCAGTGCTCCAGAAGTGGGCTCACCAGTGCTGAGCAGAGAGGGAGGATCACCTCCCTTGGCCCGCGGGCTGCCTTTGCCACAGGAATGCATCGCTGGCTCACGGTCAGCTTGGTGTCCTCCAGGTCCCCAGGGTCCTTCTCTGCAGAGTTGCTTTCCAGCGAGCCAGTCCCCTTTCTGTACTGGTGCGTGGGGTTATTCCTGCTCACGTGTGGGACGTGGTGTTTCCCATTGTTGAACTTCATGAGATTCCTCTCTGCCCAATTCTCCAGCCTGTCCAGGTCCCTCTGGATGGCAGCACAACCCTCCGGTGTATCAGCCACTCCTCTCAGTTTTTAATCATCTGCAAGCTTGCTGAGGGTGCGCCCTGTCCTGTTACCCAGATCATTTGTGATGATGTTAAATAAACAGTATTGGCTTCTTTATCAACCCCTAAAATACTCCACTTGCCTCCAATTCTTTAGAAATCCCCTCCAATGGTATTATTCATATGCTTGAAATTAGTCACTTTGATTAGGACCTTACTGAATCCGAGCTGTGATATTGCTTGAACTGGTTTTGAAATTCACGTGAGTGTGCTGACTAGGAGACAAGCAGAACCCGCAGAATTCCCTGCAGGCATCTGGCCTGCTGTTTGAGCCTGAAGTGAACCGATAGCTGGGCGGTGAATACTTCTGAAACTGCGAGCTTTTATGGAAGTGCTGACACTGGCATAACCATAGCAACCAGACAGCATTGCCGTGATGTACTTCACGTAGTTAGCATTTCAGCAGCATTGATTTTGAGAGAAACTATTTGCATCTTATTTTTAGATATGGGCAAATGTCACCTTACCAAAGGCAAGCAAGCTTTGGAGATCCGCAGCAGTTTGTCTGAGAAAAGGGCGTTAACTGATCCCATTCAACAAACCGTATCTTCTGCAGAGTCTCTGGCACGGAACCTACAGTGGGCCAAAGCTCATGGTACAGTACAGTCTACTTTTAGATGACCCTTCTTGCGCAATTGGAAAAACAAGAGGATGTACTTCCTTAATAATCTCAAGTCGGCGGGTTGTGATATTGAATGGCAATGGTAAAAATTAAGTTCATATCTGAATTTTCATTAGTACGTTCAGGTCTTGGAAATTTTTGTGTTGGGGTTTACCTCTATGTAAGACTTTAATGAACAAGAGACATGCAGAATTCACCCCAAGTAAGTGTGTTTAAGACCACTCAGACGCTGAAGGGGAGGCTTATGTGATGTCTGCCTCCTGGGATGGTCCCCCAGTGATCTGTTTGTGTCTAACAATGACACTCGTAAGGCATCACTGATCTCATTCTGCAGTCATCACCCACAACAGCCAGGTGAACTGGATGGGAAAAGTGCATGATGAGAAGGAGTCTTCAAAACTAAAATAAGGGTGAGACCAGTTCTAGGCTTTCTAGACTTCTTTTAAGAAGGGCGGTGGGGTTTAAGACCCTTTTATTTTTTTTTTTACCTAAATATGTTGGAGTAAATTTTAACATTTCTTTGACAGATTTGGCAGAGGGTCAGGGGTGGCATTTTTAAGACTTAACTGGTTGTGTAGGCAGACTCTTTCACAGATGTAGGTTTTTATGTGTGGAAACTAGGCCCTAATTCCTGTTTGTCAAATGATTGAAATGCAAACCAAAAACTATAAAGACATAATGTTAGCTTATGATTTATTTGTTTTAAGCCATGCATAGAAGAGAATGTGTTTGGAATTTGGGAAGCGAGTAGCCTTTATATTTGTATAAAGGTATGTCTAGGATAATGTTAAATAATCCACTTCCAGTGGGAGTAGAAAAATCGGTACAAGGCATGCAGACGCAGAATGATGGCATTGACCCTTGAGCACTTTCAGATATACTCCTGTGAAAGAAAAACGCTGTGGGCTAGGCTTTGTCAGTGTGCGCATTGGCTGTGAAAGGAAAAAAATGAACCTGAAACTGTCAAATTCAAAGGCTCTTATAATGCTATAGCTGCGTGTCTCTCTCTCTCTCTATATACACGCACGCGCGCATATATATGTGTGTGTGTATATATGTATATGAATATACTGTGTTCACCTTGCTGATTTGATTACAGATACGGAAACAAATTCTTGGGTCAGTAAGCTATATGCTAGTTACAGTAAACCTTGCCTTGCTAGTTGCACAGAGATTGGAAAGAAACCTGCGAAGCAGAAGTAGAGTCAGCGCTCTCCGGCGGTGGCTGCCAGTTACCGTGTGGTAGCAGCAGACGGCGTGGCTGCCTGCCTGCCTTCTAACCTGCTTTGCTTCAGGGTACATAGACAAGTGATAGCCTGAGGGAGGGCAGGAGGAAGAGGTCTGTACCTTTTAAAACTTCTGAATTTGAAAGCAAAATTTAAAAAAAAAAAAAAAAAACCAAAAGGAAATACATGTGCAAAGTTTTATTTGGAATGTAACGATGTGTTATTTATTTGCAGAGCTTCCAGAAAGTATGTGTCTTGAATTCAGATGTGGAGTTCAGATTCAGTTGGGCTTTGCAGCCGAGTTTTCCAATGTCATGATAATTTACACGCGAATAGTAAAGAAGCCACCTGAAATAGTAGTTTGCAGAGCCTACGTTACAGACTTCGCGCTCGTAAGTGCTTCCTTTTGGCGTCTCCTTCCACTGAAGTTGAAAACGGTCTGGTCTGTCCATGTCAAACTGCATCTTTTGTAATAAAATGGGTCTGAACTGTTGAAATCAGGTGCTTACATTTACTTTTTTTTTGAATGCATATTTTTAATATATATAAAATACATTAAAATGAATCTGAGCTCATCTTTTTCAAAATACCCTTTGTTTTTCATTGTCTAATGTCCAGTATTTGTTATATTTAATTAAAGATGTTAAATGTCAGTAGCTGTTAGGTGAGCTGAGGAGACAACTACTTGCGGGACAAGGTTTCTTAAGCTGTAGTTTTACAGTTCTTTGCCCCTGGGTGATCCTGTCCAATTCCATTGATGTTACTCAGCTGATGACAGTAACGTGAAGGAGAAGAGTAAAACAGAAAGCTCCTTGGGACAAAGAAACCTTTTCTGATGTCTGTGAAAGAGGACGTGGGGCAGAAAACCTTTCTAGGTAGAACAAACAGGACACTTCTGACGCTTTATGAATGAAATATTTGAGTTAATGTGCATAATAAATACGTGTATTTTTAGCCACAGAATTAGTGTTGTAGTACTGGGCCTCATAGAAGTTCGGTAAAAAAGAGCAATCCTGAAGCACGCACAGCAAGTTTGACAGGAGCCAGTAGCAGAAGAGGGTCACCTACTCCATCGTAACCCCTCCTGCCTGCGACTAACAGTGGTCTCGCAGCTTTTGCAAGTAATCCAAGATTGGTGTTTTCTTTCCTTTTAAGAAGAAGAAAATGCTGGCTGTATAAAAAGAAATACTGCTAACTATTTTATGATCTACAGATTCTGTACCTTCAACTAAGTTCTCGTTTCTTTCTTGCAACAGGACCTGGATGTGGATCCTAAAGAGGCCAATAAAGGAACTCCCGAGGAAACTGGAAGCTATTTAGTCTCAAAGGACCTTCCCAAACACTGCCTCTACACCAGGCTAAGTTCACTGCAAAAATTAAGGGTAATAGCTGTATTATTCCTCACAAGTTTAATTTAGTTTAATCACGTTGCTTTGCAGTTCTACTGAGGTAGCTGTTAATTGTCTGCATAAGGAACATGCTCTTTGAAGGGAAAAATGGCTAGTAGCACAATTTGGTGACTTTCGTTTCTTAGCTGGAAAATAAAAGCCAGGGAATCAATCCGTATGCAATCCTGATACCGTTGTGCAAGGCACTGTGTGTTTTCTAGGCCCGTACTGAACTTTGAGATGATTATTTCTGTGAAGATCAGCTATTGCACTGTGGGGATGTTCCTATGCCCTGTAGTGCCGGCAGAACGTGACCTGAAGCACAGCAGCATCTTACAAAGTCATTAGCAGGAGATGTAAATGTTATGATTCATCTCCTTCCAGTCCAACCTGTGCTCTTGGGCATGCAGTTTTTGAAAGGGTCCAGCTTCAACACGCTGTGGCACTGTTAAGTTTATCTCCGTATCTGTGTCATGCACACCTGTGCCGGGCATCACTGGGTACCTCTTCTTCAGTGCTTTTGGCAGCTGGTGTAATACGAGTGCTTCTAGAAATAAAGACTGTCAGGTGAGCAAGTATTAACCAAAAGCGGACCTCAGCAAACAAGTCTCACCAAATATATGTCTTTAGCTCCTAAAAATGTTAGTCATCTTCTCCAGTAGCCTGTGCTTCTTTAAGAGCTTCCTACATTGTTTATTTGGGGAGGAAGTGTAACATCTTTTTTTATTTTAATTCCCCCCCTCTCTCTCTGCTTTTGCAGGAACACTTGATCTTCACTGTTTGCTTGCACTATGAGTATCCAGGAATAGAAGATACAATGGATGAAAGAAAGGAAGTGAATGTTGGGAAGCCCCTTATTGCTAAATTAGGCCTTCATCATGGATTCAAAAATAACAACTGTCTCCAGACCTGTTGCATGGCGAATAATCCTTTCCATAATCAAATCGAATCAAGTCCAGTGGCAACTAAATACTACGTCCCCAGTCATGGCCACCCAAATCCCTGTCCAGGCATTTACCAGCCAAACCGTGTTTGCTCAGACAGCATGCGACAACCAGAGGCATGTTCTTGCAACGGGACTTCAAGGATATTAGCTTCAAGACATGAAGGACGGGACTACTCCCCCCCTGTGGAAAAGAGTAATGTACCAGTAGAGACCACCGACGATACTGCTGAACTGGAATTCCTTCTCTCTGACAGCCTCAGACTCTCCAAACAGCAGTAGCTGTGATGTGTTCAGAGCAGACCAGGGGATCATCCCGGAACGGGGGACCTTCCCCACTGCTTACCTGCCTTCTGGAGTTTGGGGGCTTCAGGACAAAGGGGCTGGAGAGTCTGGAGGTGGTACTGGGAATGAGGTTAGGATGAACAGTTTTCAGATCCAAAGAGACAAAGCTGGACTGATAGATTCGGGAATGAAAAAGGCATGACTTTTAATTTTTTCTCCTATTTGATGTTTGATGCAGGGAAAAACCTGAACTTGCCAGAGTTTCCTATTCCATTCTCCGGCAGTCAAGCAGCTCACGAACAGAGGCAATCCTGCGTTTCTGGGAGGAAGCTGCCTGCCTGCGTTAGGGGATGAAGGCGTAACAGCCTGGCGGTGGTGTCAAGGGTTCTCTTGAGATAGTAAAGCCTTGCACCTCCCCAGCTGCTTCTCCGGTACCTACTGGACTTAAAAGATTTACTGTAAATGTATGTTTCTTAAATCTTCTGTTTTCAGAGGGGAATTGCTCATCCTATAGAAAACCAAGACAAACAGGTGTAGCTGTCAGAGGAAAAAGGGTTGACTGAATTAAGCAGGAAAATTAATTTCCATGTCCTTTATGATTTAACATGACTTTAAAAAAATCCATTAGCACCAAAATGATAAAGATTCCTTTCTCTCTTCTATCTTTGTTTCAGTTGTTCAATATCCAGGGATTTCTTTTTAGATACTGCATTAAAATAAGGTTTTATGTATTTATATATGTTTTAACAGCCTCCTATTTGAGTATGTAAGATGGCGCACAATGTAAATGAACTGAGCAAAGAGGGAGCTTTTGCAGAAGTGAAGATACTGTGTTTTAATATTCCAGTGTTAAGAATGTCTCTTTCAAGCCTCAGTTTCTTTGCTTCCTGATGTACGTATTGGGATCAGTCACAGACATTCCAGTCCCTTGGATGTAGCCCATAATCAGCTTTGGCTGCGCTCCCCGCTCATGGGCACGTGTTTGTTGCCTGGCAGCAGCTGGCAGATGGGTGAAGGGCTATGCAGGGGAACAGAACCTGAACCGAGATAGTAATATTATCACACTCTACTTTTTTTTCTTTCTTTTTTTTTTTGGTTTGTTTGTTGGTTTTTGTTTTTTTTTTTTTGTGAGAACTAGATGACAAATCGTCAGAGGGAGCAAAGTCACAGGTTCATACGATGGTGGATTGTTCTGAGTATGACCATCTTTCTCTTACGTAACATACTTAAGACTTTTGCTGGTCTGATTTCGGGAAGGGTGGTCTTTTTATGTTCTGGAGGAACACTACATGGAAATGTGAGGGGAAAAGTGCCTGTTCATAACAAGCGAAGTATTGTGTAGGTAGTCACGCAGTAAGACGTGCTGAAGGCTGAAAAGGGATGGGTAAGATGAGTGACAACTTCAGGGTTCTTCAGGCCGAAGTACAGGGATGGTACAGGGATACCAGCCATTGCTTGTCTGGGGCCACTTTAAAAAAACAAACCAACCCTCCTCAGCTGTTTTCCAGGCCAAATGAATTTGTAGTCATTCAAATAAAAATGCTAAAAGTCTACCCTAAAACTGTGAAGATCCAAGAAAGATTCCAGCACACGCAGACTTACAAAGGGTAAAGCCACTTTAAATGCGCTCTGCCGAAGGCGAGGGACGCTCGCTTCATGTCACGACCTGACACGTCGTACGTAGCCCTACATGTGCGCGTTGGCTCCGGAGCTCCAGGGTGGAGCTCACCTCTTCCCAGACAAGACGCCAGAAGTAGGCTGGTCCCCTGGGTCCTGCAGCCTCCCAACCCCAGCGTCTCGCCATTGCGGGCAGAGGCGCAGCTCCTTCGGCAGGTCCTTCTCTGGCAGCCAACGGAGCTGCTGTCGCACGGTGCTTTGCTGCTTCGGTGGCCAGGGGAACAGCCAGACCTGGCCTGGGCTAGCTGCCAGACCCCTTAGGTGTTGCAACATTTTTTCACCTGTCTTCAGGAAAGGGCAGTTTGCTCACCAAGCTGGTTTGCGTATTCAGGCTGCGTAGTTTGGTCAAAAAATACACGTAAGTTTTGGGGTTTTTTGGATGTTTGGTTTTGTTTCAGAATGCTGAAGAATCTGTGACTTGCTTATGTGTGTCTGGGGACAGGTGTGAGAACACTCATGTTTTATTAGGTCTTTAAAAGTCTGGATGCAATGAAAGCCTGAAAATACTGGGGTGTGAGGTAATTAAAATTCAAGGGAATTTTCAGACATGGCTGGCAGCCTTTCCTGCCCAGATAATATTGATAAGCAATATTGCTTTAATTAAAATCCCCATCATTAAATGATTTTTTTTTTTTTTTACTCTAGAAAAATTATGGTAGCGCTTTTCATTAAGTAGGTAGCAAAAAATAAAATAACGGCACCTCACTGAGGTGGTGGACAAACCAGTTTAAATCTCCAGTTGAGATCCGCCCTTCTGGTGGGCTCTGTCGGCCGGGCAGCAGGCGGGCTGGGGGCTGAGGGAGGTGCTGCACCCGGCCGGAGCAAGTGTCGGTGGGAATGGTCACGCGTTATTGACTACATGTGCTCATCCTCACGCTCACCTGTGCCGGAAGGCGGATCTATGTACCTGGATTTTAACGTGGTTGTTTCCAAAGTGACAGCCAGGCTTGAAGAAATCTGCAAATAAGCTTGAGTTTCTGCCTTTCTCCTTTGGAGGGTATTAAACAGTGAAATAGTTATTGATGAATGAGATGTTACCTGTGCATTAATCATCCTGTGTAATCGACTTATAAATCAAAAATTAAAGCTTGAGATATGATCTAGTACTGTAATATTTAGCTGATACTTTGTCACAGTTTTCTAATTTGTGTAAAAGCTTATTCTGTTTCTTACTTTGTAATAAACTGTTGTCCACAAAACGATACATCTGTGCATCTGTAGTCGCTTCTGCTCCTCCCAGTTTAAAAACCCCCAAATTGTTTGAAAACAAATACATATAATAAAATCGTTTCCTTAACAAAAAAGAAGGGGAGATCTGAATCATGAGCTTCAGCTCAAGTTAAACCTGTCTGCATCCTGGGCAGGTTTTTCAAAAGGTTTCTCAAACTCTGCACTTAGAAGACATTTTTTTGCAAGTTTTCATGCCGTCTAGGCTTCCGATATCCCACCCTACTGGTGGCTAAACCTCATGATCCTTCTCCATCGCTTCACAGGTACCCAAACGAGTTTCAGTAATACTTGGGACAGTTTCCTTGAGAAATATGAATAGAGAAAGAATCCAATTATTAAGCTTGAGAAGTCCAGAGAGAGGCAGGGAGCTCCCTGGCTGTATCTGCTTCTCTGTTCGCCGGTGTGCTCCTTCATGGCACGGGAAGGGCTTCCAGGAGCGGCTGTGCCCATGTGGGAGTAGCTTCTCCTGTCCCAGGAGCGGCCGTGCCGATGTGTGAGTTGAAGCCAGCTGTGGGCAGCCAGCTGCCGCGGTGGAATGGCCGCTCAGCACGCGCTGAGTTTTCTGCTACTAGAGAGCTCTAACACACACTGACTAATTCTCAGGTTTAGTACATGGTCCGATGGCTCACAGTCTTTGCCAGAGCTGATCAGCCTTTGAGGATCAGTGCCCAAGATGCCTGAAGCGTAAGGAGAACATGGTAAAGAGAGCTCTAGAGACTGGGGAGGGACCTGTGCACACCCCATGACAAAACGCTACCTGTGGCAGCAGGGTCGGTGGAGGAAAACTCTGGTTCTGAGCCCTACTTAGAAAGGGGGTGGTGATGGAAAGGCATTTTCTTATTGTATCGCTGCCTCTGGGAGCTGCTTCAACTGTTTTCATCATTGATGTTAAGGGTGAAATACTCTGGTTCTTAAGGACAAGCTACAAGGGGCATCCATTTCCTTTGGCCCGTGTCCAGCAAAGCACTGTGAAAGTTCAGCATGCATAAATTAAGCCAACATTAAATCCCAGTGAAATCAGTGGGATTAAAATACATGACTAAACCTAGGCATTTGTTAAAGCTTTCTTTGGCTTGTGACGCCCTTTCTGAACTTGGGGTTTTTTTTCCTGAAGTGCAATTGTTTGGGGATAATACTTAGATTTTGCTTGAAGTATCTGCTGGGCTAAGTTTACCTGATGAGCCAAAGTGATAAATTAAACCTCCTGCTACCACCTAAAGCCATAAATTCTAAGGATGCTTTTTGAAGAACCCTATAGATTGTTAATAAGTTTAATTTAAAAATTACAGAAATATTTTTGCGTTGTAACTCTTAGTTACCGCACACCATGTTTGTTTAAAGAGATGAAGTTTATGTGCACGTGTATAGATACGACTTTCGTTGTTTTAAATGGGCCTGAACACAGTGCAGTATCTTCTCTTAATGAAAGCCTGGCGGATGTAACATGAGTTGTGGAGAATTAGAAGTGTATCGCAAACAACCACCAAGCTCTCCTCCTCCTTTCCATCATGCTCTGGTTTTTAATTGATACCCTTTTACAGGATCCACATCTGTGCCCCTGAGTTTGTCACTGCTGCCGGAGCGTTCATTGAGCAACGCCAGCACCGCTCCCCGTGGGACGCCGCAGCACACCTCTAGGTCACCTGCTTCCAAGTTCTTTTTGACGTTCTTTCTCCAGCCGTAACTCTTGAGTCCAGCGCTCCGGGCTCACACGCAGGGACTGCACCCGAGTTCCTGCACGAGCGTCCGTGTGTCATCCTGCTTCTGGTGGGTGGTGAAGGTTTGGAGCTGGGAGAAGCTGCAGGGCTGGAAATGTCTGAAGAGCGGAGGACGTGGCTGTCCCTCTTCCTGCCGGCTGGTGCAGCTTGACGAGAGGCTGATCTGACACCCTCCGAGGGGTCTCAGGGATGCATCTAATTGTCACACGTATGAAAATATTTGCATTCTTTGGGGAAGTTTAAGGGAGCACAGGCGTGCTGTTTGAGTGTACCTGGTTCTTGGTGGATGGTGGAGTAGTGACTGCCTGGGACAGAGATTTGTCTTGGCCTTTGGTTGTCACCAGCAGTGACACTGCCAGTGCGGGAGCGAGCGGACAAGGGCAAATCCAGCCAGCGAGATGGGAAGAGCAGTGCCGGCACTGGCTGCGCAGAGGTGCAGCGCTCTGGGCAGCGGGACAGAAAAGCAGGGGTTTAAAGCTAATTATTATCTGTCCACCGGGTCAAAATTGGGGGTTGGCTTGTGGGTTGGTGACAGGTATATTCCCTACAGAGCTCAACCCTTGCAGGCCTTCCCCGTCCTTGTCAGGTGGTGAGCGGCTGTGAGGAATGAGGGGTTTCACCCTCCGCTCACTCGTCCTCTTTCCGTCGGCTTCCCTTTCCCTTTCCTCCCGCCATGAGATGAGCCGCCTGCTCAGCAGGCCGCGGGTGTGCTGGGACGCCATGTGTCCCCTTACGCCTTGTGGGCTCCCATCATCTCCTTTTTTAAGACAAATAATTGTAACTCCTCACCTCTGCTGCTGGCAATCCAATAATCAGTTCTTCTCTTTATAAACTCTGATAAACACCACCCCCTCTTTTTTCTTTTTTAGACTGTAAGTTTCCAGAACTGGAAAAGCTCTGCCTGGTGCTGAGCAACAAACTTTTCACTTTCTTAACAGAATATGATAGTAAAAAAGGATAGAAGACAGGTTTGTTATCTAAAGGTTCCCAAGAGAAATAACTGCCCATTCTCCACTAACTCTATTTAAAGTTATTTTCCTTTTAGACTCATTAGTTACAATATTTTCGTATTGCTATCATCTTGGTGCTAGTTAATAGTTACAATAAAGTTAATATCTTTAGTTATAACAGTTATAATAAAGTTATAATAGTTATAATAATAATAATAGTAATAGTTGTAATAATAATAGTAATAGTAATAATAGTAATAGTTATAATAAAGTTAATATCTCAAGCTGTCTTGAGAACGGTATTAGTAATACTTTTACACATACAAGTGATACTGAGTCATCAGTGGCAGCAGCTTCTCAAGTGAGCAGATGGTGGCTCTATAAGAAAACACGTTGCCTTGCCTTACCCCCATTTATTCCCCGGCTGAGCAAAGATAACTCGGGAGTAGCATCTGCTGAGGTAATATTTCCTGTTCAACTCCATCTGCCTGCCAGAGCTGAAGGTGGTCAAACTATGGTATAGAGAAGGTACAAAAAGTATAATTAGAACGTTGATGTATCACAAACGGGAGTTGGTTTTAATTATGTAAGACGGACATTTTTGGACAGCTGTAAGAAGAAGTAATAAAAAGATGCAGTGAGTAGAGAGATGATACTCAGCAGTTGACTTCGCTGCCTAGATTGGTTTTTGCGCGTATGCAGCGCAAAATGTTAATTTTTGCCTTATCTGAAGCCATTTCTTGCACGTTGGGCTTGTGTAATTGTTTGTATTGTTCCCATGGAACGAGGGTGGAGGGAGGCTTTCAGAACGGGTCAGTCCAGTTTCTCCTGCAACAATGGTGCGTTTGAACCTGGCCCCGGCGGCGTGGCGGGCTGAGTAGGGTTTGCATCCGGCTGTCAGCACAACTCTGTAACTCGCTCACTGAATAACTTTTACCCATCTTCAATGGTCAAAATTATCAAAATAAGGCTGCGAGGTTATTTTCCCTTCCCGAATTACCAGGGGCCCTGCTGCCTGCCCCAGCTCCGGGTGCCCAGGGTGAGAGGTGGGACCGTGCCTGTGGCTGGGGGCGCTGCCCGCCCTGGGGTCCCCCACGGGCAGCCCCAGCCCCACTGCGCCCCGACAACTACCTCTGAAACCTCCTGCTGGTTTCTCGGAACCTTGCTTTGCTGCGAGAGGAAACGCTGGGTGCCTAACGAACGGCTGGGCCTTTAGGTGGGAACTCAACAGACTGGCTCAAACTGTGGGCTTTCATATCAAACTTAAATTTTTATTAAACCATTTCATTTCCAGTATGATTTCACCAGGGGGTTTTTTGGCTTGATACTTCCTTCAAAGTATTCACCAGGCTCACGGCAACTGCGACGGTGCCACCAGCTGCGAGAGCGGGACCCCACGTGAGGATGCGTGGGAGCCTGACTGCCGAGGGGGGAGGGCACAAAGCAGCGCGAGACCCGGGTGTGAAAGGGCGGATTAGCCCCCGCAGACAATGTGTGCGGATGCTGGGGGAGCCGGTGCCCACGACGGGCTTGTAATCTCCCCGAGCAGCCAGCAATTAAACACAATCTAATCAGGGCAGCAGCATGTGTCGGCAGACACAGGTATTGTCGCTGCTGCCAGCGAGGGTGCCTGACCAACGGACAACGGTCAGCCACCGCGCTGCACGGCAAAAACACCCTGCTTTTCTGGGGGGTAACCAGGCCGGAGCAGCCGGGGGGCGACATCCTACCTCCCCACCTGTCAACGGGGACAAACGCTCTGTCACCGGGGCCCCTTCCAGTGAGATAACTACCCTTTAGCTGTTTCCTTTATGTGAAACAAACCAAAAGAGCCACACCACCTGCCCTGTTGCACAAAAGAGGGGAAAGCCACCAGAGGCTGCGACTCTGGCTCAAAGGAGGCTTCTGAAGTGTGCATTTGGGGTAATGCCAAAGCCCGGTAACGATTTCAGTTAACTGGTAGGGACAGGAGATGTAGCTTGAGCTCGAGGACTGTCTGCAGCGGACCTCGGGCCCAGGGCGGTGGTGGAAGGCAGGCAGGCCACAGGCTATTAATGCCAGGGGTTCCTGTTGTTTAAGTCTGCAAACCTGCCACCTTCCTTAAAGCCCCTCTGGGTGATGGCTGCAGACATTTCATTTTCCTCAGAAAACAGTCGGTACAGCATTTTGAGGAATTTTGGATATCTTCTAGCCATTTGTAAAATCGTATTTTCTTAAAATGATCACAAGGGAAAATGATGTGTATAAGAGCAAAGCTTGTAACAGGTTTGGGGATTATTTTTTCTATTATTAACTGTTTAATATAAATATGAGCTTGCCAGTATTTTAAATATTCTGGATTTAATCCAGGGCTTTAAATCAATTTATACAGAGTTTAGTACTCAAGTGCAAAGTATGCGTGCATTTCTCCCATACCTTATCAAAAGTTTTGATCAAAAACGATTTCTGCTTTTGATTTGACTCATCGCAGGGGTTGGGTGTCTCTTACTGCTCTCCGACAGCTTTTCACGCGACCTGACACACTTGTCTGCTTTTCTGACGCTCAAGTTCCAGTTTTCTTTCCCCAGCGTCCTGCTGGCCCCGTGCTCCCGCCGCAGCCCCGTGGCTCCTCGCAGCCCGCACCCCGCAAACACCAAAAAACGGGTCACACGAGCCACCAGCCCCGGTCTGGGTGACAGCTTGCTGATCGCTGCGTATTTAAGGTTTTGTTCAGTAGAGATCTTTATGGCAGCAGCAGTTTTCAATACAGAAAGTAGTGTTGTTACACAAACTAAACGGAGTTTGTATAATCCTGACTCATCTGCCGTAGCCTTTGGTGGTGATGAATCAGATGTCCTTCCTCCAGCAGGAGACACCAAGTACCAGCACTGAAAGTCTGAGACTGCTTGAAAGACTCCCCGGCTGTGCTGGCTGCGGATCAGCAAGCCGCCTTTATTTTTGTTTTTGCTTCAATTGTAGGAAGAACATCACGGGCAGCTCGAAATCAGCAAGCACGGGCAGGCTGAGCCGCTGCTGACATCCTCAGCCATGAGGACAGCGTTTCTTGAGGTGAACAGAAGAAAAGTAACAGAAAAATCACTCTTGCTGGAAACAAGGCTGCACCGAATTGAGCCGCTTCCAGCTGCAGAGGTTTCTTAATTGACTGCTAGCGACTTTCAATTAGTTCTTCTGATGACTTGCTTAGAGTCCAGCTCTGGATGTTTTGGATTCCCCTTTATTCTTATTTGATGACATGCTTATTCCATTTTACGGGGCAGGCTATGGAAAGCCAGAGTAAAAGCGGTGCACGCGGATGGTGTCGGCTGCTGCTCACGCAGGTGAGCCATGGCTCTGAAATGGCACCAGTGACCAAACCCCGCAGCAGGCGATGGTGCAGAAAGACAATGTATACCTAAATGACCGTAACTGCTAGCTAGTTTCTTTTTATGTACTCTACTCCATTGCTTGAAGTGATGTAATGAGTAGTTTGGTAGGATATATACTCAACTACACAAAGATTTTCTATTCTGAGAAAATTGTATTAGATACTGTCTAAAACAGAATTTAAGTGCTGTAAAAATGCTTCCTCTCCTTGTGCAGTTTGTAGGATTCCAGCCTCAAGAGAAGGTGCGTCCAGCGTCAGAAGGTGCCCTGTGGAAACTCCACCCGTGGCTCCTACAGGGAGTCCCTGATGAGGCCACCCGTGCCCTGGACCTTGTCATCAAGTAAGCCAGGGAGCGCTGGACATGAGGTGACACTTCACGGATATTACAGTAAAAAATAATCTCCCAACCCCATGTTTAGGTTTGTCTCTCTCCTTTTGCTCATAGCGCTGTGCAAATGCAGGTGAACATACAGCATTCAAATAGCTGTTGATAGCACCATCTGCAAAAGGCTCGTGGCTCATTCATTAAGCAGTGGGAGCCAGCAGCCAGAGTCTAATCAGATATTGTATGATGAATAATTCAGAAATAATCCTCCTATACTTGAATAAATATCAGGAGGAGGAAGGAAAAAAACCCCATACACGTGGCACGTTAATGGAACAAACCAGACATTTTTCAATGTCCTAGGCGGATGAGCTTTGTTGTACTGGATGTTAATCAGGCAGGTGGCTAACGCCTGAAAGAGAAAGCTGACTGAGGGGGCTCTAGCCCAGCGTTTGGAAGGTGTTAGTAAGCGGAAAAGACCATGGTGCTGATGGGAAAATCCATCAGCCTTACGCTTTGCAATATGCACGTGGCCTGTTGTGTAACTCGCTGGTGATGCAGGTGGAAGATGGAGTTTGTGAGGTGACGGCTGGGAAAGCCCAGGTCCAGGTCTGGCCTTTCTGCTGTGCTCTCTGTGACGCTTGCATCGGGCGTGGGGTGTCCTCCTGTGCTCCTTCCCACTGGGCGCCGCGGGTCCCCTGCTGCATGGTCTCCCTCTGGTGCAGGCCTCGTCCTGCTGCTGCCGCCACTCCCCGCGCATGGCCATGGACGGTGCAGCCGCGGTGGGGACCGAGCTGCCCCGCTGTCACGGTACCTGTGTCAGCCCCTCGGCTGCAGCTCCTGCCCTTCCTGAGGCCTGCAGGAAGAGGAGGAGGAGGAGGAGGAGGGCTGTCGCTGTCACCAGCACTGTCACACCTCCCTGCTCGGGGCCGGGCGCCTCGGGCACCATCCATAGGGTCTGTGACCTCCAGGGCGTCACGCTGACATCTCTAATAGAGAGAAGAGCTGAGGTATTGACTGCCACTCACTTACAGAGCCATTTTAAGCCCATGATCCTGGCTAACTAACCAGGATTTCTTTGGATAATGGTTAGTTTGCTCTGGCGTGTTAACAGACAGAAAAAAAATAATTATTAAGCCCTGTCAAATCCTCCTGGCTGTGTATCATATCTGAACTCAGCATCTCTTCTACAGCTGATTAAAAATCTGAGTCTTTTGTTGTTCAAGACATTACCATATTCTGTTTTTTCCAGCATTTAACATCCTGAGAGTTATTACAGTTTCTCTCTCTTCATGCTATCTGGGCATGGCAAATGTTCGCTTTGTAGTTAAGAGATTCTCTTCTGCAGAGAGATGACAAGAGTTACCAACTTCTGTGCAGCCATTAGCCTTTGTCCGAGACATTCTTTAAATCTGGGGGAAATTGCCTGTTGCAAGACGTAGTCCCATCACTGTGGGTGCTGTTTGCTGGGGGCACAAGCAGAGACAATGCAGCAGCTATGATCTGAACGCTCCCTGCCCCACAGAGACTGTGCTAACGTTACGTTCTTACATTCCCCCTGCCCTGAGACTGTGGACATTTACCTTGGGTTGTATCTGCTTCTTACGCACGCTTCTTTTCCTCCTCTTCCTCTGGTTTCTCTGCAAGACAGATGGTCTTCAAAGCCAAGCAGGGAGACGTGGCCGAGGAAGACAGCTCAATGTTGAAGAGAAAATCTGTAGTTAAGAATGGGTTTCAACAGATTTCTCACTTTCTGACAGTAAACCTAATTCAGCATCATTTTCAAATACATATCTGCCACATATAGGCGTATATAAATACATATGTATTTACGGGTCATACTTGCCCCACGTATGTTTTAACTAGTTTGCTGTGATCTGCATTTACATTTAAACTGTGCGCAAAAGTCCCATTGTTCTGAGCCAGGTGCTGATTATTTGGGTCGATAAGAGCCGGCACCAGAAGCAGCAGCGATACAAAACTGGCTGCCGGCTGCTGAGTGTACACCCAACCTGCGAAGGCAGCAACAGGCACCTTTGAAAGAGGCGACCACCGACAGGGGAAAATGTCCCCCGCAGATGGGAGCGGATCCCTGCGCCTCTCCTGCGCCCTCTGTCACGTCTGCTCCCAGTCTGGAGTGACCAAGGGCTGCTGGGCCTAAAAATCATTGATGGCTTTTCAATAACGAGGAGAAAATCCAGAACAGTCCTGCCTGGTAGTTGTCATAGTGTAATCAGACCCGAGAACAGACCAACGCTGGATCCAGTGATTTATCTTCTCCAGTGGTAAAATGGCTCTAATTTTTTATGTTGCAACATAGGCATTGCCACAAAATCATCACAGAGTTGGACAATTTGCAGATTAAAGGTCCTCTTGCTTCCTAAATTAAGCAGCTATTCCTACATTTACGTAAGTGTGGTCTTCATTAACCTTTAACGAGTGGAGTATAAGTCATTTCACTACCCACCAAATTTAAAACCGACTTGCAAATCACCTTTATTAAATAGTAAGACCTCTCTCATCAGACCAGAGCTTACACTTCAAGGCTTAGGAGTCAGAATGCCTCCGGCCACCGCCTGCACACCTTTTCTACCACTCTAGTTTTGCTATTACTCACACAACAATTGCGTGCTCTTTTTCTGAGCAAATCCCAGTGGAAAATGCAAACTGCATTGCTTCTGCAGAATATTCTGGACAAGAATTACCAAACTATGCTTCCAAAGGCCAGTAGAATTGGCACGTTTTAATTATTTTGGTTTTAAAAAATGAAAGCTAAAAACCAAGTCATCAGTCCTCAGTTTGTTCATTTACTTTTGGACCACCGGTCAGGCTCCATCCTCCACGGAGCAGCAAACCTGTCCTCGCTTGTGATTGCCATTCAGAATCATCCTAGATATTAATTTTTACTTGACCTCAGTAGTAGTTAAGATGTATTTTGAGTCTGGTTATAGATTTCTCCCTACCAAAGTCCTTCATCTCATCTCATATGAGATCCCTTTCTTTTAATAAGTCTCGTAAGTCTCATCTTTCTAAAAGCAATCCTAGAGCTTTTAGTCCAAAATATAATAGGAGACTTATTTTAATAACCAGGGAAGGAAATTGATTATTATTTTTTTTGCGAAGAAAATTTCTAGAGAATAGTAATAGGAGCATCTGAAAAGGGGAAGTTTAGTTGTAAGCTGGTGTTTTTAACACTGAATGTTTAAATATAGTGATTAAAGTACCATTACATTCTAAACAGTGATAAAAAGAAAAATATATATATTCTAAAAGAAGAAATGCAGGCTTCTGCTCTGCTCTTGTGGACACTACAATATAGGAAATTTTAAGGTGAAAACCTAAAAAAGCCACTAAAGTAAAAGATAGTGCTAAGATTTTGGAAAAGTTGTAAAGCTATTAGTCTAAAAAAGAAATTTAGGATTGGAAATATGGAATCTGTGTTTTACCCTTCTTGCCTAAGCTTAGGGATGCTTCACTAGCCAGGAAGGAAATGGTTTGGTTTTGAGTAAAAACAACAAACAAAACTGGGAGAGGACAAAAAGGGCATGATTTATTCTGACATAAAAAAATTAAATGTAAATTGACCTTATTTTTTGTCGTGTCAATCCACCTGCAAAATCACCTTTGGCCCCAGCCCATTTTGAATGTGTAAAAGTTATGTTTGTAGCTAATTGTATTTGATACAGTTAAAACCAATTCCTGTATGGAAAGTGTGGGATGAATACACCACATTTTAGAGTTCTGGATTTCAAGAGCCTTAAAATCCTTAAGAAGTTAAATAATGAAGAAGTGACTATTCCAGGTGAGTTCAGCATTCATTGCAGCATCAAAGGGAGAATGTTCTGAATTGGCAGCACTCCTTGCTGACTGCTGGGAAGTAAGAGTGGGCTAGTCTTAGGTTTTAGGTTTAACAGGAAGAAGAAAAGGTGGGGTTAAAATTCCCAGTTCCTGGAACGTGAAATACCTGGTACATGACCCGATGGCAAAGTTCACGGCTCTGTCAGCGCAGGCACCCAGGCGATCCCCTCTCAGTGCTGTTCTGGAGTGGAAGGAAAACACTGGTGGTTTCCTTTGCCTTGACTGAGACTCTCCACGGCGAGGCCGGTGGTGTCAGAGGCTTCGCTCCTGGCCACTGCAAAGTCAATGGAGAAAACAGAATCATCTTAAAAAACAGCAATTTCTTCCGCCACTGGTTCTAAGGACTACATGGCAGTGTCTGTGGGGGAGTGACCGGGACCTCTGTTTCGGACACTTGTCACCTGACACAGAAGAGCAGGTCCTACTCCAGCCTGGGCTGTCAGCTCTGTGTGAGCCACTGGAGCCCCTCGCTGCGGGGGCACGGGCTCCCCCAGCCCCACCACCCTCTTCCAGCCCTCCCCATGGCCCTCTTCTTCCCCGCCCGCAGAGAGGGGCCACCGTGCCGCGCGTCCACCTGGCTGCGGCGTGCGGAAGAAGTACTTTCGGGTGGAACCTACAGGGGTGGAGACCCAGCAGCTGTGGGGAACCGAAACTCTCCTAATTCATTAGTGACGTCCCGTACAGCCCCAGCTGCCAGGAGGACATAAAGCGAGGGGCTCCAGTTCCCGCCGCTGGAAATGCTGGAGTAACCTAAAACCAGCCGCTGGCTCCCCAGCAGCTAACCGAAACAGCTTTATCTGCAGGGTCACAGCACTCCTGAAGTGACTGAGGGACCCAATCTCAGTCCTAGGATGTAAGGTCAACATGCTAAAAACCTACCGAAGCCTCACAATGCAGAAGTGACACCGCAGGGACACTTGCATTGCAATTGCCAGCTATTTTTTGTGTTTGAACTGAAAAGCCATTGGAGGAGAGCTATCAGCCTGGCAGCACTTGTAAATGATACTTAAAATTCTCTTCATTTCGTTTTTTGAAAGTCAAATACCTAGGGTGACAGAGTTTTTCTGCCATGAAGATGTCAAGGACACCTGGCTGGAAGGAAAACAAGTAAATCTGTCTGAAAGGCAGCACGCACAGGGACCTTTGTGCCATGTATAAACTGTGAAACCTATCAACATTTCAGGTATTAATAGAGTAGTAGTAGCAGCTGCCATTTTCTTTATGCTATTATGCAAGCCGACCACAGAAATGCAAGGTAAGAAAACAGCCTGTAGTAGTAGAAAACTACAGTAAACAGCCTGTAGTTCACCATTTTTATCAAATCAGTTTACTAGTTAATTGGGAAGAAATTGGGAGCTATAAATATTATGGCCTAATTCTGCAAGTCACTTGCAGGATGAGCCCTAGGCTTGTGCGAGCTGCATTTTGTGGCCCTTCTTGAACACGGAAACCAGTGCAGAACACAAATCCATTTATTTTTTATATAAATCACCAAATCAATTGATTATATCCAAATTCTATGAACTTGTCAGGCTCACTGGCTGCCTCAGCTGGCCATGGAGCCGTTTGCTGTCGTGTGGGTTAACTGGAACGAGTCAGAACTTGTCCTTATCTCAAACAGAATATGTAGTTATTGCTGTATAGCCTGCAGAAAAACACAAGCTTATAGCATAGACTTAAGAGGGGTGTTACCTATGTAAAGCCGTTAATATGATCCAATAAAGTGATTCACGTGCAAAACTGAATTCTAGAGACCATGCTGCACACTTGCAAAACAGGCTGTCCCATGACAGAAAGAGAGCAAATTTCAGGTTTAAGTTTGTAACGACGGCATTATGGCCAGGTTGCTTCGCGGCAAACAAGAGCCCGTCACCAAAGGCAGCTGGTCCCAAGAGACAGCGGCCAAACCGCCGAGCCACCCCCGGGAAGGGCCCAATGGCTTTCTGATGCCCCGCTTCTGTGAGGAGCGACAGCGCCCGTCCAGGGCAAAGCCCTCGGCCGGCATTTCCCGGTGCCGCCCCGTGCTCGGCCGGTTCCCGTCCCCGCACCGGGCCTGGGGCCGGCGGGGACAGGCCAGGCCGCGGCCCGGGCCCGCCGCCTCCCT